>JAGQDJ010000018.1:0-401845 GCA_022885665.1 Triops longicaudatus
AACGGATCCGGGGGGGCACATAACCACAGCTTTTCAGGATCAGCTCATAGCCACACACAAGATGCACATAACCACAGCTTTACTGGCACTGCTATTAATATGGCAGTACAATATGTCGATGTTATTATTGCCAGAAAAGATTAAATATGAAAATAGAACCAATGCCCTTTAATAACGTCGACTTATGCGCAGTTGAGTCGGTTGCATTGTACTTGAAGATACTTAGCATTACCTACAAATAAAAGCCAGTGTATAGACGATTGAGGTGTTCGATTGTATGGATGCTACTGTAGTTAATATCACTAATCTTCCTTATTCTGTTAACTCTGTATACCAATTTTGCATCGATACAACTTCTTTTAATTCTTCAACATTTGATGCATTAGTTATTGCAATTTCGAGTCTATTTGATTCGTCTATAATTGCAAGTCTAGCAGTACTGACTGAGACAGGTACCTCGATATTTCTTTCTACTTTTCTAATAATATACCAATCAGTACTAGACAATAAACTGCCGCATGTGTATTTAATTTGTTTAGTCCAATGTGTTTTTAAATCTGTTAGATCCTTTGGAATATCTTTACTCCAATAAAATCTTTCATCAAACGACACATCCTCATCTGGTATTTCCATAATACCTATTCGTAGTTTTTCCTTGGCGGTGGATAATCTTAGCCAATTTGCTGGATATTGTATTTCATTGTGTGTAAAAGCAGTGTCAACTGCTAATGGAATTCCGTTTAATAAAAACATTGTGTTACCTTGCGTTTGAATATTTAAATGGTGAGTCGGCAAATGCTATGTAGATGTATGGTATTCCTGATCCATTAATCCCAACATCAGTAGTACGAAGTTTAAACCCGTTTGATACAAAGTCAAATGCTGGTGCCAATACATCAGCAGTTGCAAGATTTGGACGTTGTAAGTTGCCCATTACATTGTATAAATCTCTTGCACTATCGCATATAAGCCAGTTTCTAGCAGTTGCATCAGCTTGTTTAAAAAGAATAAATTTTGGTCTAAATCCAGTATATACAAATGTGCCGTTAGTCAGTCCGTTTCCAATATACATTCCAGTTTTACTGTACCCTTCTACATCAGAAAAACAGTATGCAATTGCAGTATTAACAGTATTCCACGAACTGCCTAATGTAAATACTGTTGAAGTAGGTGCAGTGTTGTTCCATGACCCGGCTGATGTACCTGGGCCTGCTGTTGAATTTAAAAGTATATACTTAGTAGGACCGAGATAATTATGGTATACTCCCCAGTTATTACTAGTACTAGTCCATCTTACAATTATTAGTGTAGGGGCAACATTTAATCCATGCCCAACTGTAATACTTCCGCTAGCAGTTGTAGTAAACTGAACAACACTAAATCCAGCTGTTGGATTTGCTCTTACAGTTGAGGTTACCGATCCCTCAGTATTTGTTACACTTGCTAGACTTGATTTCCATTGCCACGCAACATATGTATGTAATCCTGATCCAACTGCGGCATCGCCAGTGACTGTAAATCCATTTGCAGTTAATGATAATACATATGTTGTTGAATCCTCGACTGTAGTCGAGTTAGTATATATGTTTTTACTCGCTCCTCTTATGCTGTCATTTACTACATGAGAAGTAGTACCCGACCTAGATTTAATCCATAATAAGCCAGGTTGAAAGTTACCATCATTTACAATATTTTGTAAAAATCCGTCACCAGCATACGTTGTTGTAGTCATATGTTGTTCGGGTTTAGTAATTAACGGATCGGGAAAATTAGAAGAATTTAATCTCTTACATCCTTCTGGGATATCGTATGCAAACGGTAATTGTCCAAAGTTACATGTTATTGTATTATTTTGAACGGATACTGCGGGGCTATATAATCCTATTGGTAAACTAGTGAATGCAACTCCTTGTGATACACCGTTTTTATAAAAAGTTAATGTTTGGTTATCTAAATCTAATACTACTCCAACTGTATCTCCTGCTAATATTGCCGCTCCGTATGCAGTTGCACCAGAATTGTTATATTTTGTACCGGCGCCAGCATATCCCCATCCACCGGCATTATTCCCGACAAACCCGTAATCCCAATTGATATCGTTATTTTGTACACCAATCAATGGGTTTGCTCCGTTTTTAGTTACTAATTTTGCTTCCCAATACCATTTACCCGATGTAACAGAAATCGTTGCTTTGCACCCGACGTTTGTTGATGCCGATGTTGCAGTTAATGCCGCATCTTGTATTGTTAAGCTTGCATTTGATGCTAATACATTCAAAGTAGCAAAATTGCTAGTTAATGTATTTGTTATTGTAGGGGAATCTGTAACCGAACACGTAGCTAAAACCATCCCGGCTTGTGTCCAATAATTGCCATTTCCTGAAAAATCTCGACCTAGTCCAACATTTGTTGTAGTAGTTAACGTTGAATTATCAGTAAATTTTAAATAAAATCCAGTACTGCCATAAATTCCTGCATATTTTTTCGGAACCCACTCGCCTGTTTTACTTGAAAACTCTCCAAAATAACTAGCATCTCTTGCAAGTCCACTAATAAAATTAACTTCAGCAATATAGCCGTCAAAAAATTGACCAGGCACTGTTCCGTTAGCACCTAACGCAGATGCCCCAATATATGTAATTTTATTATTATTTGTGTAAGTTTGATAATTAAGAGTTGGATATGTTGCTACAGAAAATGATTGTACTTGTACTCCGTTAACATATATTTTAACTCGATCTGCCGCATTTGATTGCGTAGTATCGACTGCTACTGCAATATGATTCCAACTAGCTACATCTCTAAAAACCATAGAAGTAGTAGAGGCAAATATAAGAGTTGTACTATCATAATCAAATACTGAAAGAGTATCGGTTGCTTCGAATCTAATCCCAGATCGTGCATTAGTAGTAGTGCCCTGCCACGTGGAAAATAAAGCTTGATATGAACTTAGTGCCGACCTTTTAACCCATCCGCTCCATGTCCATATCTGTCTATTGCCTGCAACTGCTGGCGTTCTTGATAATCGTGAAGAACTGGCAGCATTAAATCGCAATGACTTTTCGATAGGATAATCACTTTTATTAGACGGTAAAACTGTTAACGTCATTAAGCAACTCCCATAGACCGACCTTGTTCGTATAAATTCGTGCCATCTGATCTAAATACAAAAAAATCTCTAGCATTTGCATCAATTGACAATGTAGGTGCAGTGGCATACGCAAATTTAAAAACAGCATCCCAGGATAATGCTCGCAATCCCGATGCATCTTGTTGTACTAATAACGCATAGAATGCACCAGTTTTTAGATTTGACGGAGCCCCCATAGTTCGATTACCACCTAGTGTTACTTTAGCAACTTGTGCGGCAGTAGTATCCCATGCAATAGTAGTATCGTCAGTTAATGTAGCTTCGATAGAATAAGCAGTTTCAGTGCACTGAAATCCTGTAATTGTTCCCGAACCAAGCGTTATAGCAGTCATATATTATCTCTTTCTACGTAATTGTATATTTATCATCTTGAAAGACTCTATAAATTAACTAATATAGCTAACTTTAATGGGTTAATTTTTATTGATGATAAATAAACATGTCATAAGGAGATAAATTTATGAAAGCAATAAAATATGCATTAATTGCAATGGTAGGTTGGATTTTAATGGGATGTGGCACATTTGGTGGCGGTGAATCTAGTTATGTTACTGGTGTGGCTGCTAACAGCGAAAGTAATATTGCGTACCAAAGTACACAAATGAAGCAACTTGATGTAAGTAACAAGTGTTATGACACTGCTACTAATACAATTGAAAAAGCATTTTGTGCAATTGTACAAAACGGAACAGTGCCAGTTCAAACATTGGGCGGTCGTCCAACTGCAATTCGCGTGGCAAAAACACCGGGTGAAATTACTGAGTCAATCGTTAGTAAAACACTTGATGTTGGTGGCATGGTATATGGTGCAAACTTAGTGGGTAATGCAGTTCAGTCTGGAATTAGTGCTGCCGGTAAACCACCGTTAGTAGTACGTCCAGAAATTGTAAATCCAGTTATCGTCGGTCCGTAATACAATATAATAATTTATATTTCAAAAAGGCTCTAGTGAGCCTTTTTTCACGAATTATTAAAAATAATAGTTGACAATATACAAGTTATCCTATACAATATACACATAGTCTAGTTACAGCAACTTAATTTTAAAACACTAAACTGAAGGAATTACACAATGAATACATTTGCATCAGCCGTTATTAACCAAGAAGCCCAAACAACCAACGGGATGAAAGCACTTAACTCAACTAGCAATAGTTGTGTTGATTTATTTTACACTATTGGAGCAAGCCGGGGTAAAGATATTATCCCGGGATTTGTTGCCGCATATGTTGAAAATAAAGATATTGCATTGCGTATTGCAATGTGGTCACGTGATGTACGTGGCGGTGCCGGAGAAAGAGAATTATTTCGTTCTATCTTAAAACACTTGGAAATAGTTGATATTAATGCCGCTAAACAATTATTAGCCAAAATACCCGAAATTGGTAGATGGGATGATATTTTTGTGTTTAAAACATCGGAAATGAAATCGTTGGCATATACAATGTTAGGTGATGCGTTACGTGCTGGAAATGGTTTAGCAGCCAAATGGACACCAAGAAAGGGTAAAATTGCCAGTGAAATTCGTACATTTTATGGCATGACTCCTAAACAATATAGAACTTCGCTAGTTCGATTAACAAAAGTTGTCGAGACACAAATGTGTGCACAAGACTGGGATAATATTAACTTTAGTCATGTTCCAAGTATTGCATCTTCAAACTATAAAAAAGCATTTACACGTCATACTCCTAAATTTGCAGAGTATGTTAATGCATTAGTTAAAGGAGATCCATCTGTAAAAGTTAATGCAAGTGCTATTTTCCCACATGATATTATTACTAATATTAACAGCGATAGTCAAGTAGTGCTCGATCATGTAGTTGCACAATGGAATGCGTTACCTAATTATGTTGGAGATTCGAATATTTTACCAATGGTTGATGTTAGTGGGTCAATGACTTGTTTAGTTGGTGGTAATAAATCCAAGTCTACTCTTAGATGTTTAGATGTTGCAACATCAATTGGTTTGTATCTTGCTGATAAGAATAAGGGAAAATTTAAAGATCTTTTCTTAACATTTAGCAGTAGCTCTAAATTAATTTCGCTAAAAGGTAATATTGTTCAAAAATTACAACAAATGAATACAAGTGATTGGCAAATGTCAACTAATTTAAAGTCGGCATTCACTGCTATTTTAAAAGTTGCAATTGACGGAAACGTGCCAAAAGAAGAAATGCCATCAATGTTATTAATTTTATCAGATATGAATTTTGATAGATGTGTATCATACGACGATTCTGCAATGCAAATGATTAAAAGAATGTATAGTGATGCTGGATACACAGTGCCACAAATTGTATTTTGGAATTTAAATAGTTCCAGTACTGTTCCGGTATCATCTAATGAAGACGGAACTGCATTGGTGTCTGGGTTTAGTCCAAGTATTTTAACTGCTTTATTAAGTGCAGATTTATCAGAATTTACACCAGAAGCAATTATGATGAAAGCAATTATGAACGATCGTTATTGTTTATAATAGATATTAATAGTTGAGCATAATTAATACTAGTATGCTCAACTTATAATTACCAAAAATTGTTTGAATATGTTAAATACATACATGCTATTCAAACAATTACTTAAATACAAAAATCGAGATAAAAAGCTTACAGCAACTCGTAGCCCAAAATGGGCAAAAGTAGGCCATACACATTTACTTGCCTATCCTCAATGTGAAGCATGCGGATCGACTCAACAATTAAACGTACATCACAAAAAACCATTCCATCTCTATCCTGAATTAGAATTAGAACCAACTAATCTAGTAACACTGTGTATGGCTAATGATTGTCATTTGTTAATTGGTCATGGTGGCCATTTTAAAAAATATAATCCCAACATTGATATGGATGTATTATATATTAAACAATCTTCATCTGCATTAATGGAAACAATAAACATAATAGCAGAGAAGGCAAAATTAAATCGATTACCTAAGTAATTAACGTAATTGCTTAATAATAAACAAATTGCTACTGTCGCCTAGCACATAACTTTCATCTTCGCCACCAGATGCAGTTGGTGCTCTATCACGAAATCTAACGCAGTTAAATCCAAGGCTGTAACACGCATTCATAATTGCATCTTGCATACGCGAATCAGTTTGATATAATTCTCCAGTTTCAATTTGTTCACTAGTATATTCAACTGCTTTCCGTTCAACCCATTCTTCAACACGAGGATCATCTTCGGCTTCACTTTTTGCGTCATCTTCATCGAGATCGGGATCTGCTAACATCATTTCTTCTGCAATCTCGTCAATAAGTGCATCGTACTCATCGGTGTAAATATATTGCATATCTCTTTCGACAGTGTAACTATACTCTTTTGCTACTTTACCAATGGTTTCGTAATTATCAATCAAATCTGCTAACGGATTAGTTTTGCCAAAACATGCATATAAGTGTTCTCCGTATGCTCCCGCAGTTTCATAATCAGGCGAAGTATAAATGTGTTCTGCTGACCTACTTTTTGATAAGCTAAATTCTTTAAACTCAGTATTACTACCGTGGAACAGCACTAAGTCAACATTAAACCCAGAAGCCAGTAGCCTGTTGATTTGTTTATCATCTAGCCAATCAGTTGGATCAAAATCGCGTGGATCGTGTGATTCTTGTTCAGATAGAATGTTTAAAATATTTCGAATATGTGTAGCAGTCATTGTGTTCCTAGATGGTAAATATAGTATATTTATACCATTACCTATGAAATACCGACCACTATTAGAAGTGTCGATGACACCATCGACTTTAGAAAAATTTATTAATTCCCCGCAGGCAAAGGGCATACGTGCAGGATTTGAAGCAGAATTGTGCTATGCAGGAGTTACTACTAGTTATAACGCTCAATATAAGAAAGATGATGTTACCCCGTCATTTATTAGTGATATTATTGAGTTTTTTGAAGACAGTAATAACCGATCTGTAATGTCTAGGATAGAACGTGATCTTAATAGTGATTATGAGTCTTATGCCGATGAATTAGCCAGCGATGCATGGTATGATAATGAAGAAGAAAATGTTTCCAACTATATTATTGAATGGGAATGGGATGAAGATGCCGAAATAGAAACAATTCTTGCCGATGTAGATATTGTGCTCGATGATGTACTAATACATAAGAAAAATAACAGCCAAGAATGGCAAGCAGCCGCAGACAAAGCTAACGATAAACTAATAGAACTAATTAATCGGGCAATTGCTAAAAAAAATCATATGTACGATGATGCATATGAAAATTTTGTATCAAAATTTCATAACGCACACTCAGTAGAGGAACATGATTTTCTTGAATGGTCGAACATATATACCATGAGTGATGTACAACGTAAGTATTCACTAATTTGGCCATCTGATAACAATGTAACAGAATTTAATGTTGATGCGGCAAATGATGTTGCAACTGCAATTGAAAGTGCAATCGGAGTTACTATCGAAGTTGGTGATTCGTATGATAGTGTAGATAGAACTGATACTAATTGGATTTTAGAAGCAGATCCATCAATCGAAGTAGCTGATATTTACAATGATCTCGGCGCAGAATTAATTAGTCCTCCAATGGAATTACCGGAATTTTTTGATAAACTGAAAAAATTCCTTACATGGGCAACAAAATCTGGTGCGTATGCAAATGTATCAACTGGGTTTCATGTTGGCGTTAGCTTACCTAGTACTGCTAATAATATTGATTATGTAAAATTAGTCATGTTTTTAGGCGATGAACACTTACTAGAAAAGTTTGGTCGAGAAAATAATCGATATTGTGCTAAAGCGGCAACTACTATTAATCGTAGTCTTGCATTTACTAAAAACATTAGTAGCGATGATACTATTGCTATACTTAATAACAAACTTGCTAGCATTTTTGACTTATTAAAAGACGGATGTGTCGAAATTGCATCATCTCTTGTTGCAACAAGCAATACTGATAAATACACCTCTATTAATATGCGTGAAGGTTACATTGAGTTTAGAATTGGCGGTAATGTTAATTATATTGATAAATTTGACACTATTAAAAACTCAATTTATCGTTATGCATATGCTATGACAATTGCAGCCGATTCCACTGCTTATAAACAAGAATACAGTAAAAAGTTATACAAATTTTTAACCAAAAATGCAAAAAATGAAGCATCAACTATGGGTTTACTTGCTCGATATGTAAGTGGAACAATATCGGCTGTTGATGTTAAATCAATGTATAGCATAGTCGCAGACGAACGTCCTAAAAATAGTGCACCTAACATTCCGGGTGCCAAACCTCCAGTAAGAAAATAGTAATATGAAAAATAAAAATATCTTTGAAGTGTCGATGGCACCGAAAACTCTAGACCGATTTATTAATTCCCCAAAAGCAAGGGGCATACGTGCAGGATTTGAAGCAGAATTATGCTTTTTACAAGCCAACGAAATAATTGCAAGTTCTACTATACAAGTTGATGATTTATCGTTTGATCCTCCCCCATCGAGTATTAAAAGTATAGTTGATTTTTTTATAAAACACGGATCAAGCGAATCAGATATAAAAGGATTAGCATCTATACTTAAAAAAGAATACTTGAGATTTGCTAGATCGGCAGTAAATCGTAAGTGGTATAAAATTGAAGAAGAAGCAGTTGCTGAGTACATATACAAAAATGCATTCGATCGTGAAACTGCAATTCGTGATGTTTTAGTTAGATTTGGATTATCAAAGACTGAAATTAATAACCAAATTAAACGCAAAGGTCCAGATTGGCAAGATGCAAACGACGAAGTTGAAGCAACGTACCAAGACTTAATCGAAGAAGCGTTGTCGACTAAAAATGAGTTTTATCAACAAGCTAAAGAAAATGTTGTAATTTCCGGACATGCCCCCCCGGAATCGGATTTTTTTAAGGATATAGGATTACATACTATGTCAGTAGTAGCCACCGATTACGGTATTGATTGGCCAATTAAAAAAAATATGCCGGCACCGTTGAAAGATCCGTTTATTCCTGAAGTTGCCGAAACACTTGCAATAGATTTACAATCTGCAATATCGGCGCATGTATCAGTTGGCTCTAGTTATCACACTGTTCCAAGAAACAGTACTGACTGGATTATCGAACCAGACAGATCGGTTAAGCCTAATAAATATGGAGACTTTGCCGGTGAGATTGTTAGTCCGCCAATGAAGCTAGATGTATTTCTTAATAAGCTGGATACGTTTTTTGAGTGGGCAATACAAAATGATGCATATACAAATTCTACAACTGGATTTCACGTTGGTGTAAGTTTACCAGCTGGTTCAAACAAAGTTGATTATATAAAATTAGTAATGTTTTTAGGTGATGTTCACTTATTAACTAAATTTGGCAGAGAAGCAAACGAATATTGTCAACCGGCTGCAATTGGTCTACACCGAGCCTTACGTGATGTAAGTGCATACTCTGATGTTGGATATACTACTGATGAGCTAGTTGATTCAAAAATAGATCGTATTTTTGAGTTAATTAAAAATGGTTGTATTGAGATTGCATCAAAGTCTGTTGCAACTGAAAACGATGAAAGGCACACCTCAATAAATTTACATCCAGATTACATTGAATTTAGAATTGCCGGTGGTGTTGATTATATTAATCAACTTTCAGAACTTAAAGATACTATTTATAGATATGCATATGCAATGTCAATTGCAGCCGATCCAACTGCATACCCTGAAGAATATGCAAAAAAATTATATAAATTTTTAAATAGCAGTAAAACAATTAAACCAACGGTAATGAATACAATAGCCGGGTATGTGAGTGGTACTATTACTCGTTCGGAATTAAAAGATTTATATGTTAGTTCAAGAAAAAATAAAAATGTAGTAACTGGTAGCAGAATCCCAGGACCAAAACCAGCATCATTTAAACGATAAGATGAAAACACATAAAATATTAAATGAAGTGTCAATGTCTCCGTCGACACTTCAAGAATTTTTAAAATCGCCACAAGCACTTGGGATTCGTGCAGGATTTGAAGCTGAATTATGCTTTCCAATTAATGCACTATTGCAATCTAACAAACAATGTAAAAGTATTGATCAAATTATTGAATTTTTTGATACCGGACCAAAGAATACTAAAGAAGCAATTACCAATCTTGAATCGGCACTAACAACAGAGCTTAGTGAATTTAGAATAAAAAATAAGATGGCGTTAGAATCAGATTTTTTAAAAAAGTCTAAATATAATAACATGTCTGACATTGTTAGCAAATTTAATCTTAATTGGCCTGATCCCGATGAGGCATTTAATTATCCAGAAGTAGTTAAGCTAGCAATGTCAATGCATAGAAACATGAATGTAAAAGCAGTGGCAAGTGATTCACATTCTGATTATCCTCGTGATAATGTAACATGGATTTTAGAACCAGACGAAACAATCGAACCAGACGGAACTGATATTGGAGTTGAAGTAGTTACTCCCCCGATGCCGTTGTCTGTATGTTTAGAAAAATTAATTAAATTTGTTGCTTGGACAAACAATAGTCATGCGTATGCAAACGAGTCAACTGGATTTCATGTTGGTGTTAGTTTACCCAACGTTGGCGGTAAAGTTGATTATATAAAATTAGCACTATTTTTAGGTGATGAATACGTACTAAATCAGTTTGATCGAGCCTCGAATGTATTTTGTAAAAAAGCCGCAACTATTATTACAAATCAGCTATCAAATTTTAACAAAGATGAAGAACTTAAGATTACAACAATTAATAAAACATTAGAATTATTAAGGTCGGGAATGTATAACATAGCCAGTCACTTGTTAGCACAACGTAATACAACTAAATATGTATCAATTAACGTAAAGCCGCAATATGTTGAATTTAGATCTGCTGGTAACCGATCTTATTTATCAGACATACCAAAATTACAAAATACTATTTTAAGATATGCATATGCAATGTCAATTGCAGCCGATCCAACTGCATATAATAGAGAATATGCAAAAAAATTATATAAATTTTTAGATTCAACAGTTGCCAAATCTGATACAACTGCATCGACTTTAATATCTGATTTTATGTCTAATAAAATATCAATTGATGATATTCGAACAGTAATTAACTCAAAACGCAAATCTTAAACTATGAATCGATATAAACAAATTAATGAAAGTGCAGACTTAGCACAACATACATTGCTGATTAATACTGCAATGATTGATACTATAGTAAAGTCAATTGCAAAAATAGCAAAATTAAAGAATAGATTTGTTAACGAAGAAAAAGCGTTTAATAATAACAAGCCCGATCGATTAATAACGTTGCTTAGTAATGAACTTAAGATCGAACTTGAAAAACAAACTGTTCGAAATATCAAAAAAATACTAAAAGATAAGCTATCTGTTACTAATATAAAAATTAAGTTTGAAACTGCACAAGAAATTGAAAACAAACTGGGACAAACTGAAGAATCAACGGTTACTTTATCTGATGCATACACTAAGAAGCTAGCATATTCAGTTATAAAGCTTCTAAGTACTTACTGTAGCGAAACTTATCCAGTTGGTATGCTAGTAACTGGCCTTTTTAGAGCACTTGAAATGATAGGTAAAGAAGATAAAGGATTTTTAAAAATTGGTATAATGCCACTTAAAAAGCTATTATATCGATTTACTGGCATATTAATTCGTGATTTATCCAATATAATGCCAGCAATGCAAGAACCCACACAATTAGCGATTGAATATGATAAGGAATCTAACGAAATTGGTGATATTTCTGATGAAAATAACAACTCTAACAGCAAATCTGACATTTATTATGCAACATCACAGGAAATTGCCGCACTTGCACATTCAATTGCCACTAGATTGATTGTTAAACTGGGTATTGATACTATTAGCGACCCTGGAGATTTTCCAGATCTTGAGGACAAGCAAATAAAATCAGAAATTAACCAATATATTAGCGTTAATTACGAAAAACCAAGATCAAATACTGAATATGCTATTTTTAAGCGGTATATTCAATTGGCATATTTAGAATTTAAGTATTATTTAGAATCAAGGCGACATAAACTGTTAAAATCAATTGACATGTAACTACATTGTGTGTTATACTTTACTTTTAAGTAAGGATAATACATGGAATATATTTTTGGAATAGCGGCATTATGGTACAGTACATATCTGCTAACATGGCTGGGCTTATTTGTATTGCTAATAATTGCGTTAATATGTGAAGCTAATGATTTTACTACATTATCGGTATTTTTAAGTGTTGTATCTATATATGTACTGGCTAAATTGATAAATGCTGATATAACAGTTTTAACAGTGTTACTGGCCAGTATAGTATATGCAATAATCGGGGTAGTGTGGAGTGTATGGCGGTACAAAAACTTTGTAATGCATGAATTACCAGATACATTAAACCGAAGCTACAGTACTTATCACTCATCTGAACCGGCACATGACAGACTAAAACCATCTAAGAATATTAGTATGATTTCACATTGGATCTTAGCATGGCCAATTAGTCTTATAAATCATGCAGTATCGGATATTTTTAGACTTGTTAAAATACTAGTATCAGATGTGTTAATTGGATTTTATAATAGAATTTTTGAGTTTGAATTAGATAAAGTTAATGCTACTAAGAAACAGGAAAATACAGCAGTTACTAAAAATGAATAATAGTTGACATGTAGTTATTTTTCGTATATAATATATAGTATAGATGTTTAAATGGAAAGTTAACCAAACTGGGTTTGGCACTGCCTCGAAAACAGATGGTTCCGAAAGGGATAGCGTT
The DNA here is from genome assembly GCA_022885665.1 of Triops longicaudatus. NCBI lineage: Eukaryota > Metazoa > Arthropoda > Branchiopoda > Notostraca > Triopsidae > Triops > Triops longicaudatus. Next base: position 12,925 of record JAGQDJ010000018.1, read on the forward strand.
CGATTCGCTAACTTTCCGCCAAAGCATCTATTCTTGATATTAACTAGTTGACACATTATAAATAGTGTGTTATAATTATTACATATTAAGCAAATATAATTGTTGATTATTTAAAAAAATAGTTGACAACTTATAAATAGTATGTTATAATTATTACATATTAAGCGATATAAGACTACAGTGAGCGGCGTTAGCTCAACTGGTAGAGTACTTGCCTTCCAAGCAAGATGTTATCGGTTCGAAACCGATACGCCGCTCACTGTAGTTTTTAAGGATGCGTACAGCAACATTTATAATTCAACTTTTAATTGAAAAATAAGCATCCTGTTTTAAATTAGTGATCGTTATGAATTACAAAACTCCTAAAGCCTCTTAACAATGCTCAAACCTAGAAGTTACTTTATAGCAATGCCCATCACGCTTGTTTGTGCCGAGAGCCAACTAGGATGGGATCCTTATAGCAACGCTCGCTTGGGGAGCTTTACGTGACCTTTGCGGGCTTTTTAATATATTAGCAACGCTCGCTTGGGAAATTAGTAAACGACCTTTGCGGGCTTTTTAATTTTAATAGTTGGTCAACAGTTTAAATTCTATCTCCAACTATTAGTAAACTACGTTGTGTAGTTTAAAATATTGTACTGTACAATATTCGTGCAAGTGAAATGCTTGCATTTTTTATTATTAACCAAGGAACACACATGGCATCTGCAACACAAAATTTTAAAATTAATCGACAAACTAAACGACTGTTATCATTGTTTTCTGATCCAGTAAAACGTGCAGGATTTAAGAATACAATGATTTCTGCACAATTAGCATCGGAAGATTATTCACGTCGACCTGCAAAACAACGAGATAACGCCAAGTAATATGGGTAAAGGGTCACGTCAACGTCCAATTAGTGTTACACTTGATCAGTATAGCAACAATTGGGATACAATTTTTAAGAAAGATAAAGAAATGCAAGTTAAAGTAACTGAAAATAAAGCCGAAATTGGTAAATGCGGATGTGGTAGAAGTCCAACTGGTAAATGTATCGGTTGGCACGGTTTATCCGAAGAAGCATTTAAAACCAAACTAGCAACTTATGTTGCAGAGTCAAATCTTAATAAATCTACAACACACGGAGAATAACGTGTGTATATTATGCAATAATTAGTTGACATAGTTAGCTAAATGTTGTATAATAGTTTTTGCAATATACTTTATATTGCAATTTTATATGATAAGAAGCAGACGAGATTAAAACCAAATATACTACCATAACTAGTAAATTTACAAAATCTGGCTGTTAAGTGTCCCGGAATAATTGTTGCATATTGTATACCGGAAATATTTAACAATACTTGCATATTGATTTTTGTTTATTGCATTAGACAAGTTTATTTTTAAATTTGTATTGTTTATTGATTTTTAATACTTGGCTTTTTATCATTTTTTTTATTTTTTTAAGGTATATATGACATCACGATTAACTTCAGAATTAGCGGCGGCAAAAATTGGAAATCGCTTTGATTTAGTGCTAGTTGCAACACAGCGAGTCAAAGAACTACGTGCAGGACATGCACCTAGAGTTACCCCTCAACAATCTACAATTTCAACCGCGTTGTTGGAAATTGAAGAAGGCAAATACACTAAAGAAGAATTTGAAAAATCCGTAAAATTTAAAACACGTAAAGGCTATAAATGAAAATCACACTACGTAAAGCAAACGCATTACAAGCAAGCATTGGCGAATTAATTAATAAAATTACAGTGGCTAATACAGTCACTGTTAATGAATATCAAATTCCAGCTGATGTAATTAATGCTGGTACTATTGAATTGTTTGCAATGGACAAAAAACGCAGCCAACTATTATCAATTCAGTATAACATTCGAGGACTAATTGGTTCGGCAAATGCACAGTCGCTAATCGATTTAAAGTTAACCTTGATGGCATATGTTGATAAACGTATTGCTCAAATTACTCCAATGTTAGGCTATTCAACTATTAAAACAATTGGTGAAGTTGAAGGCAAAATTAAAAAAATTCGTGATCGTGAACCATCTTCTTATTTGTATAATGACGAAGTAGTTGCATCTGTAGTTACACCTGAATTTATTCAACAAATTACACAAGAGCTTAAATTACTAAAACGGCAACGACAAACGCTAAGTGATGAAATTTTAGAATTAAACATTAAAACTGAAATTCCACTTACTGCTGAAATTGTTACAGTATTAACCACAGAAGGACTACTTTAACAACATGTTTGAAAAAATTAAACAACGATGCAAAGATGCAATCGAAATGATTATTGTTCGAATTGTACTCGTTTTAATGTGGTTACGTATTTTATAAAATTTCGCTTGATTCATCCTGTATAACTTAATTTATTATTAATATGCCATTTTTGAAATCAGGCGTAATGCCACGAACTATGCTTGATATTGTAATTGATGCCAATTCAATTGCTACTGATTACTACAAGTTTGGACAAATACACAATGTTGTATTATATATTGACTTAAAAATGACACATGTTGTTGGGTTAGTGGATAATAATGTAATTGTACGAATTAATTTTAAAAAGTTCAATGCATTGCCAATTAAATATACAATTGATGATGTAATACAAATTTCCAAAGTAGCAATATTGCCCGAATATGAAGGGCAAGGTATTGTGAGTAGCATTTACAGTATGCTAGTTAGTCAAGGATTTACAACAGTTGCAGATTCGACTCAATTTGCTCCTGCTAAACTACTATGGAAAAAATTAGCTAAAACTAGTAGCAGTGTATATGTTGTTACAACACGTGGCAACATAACAAAATACACAGGAAGTAACATACCAGATGATACAATCTGGTCAAGTGGATTAGATCAAAGTGGTTACGGAAAAATGCTAATCATGACGACTGCACAGTTATAACCTGATAAATACACAACAGCTATCATAACTGATAGCTTTTTTTCTGTCTAAATACATTGACAGAATTAGTATAATGTAGTATAATATAAAAATAAATTAACAAAAGGTAAAGAATGGCAAAAGATGATATTATTGAAATGACTGGGATAGTTGACGAAGTCCTACCTGGCAGCATGTTTAGGGTTAAGATTGATAATTTTAACAATGTTATTATGACATGCTACACAGGTGGTAAACTTAAAAAGAATAAAATTAGAATTATTCTTGGTGATAGAGTTAAAATCGAAGCTAGTCCATATGACTTAACAAAAGGACGAGTTACATATCGCATGTAACTGATAATTAGAAAGTAATTAACGAGTAGGCTTAAACATGAAGACATTATATATGCTAATCGGTGTACCGGGATCTGGAAAATCTACATGGATTAACTCACAATCGTTTAATAGCGATACAACAATTGTGTTATCAACTGACAATCACATTGAAAAAATAGCTAGTCGTCAAAATAAAACATATAGTGATGTTTTTAAAGATGCGTTCGATGAAGCAAATGCAAACATGAATTTAGATTTAGCACATGCAATCAAGCATGGTTACGACATTGTGTGGGATCAAACAAATTTAAATCCAAAATCTAGAAAAAATAAACTTAGATCTGTGCCACGTTACTATAAAAAGATAGCAGTTGTGTTTAAAGTTCCAGCTCCAACCGAACTTAGAAGACGATTAGATTCAAGGATTGGAAAGAATATTTCTCCTGAGTTGTCAGATATTATGATTTCACAATTTACAATGCCTACATTGCAAGAAGGGTTTGATCAAATTATTGTAGCTTGACACTACTAGCATTTTGTGTTATAATAACTATTAAATTAGCATATTACAACTATACAGTGTGCTAAAACTTGGAAAAATTATATGAGTGCGTTTTCAGAAATTATAGGCAAATATATAGTACGTGTATTAATCAACGCTGATTATGATACTTTAGTATTTTATGATAATCAAGGTATTAAATACATTTATTGTGCAGTTGGAGACTGTTGTAATACTGTATGGTTTAATCATATGTCGGGTACAGAATGTTTTGTAAATCAGTATGCACTTGATATAATAGCCGGTACCTTAATTTATAGTGTCGAGGCCAAGGACAGTGTAAGAGTATCTGTTGATGAGTATTACACCGAAGTAGTTGATGATTCTTTTTTTACAATGATAACCGACCGAGGATTTGTTGACTTTGAATTGCGTAACAGTCATAATGGATTTTATGGTGGCAACGTTGTATTTGCTGGAAACAAATTAGAAGATGTTGATACTGATGTTGATGTAAGCGAGTTAAAAGAAATAACTAAGGATTTTTAATGTACAGAGTATACTGGACAGACAGTACTAAACCATATGCAAAAGATTTTGAACCAATGAAAGAAGCATTGCAATTTTCACAAGAATTACGAAACAGTAAAAAATATACATTTATTACTATGGTATGCGAAGATGCTAATATAGTGGGACAATCAGGTGTTGATTCAGTTGTAAATGGAAAGTTACCTGATGGTAATAATTATGAATGGAAGAAAAGAAGGATTTAATATGAAAACATTTGTGGGAAGTGACTTCCATTGGGGGCATAGAAACATTTTAAAGTTTAACCCCGATACAAGAAAATACAAAGATATTGATACCATGAATGAAATGATGGTAGTAGAGTGGAACAATATTGCATCACCGGATGATGTAATTTACATGCTTGGTGATGTTTCATTTTTGCCACCTGCTAAAACAGTCGAATACTTATCACGATGCAACGGTCGTAAAATTTTAGTGGCAGGCAATCATGATGCAAGATCGTTGACTAACGAAGATTTTAAAAAGTGTTTTGAAGAAATTCATAACTACTTAGAAATAACATACGACGGTAACTTGATTGTAATGAGTCATTATCCGTTTGCAGAATGGAATAGCAGTCATCGTGGTAGTGTAAATTTACATGGTCATTTACACGGATACAGAAGTGGTACTGAGCAATATCGTAGACGAGACGTGGGAATGGATGCAACTGGTAAAATATTAACTTCAATGGAAGATATGTTAGCAGATGCATTAAAAGGCGCAATTAAAAAACATCATTAACTTAATAAAGGGTAATTATGACAGACTTAGAAAAAGCAAAAGAGCGAGTTAAAACAGCACAAGACGTTTTTGAATTGGTACAACATGCATCAACACATGATCGAAAACTTTCAAAAGATGGTAAAAGCAACGGTCATTATACTACTGCGTTGTCGGAACTTAAAAAAGTAATCGATCATGAGCAATCGATAGTTGATCGATTAGTTGTGAAATCAGAAAAATAATTAAACTAGTTGACTTGTGTGCACTTTTATGTTATAATACACACATGTTAAAACAGAAAGTACACACATGAATAACGAAGAGTTAAAAAACTATATCGAAAATAATAAATCATTATTTTCAATTAAATCATCAGTTTCGCATCCCGGCTTACAGGTTTTAAAATATAACCGTAAAGTATTTTACAATAATTTGTGGAATGAGTTTTTTGAACAGTGTCGTGGTACTGTAGTTGATGATAAATTTAATGTAGTTGCATATCCGTTTACAAAGATATACAATTACGGTATTGAAGAAAATGCTCCAGTATTAGCTCCTGAAACCGAAGTTACTGCTTATAGAAAAGTAAACGGCTTTATGGCAGCAGTATCATGTTACAACAATGATTTGTTAATTTCGACAACTGGTTCAACTGATTCAGATTTTGTTGGATATGCAAAAGAAATGATGGAACTTCATATGCCATTATCAAAATGGAAAGACGTAATTTGCTCACCTGAAAATCAGAAATATACATTTTTGTTTGAATGTGTTCACCCAAAAGATCCACATATTATTGTGGAAACACCTGGCATGTATTTCCTAGCAAAGCGTGAACGTGAATGGGGTTCTCAAATAAATGGCTTTGGTTTAGAATGTGCAAATGAGTGGAAACAATTTGCAGAAACAGAATTAAATTGTTTTTCGGTTGATTATTTTATGACTACTATTGGCGAGTTAACTGAAATTGTTAAAACTGTAAAACACGAAGGATTTATATTTTATTGTAAAGATGGAACTGCATCAAAACTTAAATCACCATACTACTTAGTATTAAAATGGGTTGCACGAAATCCAAGTACTAACAAGTTAACTAACGTACAGCACGATTTTAAAAAGCAAATTAATGAAGAGTTTTACGGATTAGTTGATGCAATTCGTAAAAATATAGATGAATACACTGCATTATCCGAACAAGAACGATTGAGTTGGGTAAGAAAGTTCTATACTAAATAACACATACAGCTAGTAGCTAGTCTACTAGCTTTTTTTTGAGATAAACACTATGAAAATCGGAATAACTGGCACTCGAGAAGGTGCAACTGATGCCCAACTTCAATCTATAATTAAGTTCATGGAATCATTGGGTAGTGATCACGAGTTACATCATGGAGACTGTAAAGGGGTTGATGTACAAGTTGCCGCGGCAGCAAAATATCTAGGCTGGCGTGTAGTATGTCATCCGCCTAAAAGTAATGAAATGCAAGGATATTTTGGTGGTGATGAAATGCGTGAACCACTGGGATACCTACAACGAGATCGAAATATAGTAAATGAAACGGAAATGTTAATGGTTGTTCCATTACATACTGAATGGCAACCAACGGGCGGAACGTGGTACACTCATGATTATGCCAAGAAAACAAATAAACCAGTAAATATATTTTATCCAAGTACAAAAATTGAATAGAAGTTTATTTCTGATAAATACACTATTAGATATTTACAGGAGTTTTAATCATGACTTTACAAATTCGCAGAGGCACGAATTCACAAAGAGACCAAATCAGTAGCTCAAATCCAATCTTAGTTGGAGAGCTATTATATGTAACCGACCAACAACAATTATATATTGGTACAGGCGAGCCTGGCGAAGATAAAGGAATTTTAATTGCAGGTTATACCACTGCTAATGTTGAACAACTTGCATCTTTGTTTACATCAGGCATTCACAGTAACATTGAATTTGCATACGACAACGTTACAAATACTATTAATACAAGAGTTGATTTATCTCTGTATGATGGTGAAATTGTTGCGCCGGCAATTCGAGGATCGGTATTTGCCGATGACTCATCGTTATTGATCAATAGCACAACTGGGCAAATTGTTGGCGATATTAATGCAAAGTTGGGCGGTGATCTTGACCTAAATTCGTTTAATATTACAGGTACTGGTACAGTTGCTACTACTGAACTGTTAACACAACAAATAACTACTGATAGTCAGTTAGTATTAACCGATTCAGGAAATGGTCGTGCAACGTTAAAAGTACAATCTCCAAGTGCAATAAGTGTTGTTAAACTATCACGGACTGCAACAACCGATATTAGTAACGATAATATAATTGCATACGGTGCGTTATACTTTGAACGAAACGATACAACAAATGGAGCGTTAACTACTGGGATTATTAATGGTGGTAATAATTTCATTCAATTATTAACAATTGAGGGTGGTAATTTCTTAGATGCAAATACTGTTATATGGAAAGGCGGTAAGTTGGGTGTTGGCAACATTACGCCAACTGAAAAGATTGATGTTACTGGTAATGCAGTAGTATCGGGATTTATGAAAGTTGGATCATTTACTGACACTACTAGGGATAGCTTAACCCCGTCGATTGGTATGGTAATTTATAATACTACTTTGAATAAGTTTCAAGGATTTCAGCACACTGACGGAATCACACTTGAATGGGTTAATTTAAGTTAACATGTTAGATATTTAACATTACTAAATAACTGTATTATATAGGACAGCTAACAATGATAGAGAGTTATAGTTATTTATTTTTAAGTATTTTTATAGTGATATTCAGCGGAATACCCTATTTAATAAGTTGGCATTATTATAAACACGAAAATAGTTATAAAACACATTTTTTAGTAGCAAATCGAAATTTAACTGTATTACAATCTAGTTTTGCTATTGCGGCATCATGGATATGGGCCCCGGCATTATTTATTTCGTCTCAACAATCATATACTAACGGATGGCAGGGTTTACTGTGGTTTGTAGTGCCCAACATTCTGTGTTTAATATTATTTGCACATTATGCAGAAATAGTTAAAATAAAATATCCTGATGGATTTACTTTATCCGATATTATGAAAACTCGGTACTCTAATCGTGTCCAATTAGTGTATTGGGTAACACTAATTGGACTAACAGTATGTGCATTTGCAGTACAACTGCTTGCCGGTGGAAAACTTATCAGTACTACTCTAAAAATACCATTTTGGATATCAACTATTATTATTGCAATAGTGCCGTTGGGATATTCAATGCGATTTGGGTTACGAGCATCTGTATTAACTGATTTTTTAAAAATGGTATTACTATTAAGTTTAAGTATTATATTAATACCGATAGTAATATATAATGCTGGTGGAGTATCAGTAGTTATTTCCGGATTAACAGGGGTTAACAGAAATTATGCATCAATATTTTCAAATGATGCAGTTATATTAATGTTAACTTTTGGAATTCCAACTACAATTGGGTTAATTTCTGGACCGTTTGGGGATCAGAGTTTTTGGCAACGAACCTTTGCTATTCAATCTGGAAAAGTAAAACAATCATTTATGTATGGAGCGGCAATATTTTCAATAGTTCCGTTATTAATGGGTATTATTGGGTTTGTAGCATCAGGCGCTAATATACCAATACAACACTCATCACTAGTTAATATAGAAACACTTCATACATTAGTTGGCGATATTGGTGTTATTGTATTTTTAATAATAGTATTTTCGGCATTAACCTCGATTATTGACTCAAAATTATGCGCAGTATCTAGCATAATTGGGCATGATTTGTCAGATAAGTATAAATTAAATTCAATCAAATCGTCAAGGGTATCAATGGTTGTACTAACAATATTTGCTATTTTAATTGCAAATATTCCAAATTTGCAAATTTTATATTTATTTTTATTTTACGGTACATTGCGATCGTCAACATTTATTATTACGCTATTAACGTTACTTGAAATACCACTGTTAGAAAAAGGAGTATTCTATGGTATACTACTAGGTATTTTTATAGGTTTACCAATATTCACATTTGGAAATATCTTAAATAATCCCATATTAATAGTTACTGGCTCAATTACAACTGTGTTACTGCCAGTAATTACCGCAAAATTTTTAGAGTATATATGTAAATAATTATTTACTCTGCATTATACATCTTTGTAGTAGGATCCCAGTAAATCTTTAAAATTTCATATCTTCGGTGTCTAACAACATTAAATAACGATCCAGTTTTGATTTTAGTTAGAGTATATTGTTTCCATGCCGGTTGCATATGCAGTATAAACTTACGTAACTCGTATTTATATGATTCGGGTGATGGCACATCCCCGAATCGATTAAATGTTTTTAGCATACTAATTTGTTGAAATCTATCAGTATTGTAAAATGTTTCAATGTGTTTAAAGTTATCTGCATTAATATCTAAATTGTTGGCTAATATATCAGTAAAACACCAGGTCCGTAATGATACACTTTGCCATTTACACGAAAAATTAATCCACCAAAGTAATTCGGACATTGTTTCGATTTCAAACGGCGATGCATTAACTAACCCATACAATGAAGTTAAAAACAAATCTGATTTATCAATTGTTAGTTCATCTAAATAAATATTTAAATTACAATCGGTAAACTTACCAGTTAACAACATATTGGATATACGTGGTAGTTGGAAAATTTTATCTGATCCAAACAACTGATCGGCATTTTCTCCCATAACATACAGAGTAGAGTTAATCCTTAGATTATTAAGACACTCGTGAATGTTAACTATATTATATTTAATAACTATACCCCACCAGCAATCAAAATTTTCATACATTGCATCAACTGAAGTAGCAATAGTTAACTGATCTTTAGAAAAATGTTCAGTAGTAATTACATAATCAAGTGCAACTAATAGCCCAGTACTATCTAACCCCCCACTGTAAAATACTACCACTGGCAAGTTAGTTGCCAATAATGATCTTGCTCGATGTAACATTTCTTCTGTAAAAATCACACTAGTATTACTAACGTATTCATTAAGTTGATTTGGAATTTTCCATATAATATGAGTATCAAACGGTAACTTAAAGTTATTAGTACGATCTATTGCGCTAGCATTTTTCCCTACTAATTTTAAAAAATCAAGTGTAGTACGATGCTGATCGTTTGCCAATACTCGTGGCATATAATATACTATTTTTTTCATATTAACCCTAGGCCACCAGATGTAATTCTAACACTTGCTTTCCACTGTGTGTATTCAGTTTCGTTTGTTACTAATAGCAAACTTTTACAATGCTTCCATAGTGATTGTTTTCGATATAATTCAATACTAAGTAAACTTTCTTTTTCAATTATTAATTGTTTTTCTGCAGATTCTAACGATATATTATATGCTAGAGACAACGACTCTGCTAGATCGACAATATTTGGAAATAGCCTTATATCGTCAAGATTAATAAAATAACCATCAGATGCTACAAGTAATGTCTGGCTATCGAGTATTGAATTAACAAAATCGAATCCCTTTGATAAAAATTTTGCCTTATTTTGTTTAATATTATATGTTGGCGATGTATCATGTAATACTAATGAATTTGAAATCCAACTAAACCCACCATTATAAACTATTTGGTCTTCGCCGTTATATAATTCTCCAGATATGTTCGATTTGTACATAGCTTCGTTCCATGTAGATATTGAAGTAGTAGTTAGTCTAGTATCAAGAATATTATGCTGTAAAAATTGTCCAACATGCTTATTTTTTGGTAATGCAATAATTAACTTATTACTTGCATCGTGTAATATAAATCGTATATCCATTATAAAATATCACATCCAACTGTACAAGTTAACACATTATATGATGGTGCATATTTTTGAAATATATGCTTCCTGATCATTTGATTATACATAGTACCATCAACTGTATCCCAATTTGTTGTTTTTTCAGTAAAACACAACGATGCACCCCACTCGTCTTTTATAATATTACTAGTATCAAATAACGGGAAGTCCCTTACAAGTAATGGATGATCCCAGATTGTTTTAATTAATTCAGGGCTTGATGAGTGAAAGTAAAAGTCGCCGTGTACATTCATTTTTCTTGCATGTATTAGGTATGCAATTTCTGTGTTTAGTATTGGTATTCCTGCATTACTGTTTATTTTTGTGAAATTCATATACGAGTTTCCTCCTTTATTTAAATCCCCTTCACCAATAATAATATATCTATCAGCTGGTATTTGACTAAACATATATGGAAGTACTAAATACGTAGGTTTATTAACTCTTGAAATAATATAAGATTCTTCGGCAAATGGCATTATATCAGATTTTGGTATAGTTATTACATTAAGTGTAACATTAAGTTTTACTGATACTATACGTGCAGTATTGAGCATTTGCCAATTTAAATCTCCAATATTAAGGAAAAATAATTCAAAATCTATTCCTAATTTTTTGCACTCGATTGCAATTATCTCGCTATCTTTTCCTGAAATAAAAATTGCTAATTTAGTGTATCCACTATTTATTAATTTAATTAGTCTATTTTGTATTGCAATTGCGTAAGATTTTGCATTATTAGCTGTATTAATTCCATTATACGAGAAATAAAATAATGGCGCATAATTGTATGCAAACGTTGAATAGTCATTCATTCCGTCTAAATTCCAGCTAATATGTGTTGTAGGTGTAATCACTTGTTTTTCCTTATATTCTTTTAAAAACATACCAGTACGGGCTATGGTGTTCAGTAGTATCGATTATCGGACCACTGGAAATTTGATAGCCACATGCTATGTATTCCCCGAGAGATTTATCTCTCGGGTATGACCATATCACAGAACAGCCAAGTGATTTTGCGGTCTGTTCGGCATTGCTAAACAATTTTCGTGCAACACCTTTATTTCGGTAGTCATGGTGAACCCATAGTCCTCTAATTCTAAATTGAGTTGGTGTACATATATGTCCACTTTGTACTGCAATTATGTTATTATTTATTCTAATGCCCCATAAATATGGATGGCGGGTATGATATGCGATATCATACCCGCCATCCAATTTCATAGATGATGTAGTAGTGATCTCACTAGTTCGAGTATTCCATAAATCATTTTTCCAAATTTTAATAATTTCATCTTGTTGTAGTTGTTCTATATTCATAATCTGTATTATATATGCGTTAGATTTTTAAAAATTTGTTCGATACTTTCATAGGTACATTCAACATTAAACACGATCCAGTAACTTGGGGAATATGATGCATTAAACAAATAATGCATTTTTGCAGTGTTAACAAAATACAAATATCCAAGATCCCAATTTAATACTCGGTTGTCAATAAAGAAATTAACCGAGGGCGAGCACACATTACGTAATGGAACTATTAGTCTAAATGTATTTATTTTTAGAGATCTTGAATCTCTATGAGGCGGGAAAAAACCTCCTGGATTTAATTTAAGTACATGACTTCTCCCAACATACTCCTTCCATGGACTAATAATGTCTTGCAACTCTTTAGATTGATCAAATACTGATGTAGCCGATCTAAAGTCCATTTCAGAGTAGGATGTTGAATTTTCTTTATTATATTCTCCTAAACTATCCAAATCAGGAACTCCATTCATACTTCCGTCTAAACTAGTAATACTTAACCCAAATCGATTACCCACTTTTCGTGTATTATATGGAATATAGTTAAAATTATTTTCGGTCCATTTTACAAATGTATGCGAATTCATTGTTCTTTCTAATCTAATTTGATCTCCATACACTGTCAGTTGCTGATAATAATCCATATTAATTTTTTCTCTTTGGTATCTTACTATCTGCACTACTTACACAGCTATTTGATATGCATGGTTGCGGACTATTAAATAATTTAAATCCAGTTGTAATATTTCCCAGTGGTACATCAGCACAACTGTATGATCGTTTTATTGCACCGTCTGGTTCTCGAATAATAATCCCCTGATATCCGGCATTACAGTCCCATCCTTTAAAGTTATTAAAAGAAAAACTATTAAATCTCTCAGCTTGATCTAAATACCATATTTTTCCAGTACTATCTACTAATTCAACTTGCATATTAGCTGATTCGGCAGTGGCCGGAACAGCAACAGTAACCGGGCGTCCACTCCATTGTCGTTTTATTTGTGTAAACGGTTGTTGTGGTAACCCATTTTGTAGTTGTTCTTTCATTTTATCAGTATACCCATCGACTATTTTAGTTGCATTAGCATTACTTTGCGGTTTTAGTGTTACATTAATTCCTTGATTATGAAAAAACATTGCATTATCCCAATCTCTATCAAACCATTCTGGCACCATTACTAAATTAATTGTAATTTGTATGTCATTTTGTTGGCATAAAATTAGTTTATCTGCAAATTCTTGCATTTTTTCCTTAGAATTTATATATTCTGTGTGTAAACTAGCAGTTATACTTGCTCTATGAAATGGTTTGGCATATTCAACGTATTTTTCAAACCATTTCATAGTACGTGAACAGTTAGATGTCATATGTATACTACTATAATTAGTATTTGGTACATCATCGGCAAGATATTTTAAAATTTCCAAGTAATCAGGATGAAATGTCGGTTCTCCACCACTAAAACTAAAATGAAAACTGTTAAACTTATTAGCTCTAGCTTGTTTTTTAATTTCATCTATAGTTTGCGTACATAATTCAAAGGATCGATGATCCTTGGTATCACTTCTTGCATAACTCCAGCAATAGCTACAATTGTAATTGCAATACCTGCTCAGCAACCACGACACAGTAAATATGTCTTTGTATAGTAAACTGCGTTGTCCAAATGATACAATATCATTAAATGGAATTTTTGTAAAATCGTGAAGAATATGAGTTGAGTTGTTATCCATTATTAGCAATCACAAATGAGTTATCTTGCCTATCAACAATAAGGTAATTGTTGACTGCTAATTGAATAGTCGCACCGTGGGTATGATGGTAATAATCTCTACCAATTATGTATCCCGATGGAGAAAGCATCGTAAGTGCATTTTTATATACAATGTTCCAATCTACTTGTTTTCCCATACATCCAATACTAATAATATCAAATTTTTCATCAGTTATAAAATCTTCAAAGAACATCTGATGCGATGTAGCAAATGGACAATTATCATTAAACATTTTTTTAGTTATAATTTCACCACGATTACCCGGAGAATGGTATGGTTTTGACCAATCATTCTGTAATCTAGTACCATCGAGTTCCCACGGATCAACCGCGGTATAATTCCAATTAGTATGTATTTGATGAAGGTAATCAAATACTCTGCCAAAGGAAGATCCTACTTCTAATATTTTTCCAGTAGTTCCAATTTTATCCATATACAGAGAAATAAACTTGATTTCAATTTCAGGAATCCATCCTTGTATCATATAATATCCTTTAATAACGGAAAAGTTGTTAAGAACTTATCATTCCAATTTCGTTGAGTATTTATTAAATTTAAATATTCTTTAGTTTCTGGCAATCGTGCACTCCAGTCTTCCGAATTCATAAAATTTAAAATTCCATTAAATCGTTTAATACCATATGGTGCATTATTAAATTCTTCTTTAGTTATTCCTAACTCTTTTACACCGGTAAACTTATCCCAATTTTCATCAATCCAAGGAAAGAATTCATTTTTATATTTGTCAGTGATTGCTTGCTTAATATCTGCTGGTAATACTTTAACATTTAGTTGAGGTGGCCAATATGCAAAATGCATATTAATACCACCAGCACCCAATGGCCATTTATTAATCTTTTTAAAGTTTTGATTAACTTTCCATTTAACAAATTCTGGAATATATCCAATATTTAATGCCATTAATGTTGTGGCAGTTGTAACTTCGACTTGTGAAGAAGTATTATCGAGTAAGTGAAATACTTCTTCCTGGTGTTGCCATTTTGATGGATATCTAATATAATCGTTTTGCTCACCGTATGCATCGATGCTGTAATGAAAGCGAACTCTTTTAAATTCCTTCCACAAATCAAATAAATCGTCTCTCCACTCGACTCCGTTGCTATTATATCGCAATTCAATATTTTTTGCATAGCCACGTTTAATACACTCTTCGAGTAAATCGTAATGTTCGTCAATAATCAAACTCTCACCACCGGCAAAATACAGTTGATATAAATTTGGAACTTGATCATACAGTTCTTGCCAAAATCTTGGATTATTTTTATGCCAATTATAACTAGCACCGTCATTTTGACCTTTATTTTCCCATTGGCTAGTATTTTTTAAATTTGAATTTGATATAATTGGGAAAATCTTTTTCCAATCTTTAATCCAACCTGTGCTATCATGGGGACTACACATTACACATGCTAACTGGCACTTTGAACCCATTCTTAAATCAATGTATCTAATTATCGGCTTGACACTCCCGTTGGCATCGGTTTCTGCTACTAGCTGATTAAGATCATAACGTCTGCCCCAGTAGTCAGTTTCCCAATTTCGTTTGCTTAAATGGCCAGCTTCTTCTTCTTTATAACATTTTAAACAACTTGCTGGCTTTTGCCCAGCTATCATTGTTTTTCTAACATTACGCATATATTCGCTATTCCACGCATCCTCGAGTGAAGTATGATTAAAATTAGAAGGAATTCCGCTATCATTTGTAATAACGCCAACTTCACCTCCACCTATTTTAACACTGCTATCAGGATCTTGAACGCTACTAGCATTACTGGTACAGCAAGTTCTCATTTTACCGTCGGGTCTACTGCTTAAATGTAACCAGGGTAATGCACAAAAGGTTGGTGATATGTTAGACATTATTTTTTTGAATAGTTAATAAATAAAGGATTTAATTCCAGTAACTGGGTATTTCTGATTTCATCTAGTAACGAGTTATAGTTTATAAAATCGTTATATGCAGATATATCAAATACTGCACTATTTAGTATTGGTAATATTCCACTTATTCGATTTATAAATATTTCATCTTTATCGGTTAACCATAATTGTACTTGATTGATTAACCATGTAATATCAGTGGGTAGTATTGCATTGATACTTGTTTTATTATCGGAACTTGTGAAAAAATTTACAGTAAACTCATATTCTTGGTTGTGTAATAAATAAAACCATTCAAGAAGATCAACTATATTAAATAAATTATATGGTGTAACAACCGTGTTAAATGCATAAGTGGTTGCAATTTTAGTATCAAACATTTCATGTATAGTAGGATTAACGTCGTCCCAAACTGCATTAGTTCTTATATAGTTAAATGTATTGGTTGTACCATCGATACTAAATGCAATGTCAACATTGCCAAATGCACTGATTGCCTGTTTAAATTTGGAAGTTATGTTAGTGGCATTTGTTGTAAATCTTAATACTGGTAATGTTTCGTAATTAATTTTAATATATTCTAAAATTGTTAAAATTTTTGGATCAATAGTAGGTTCGCCACCAAGCAACTTAATTTTATACAATTTAATAGATAATATGTATTCTAACATTTGATTAAAATTATCTTTATTTTTATATACCGGAGTAAACCAGTTGGATAATTTAGGATGTTGTTGTATTTCCGTCTCCCACTGGCTACTAGCATGCGGTACACACATCCTACATTTTAAATTACATAAATTACTCGGTCTGTAATCTAATACTAATGGATGACCGAGATTATTACCAGTAACTACATCAAGTTCGACATTGCATTTGATAAATTCACTATCCCAGTAATCAATTTCGTACGTTAAATCTTTTTCTGATAGATTTTTACATTCTGTACAAGTAGCAGGCCAAGTTTGTGATAATAAATCTTGTCTAATCGACTGCATTTCATCACTTGACCAAAATGTAACAGGAGACTCGGCTTTAATTCTTGATGATACACAGCACGGTGCATATTTATTTCCAGAAACTGCATACATACCAATAAACGGTGCATAGCAAAGTGGTCTGTTGTTATTCATATTTTTCCAATGTCATTTCTTTAAAACTGTCTTGCCATTTGATATTTCTTGCAACATTTAAATCATTCAAATACTGCATAAACATTATTTTATAGTCTTTCCATAGATCTTCTTGTAACATATGGGAAATATAAAATGGAATATATTCATAGTCAGTTTCACTGAATTTGTATGCATTAATTTTATCAACTATTATTTGCTTTAATTTAGTTGGTAAATTTTGTGGACTCATATGAATAGGATCAGTGACATGATTACAAAATATAAATTTAATACCTGAAAATCGAGTACGTAGTTCATGGTATGTTTCAACTAGGTAAAACATACTAATATTACTTGCAGTCCACTGGAATCCAACATCAAAATTATCTCTACCAATAATAAATTGTTGAAGGACAGATAGTTTATTTACAAATTCTTCCCACTTTAGTGGGTATCTAAAGTATTCAGCTACATCGCCGGTTGCATCGATGCTAATAGTAATTTTAACTGACTTAAATTTAGCAAGTTGTGTTAAAATACGAGTACTAATAAGTGTACCGTTACTAACATATGACACGTTAACATTTTTTGCAAAATTTGAATCTGCTAGCCAAGCTATGAATTCATTATGTCTTTTATTGGCAAAACTCTCACCACCTAAAAAGTTATATCTTACAATTTGATTGGCAGAATTAGTAAGTTCTTCCCAAAATTTAGTATCTTTCTCTATCCATTGATTATTGATTGAATAGATTTCAGTATTAGGATATTTATTCAGTAATTGTGTATCTTCACTCCACTTACTACTTGCCCCAGTACCGCAATGAATACATTTAAGATTACATATAGTACCTGTTCTTATATCTATGTGTGGTGGGACATAGTCAACTGAACCATCGTTGTTAGTTTTAGATTTGAGATGCGAATATTCTTGCTCCCACATTAAATTTTCTGCCATCCGTTTACTTGATCCGCCCATTTCCTCGACATATTTGCACCTAGTGCAATTTTCAGGCCACTCTCCCTTCATAAATGATTGTCTAATAGATTTAAAATAGTCATTATTCCATTCAGCACTTATTGACGAGTCTTTAAGTTTTGTGTCAGATTTGCAATTGCTATATCCACACACCCGTGCACGGCCAAACGTGTTTGTTCCGAAATTTATCCAAGGTAATATACATGAAGTCATAGAAATATTTATCATGCAGGATAACTGCTACTATAAATACGTAATGAGAGATAGTGTTCACAGACAATATAATGAGACTTGGTTACAGCATGAACGCCCACAACCAATGTACGATGCTACCATTAATAAGTTGTATGCTAATGTGTTCACTGACCAGTCAGTGGTACACAACAATAACTTAATAGATGAATTTAAGACTGAATTTTTAAAGTATATAACTGGGCATACATTAAGTACATATACCGGGTTGACTTCTTTTAATAATTCAGATATTTGTTTTGGATGTACACAATTCATCGATGACATATATCAACGGGTTGGTAGTAATAATGTAATGATATTTGAAAATGATTACAAATATCACTGGAGATTGAATAACAACATTAAATATACTACCGTAGATACATTAGACCCTACTAAGGAACTAATTATTGCAATGCCGTTTCCAGCATACGGAGATGTTCATCCGCAAATGAATATTATATTGGATAAATGTGCCGAATTAATGATTCCTGTACATTTAGACGGGGCGTGGATTTCATGTAGTAAAAATATTGTGTTTAATTTTTCACATCCGGCTATTAGTTCAGTTGCAATAAGTCTAAGCAAAGGTGGGTTGGGTGCGGATCGAATTGGAATTAGATATTCTAGAAATCGACCAACTGGAGCAATTTCTCTTATGAATGACTTTAATATGACTAGTAAAAGTTTACTTCATCTGGGTATTAGGTATATGCAGGAAGTAGGTCCCGAATATTTTTGGAAAAAATACGAAAATACGTA
This sequence comes from Triops longicaudatus, assembly GCA_022885665.1. Classification (NCBI taxonomy): domain Eukaryota; kingdom Metazoa; phylum Arthropoda; class Branchiopoda; order Notostraca; family Triopsidae; genus Triops; species Triops longicaudatus. The sequence continues at coordinate 31,910 of JAGQDJ010000018.1, forward strand.
TAACAAAGTTTGCCATGATTTTAATCTTACACCAACTAATGCAGTGCATGTTGCAAAAACCAAAGACGGATCCATTGTTGGAGTACGTCCACTATTACGCTGTTAGATTAATCTTCCAAATCCCCATGCTCGTTCTTGGCAAAATGAACATGCGTTACAATGATTAGTAAAATCATGAGTTATTTTTTCACAACTTCGTGTAACCGGAAATAAACTGTCCAACACATTAAAATACACATATAAGTCGTATATACTTTGTTTATGACTATGTCTAAGTGGCTTAAACCGTTTCCCGTTTAAGTCGGCTACTGGGGCAAGCTCATTTCTTTCTGGTGGCATATCTGCAATGTCCCATTTATCCATTTCACTAATTGGTGGGTTTAGTGTTTCTCCCATAAAGTGGCAATCTATTATGTTCTCAGCATATAATCTATCAAGTAGAATTCTTTGTTCTTCATCATATGCCCCTATACCGGGTAATTTATCAGTATAATGATTTCCGAAAATAAATCCTGTTAATTCTTCAACTTTTGATATTACTCTTTTTGCAAAAATTATTTGATATGGCTTTATTGGATTCTCACATGTAATTGGGTATACCGTTAATTGTCTGTTATTGTCACGGCAATATACAGCAAGCATATATGCTAATATTGCACTATCCGCTCCTCCTGATATTTTAAGGCCGATATTTTGATTTTCTTTTTTAAATGTATTATTCCAAATTGGAATGTATATCGTTACATTTCCTTGCCGAGTAGGAGCTACTAACATTATTTTTCCTTATTAAAATATGGGACGAGTTCTGGCACAATATCTCCTATGTACTGATGCCTTTCATTATCTAAAAATTCAGTAAACGTTATAAACTTTTCAAACCATACTGAATTCCAATCTTCTGCAAACATATATTTTATAATACTGTTGTAAATAACTTCGGCTTTACTAATGAGAAACGGGTCAGTATTTACTGCTCGAAGAGTAGCAAGCGATGCCGCATATTTTTCTTGTACTATTATTTTTAATTCAGGAGGCAGTATCCTTACATTAACAGTTTCAGGTTTATGCGCCATATGAATAGAAATTATGGGGTTTATTGTACCACTATTAAAGCGATCTACCTGTTGGTTGGCAATCTTCCATTCAACCATATCTGATATATGAAACACATTGTATGCAGTTACTGTAACAGCAAACCAAGCACTTATGTTGTCAGTCGCTGACATTATGTGGTTTAACTTATATAAATTTTTTTCAAGCTGTGTCCATTTAATTGGCCAACGTTGGTACTCAACTACACTACCAACTCCGTCAACACTTACTCCTAACCCTACATGTTTAAAGTGTTTCCACAATTCAAATACTTTGTTTGGTAATGTTGTTCCATTGGTATTATATTCTAATTCTATATTTTTTGCAGTACCGTTGAGCACACTTTTATTTAAAAATTCATAATGGCGATCGATTAATAGCGGTTCGCCACCTGCCATATAAATTTTTTGTATATACTGCATATTATTCTCGATTTGATTCCAGAATACGTCAGAGCTGTGCCAGTCATAGTCGGATGTTGTTAATCTGCCAACTTCATTTCGAATTAATATAACTTTTCCGTGTGTATCATTAAAACTTTCAGATCCAGTAAATTTAGACCATTGTTCGTACCAAGTAATGGAATCTTCGGGCCCACACATTCTACATGCTAAATTACATAAATTTCCAAATCTTAAATCGTAATATACAACAGGCATCGATTCAGTGTTAATGGATCCATCAATTTCAGTAAATAGTAATACTTGATCTAAAGTTAAACCCCATTTTGCCGATTCGTATATTCGTCTGCTTGTTAATCCGGCAGCCTCTTCTTCTTTACATCGCCTGCACTCGTCGCTCCATACACCATTGATCATATTTTTTCTAACCTGCTTCATTAATGTTGCATTACGTGCTTCATTTAGTGAATCAGTGGCCGCATTAAATGGTTTACCGTTATCGTGTCGTACTACACCTTTATTTGCAGATACATTTGCTTGACAGCAAATTCTTACATCGCCGTTATTTCTTATGGCTTGGAAATTCCACGGTATTGGACAAAATGTATTAGTCATCTGGGCTCCATTTTTCTACCATTGCGTCTAGTTTACAGCGACATTGTCCACGTAGTGTGCATATAACTGGACTAGTTGGTAACGTATATCCAGTGAATACGTTACCAATACTGCCGCCTATATTTTCATAACATCGATTAATATTCCCAGTTGGATCTATTGTGAATCGATTTATTCCAGCAGTACATGTCCAATTTGTGTATATGTTCTTTTTTTCTATAACAATTTTATACCACTGCTCGGGTGCTGTATTGTTTATTATTATATCCTTGGGATATAAATTCCACCATAGGGGTATATTAATTTTTTTCCAATTGGGTTTATATGATTTTATATATTGAAGTTGCTCATCTGTAAATGGGTACATTTCAGATGATGCGATATTTATACGGGTCGGTTTAACATCAATTTGAACATCTAACGTTTCAAATAATAAGATAGCATCTTTTGCAATATTGAAATTTTCCGGAGTCATCATAAATGTAACACACGGATATGACTTATCTTTCATTATTTTAACAACTTCGTACAAATGTGCAGTGTTGACTTCTGCCGAGTGCCATGTGAAATTAATTATATAATTTGCTTTTTTAAAGTCATGCCAGTATCTTAATGTTCTTGATCCGTTTGTATTTAATTCTATCACTACATTATCGTGACATATTTCGTTTATAAAGTTTTGTAAGTCTGGCCACAATGTTGGTTCGCCACCTAGTATTTCTATATACACATACTGGTTTTTAGCTCTTATTTCATTTACAAATCTTGCAGGCGATTTATAATCACTGTTCCATCTATTAGATCCGTCATTATGCCATGCCGAACAATAAGTACATGAGTAATTACAAACATTATGTGGCATATACGAAATAATAGCACAGTTCTTAGGGCCATTGTTTGTTAAATATTGTGTGGGCATGGATTTTGAGATTATACGGTATTTTTGAACTAATGTGATTACTTAAATTGCTCTGCAAATGCATCAAACTCTGTGCCGCATTTATTTGCACAGACTGATAATTTTCCGCTAGCAATGCTGGGATTATCCCAACTATTTTTAATAGATGATAATATACCACTGTTATTTATTGCTGATTCAAGAGATTGAGACAAGCAACTAATAGCATCTTTACCTCCAGCATCATGTATATGATCCCATATTTGTTCAGTAGTCGGGTCAGCTTTCCACCATTTATACATTCTTCCAGCAGTCCAACAGCATGGCAATAACAACCCTTCTGCAGTAATAAAAATACTCTTTTCCTTCATTACTTTGCAATCGATTTTACACGAGTCATAATATGTTTCCATGCTACCGTATTTTTCTACTAGTGCAGATTCTTTTTCAGTTGCGGCATTTAAAAACTTAGTTTCCGGTTTCTTTATTAACCATGTTACTGCACCTTTTTTGCTGACTGCTTGATGCATATCTTTTCCAGTGTGTGTATTTGTGCTAAAAAATCTTGCAGTTTTCTTGGCAGTAAATCTTTCAAATCCCCAGTCTTTACTCAGCTGTTCAGCTTCAGCAACTTGATGTTGGTTATGATCAAATACAATAAAATCCCACCGGGCTCTTCCACCAGCGGCAATAAAACTATGCATACTATTTTCAACTTTGTTCCAGTTAACATTTTGCCTATACATATGATTGGTATCTTGTAACCCATCTACACTAAAGATTACTGATCCACGTTTGCCAAACACTAATGCTAACTCTGTCCACCATGCACTATCTCTAGCACCTGCATTAGTATTCATACTTAAATACATCTGCTGATTATGCTGACGGAAATATCGAAAAACTTCTAATGTATCTGCGGCTATAATCGGATCACCTAAATTGCCACACATATACATAGTGTCTAACTGTGCAATAAAATCGGGTGGGAATATTTTCATACAATCTGCTAATGATAGTTCTGCACCAGTTATGTGTCGGTTAGTAGCTCCGCCATTTTCATTACGATCGCACATGGGACAGGCTGCTTGACAAGCCTGTGTTATTTCTAAATGAACAGTTTTTATATCACGGTACTTATACATTACTTAATTCCTATTCTCATATATCTAGTATACTTAGGTAATACTAGTTCTCCACTAAACAATTCTTGTGTAAACGGTGTTAGCTGTTTAAAATCATCTAAACTTTCGGAACAATTTACATGATCATGAATACTGATATAATTGTTTGATTGTAAAATAACAATAGTGTTTAATGGAATAGCATCAAACCAAGTTGTAAAATTATTAATGTGTTCACAACTAGTATTGATAATAGTATCGGGCATGTCGTACAACTCAATTGTACTATTATTTGACCGTGTGACTATGTAGATAGTTGGATATGCCATTTCTATAATATTAGCAATTGACGCTTTAAATTTCCAGTTGTCAATTACCCAGGGTTTATTAAATTGTTCAGCAATTGCAACACAATTAGTGTCAATATCAAAACTTCTAATTTTTGTTACTGGTATATCGGATTCAAAAATCATAGTTGCAAGTGTTGCATACCACCCTGCACATAAAAATACAGTACCTAAATTTAAATTTAATTTAGAAACTTCTGTTATTAGCCATTCTTTACTTGTTAGTTGTCCGTAACTCAAACAATCTTTATTAAATGTGGGATTATCCAGAACAGTGTATATTGATTTAACTAATTGAGATATCATAAAATTCGTATATTTGGATGTTGTCTAGATTGGTTGTAATTACATTTTTTAAAAAATTTGCTTTGATCTGCCGAAAGCGGCTCGGGTATTTCTAGTATGCCAGTAAGCTCGTTAGCATAAAACTTAATCTTTTCGTGTATGTTACTTACTGTAAACTTGCTATTGTCCCATATGTGTTGTAACTGATCAAAATCACGAACATTGACATAATCCCAGTCAGTGCACATTAACATCCAACATGCTTGTCTTGCGCCGAGCATTGCCCATATACCATTAGTAACATCTGCACCCACTGTCATCCATATTAATAATCGATTAATATTTCCCGGCCACGATGATTTAAAATTACTAACACGGTTACCATCGCTAAGGCTCATTTTAACACCTTCTCTAAATCCGGCTCTCCATGCTTGGTATGGAGTGGAATTATTTATGATTGATGATAAACAATAGTCAAGGCCAACATAATTAATATCCCAACAAAAATCTACTTGTGACTGTTTATTTTCAGCACTTGCTAGTTCATGTGTTTTCATTGATAACAGTAAATGTTTAGGCCAACATTTAACTCCACCGTTTCCATACGATAATCCATTAATAGTATTAAAACTAGACCACGATATAACTGATTCATCCAAGTTAATGACATCGGAGTCAATTTCAATCTTGAAATTTAATAAATCATCGCTGTACAGCCAATTATCCCCATCGATGATTACTACTCTGTCTGACGATGCTAACTTAGCACATGCCTTGTGAGCGGTATCGCTACCTTTGATACCGTGTACTCGTTGCACCCATGGTATAAAGGATTGAATTCTTTTAAAATTTTCGTCGGCACATGGTTCGTCGTAGCTTAAAAAAATAATATCAAAGTTTGAAATGGTAATAATTTGTTTCATAATAGTTGACTTGTTGCATATTTAGTTGTATAATAAACGTGTAGCTATAAGTGTTAGCCCTGCTAGCTACATACTATAAAGGAACAAAATATGAATGTACGATTACTTAGCTATTCTCAACCTACTGCGGAATTTTCAAATTGCGGCATTACCGATGCACAAGAGTTAATTGCATTTTGTGCAAGGGTATCAAATCCAAGCAATCAGTTTAATACTGAAACAAGTGATAAATTAATCAATTATTTAATTAAACATGCTCATTGGTCACCATTGGAAATGGTATCGGCATGTGCCGAAATTAAAACCACACGTGATATCGCTAGGCAATTATTACGACACAAAAGTTATGCATTCCAGGAATTCAGTCAACGATATGCAAACCCGGTTGAAGAATTAAAATTTGTTATTAGGGAAGCTAGGTTTCAAGATTTAAAAAATAGACAAAGTTCAGTTGAGCTCGATATGTCGAATCCCGAACATCGAGAACTAGCAAAAATGTGGGAAGAAAAGCAACGAGCAGTAATTGCAGTAGCGTCAGATGCATACACATGGGCAGTATCTAACAATATTGCAAAAGAACAGGCTCGTGTAGTATTACCAGAAGGTAATACAGAAAGTATGGTATACTTAAATGGTACTATTCGTTCATGGGTTCACTATATTGAGACTCGTAGTAATCTCGATACACAAAAAGAACATAGAATTATTGCGCAGGCATGTGCAACTGCTATTTCGTCAATCTTTCCTATGATTACTAATTTTGTAAAATCTTAAATTAACATTATGAAGACTAAACTCATTGATAGAATAAGGGGGTCTACTCCCCCAATTTTTGCAACAGCCAAAGAGTGGAATGAGTGGGAAGCATCTGCTAAGTCTGCTCATCCATTTAGATTTTGGTTAGTTGAAACTTGTTTTAATAGTATCTCAACGGTGTTCGAGTATCCTGCTAGCTTGTATAGACGATTAAAATCATATGCACGTTACAGATGGGTATATCGTATGCACACACTAACAGCAAATCCAGTAGATATCAAGCCCGGTGACTGGTGTGATTTATCATCAAGATTATTATTATGTTCGTTTAATGCTCTTCAAGAGTTTGTTGAAATCGAAATGGCACACATGCAAATAGTAAGTTTTGCATCATCGAAATCATACACTGTTGTAAACTATCGATGTGCCCAAGCAGGCATTGATTATTTAAATGAAAGTATTAATAATGTGTGGACTGACCTTGAAACTAACGATCCATCATTAATCGGCAAACCAACTGATAATGCTATTGCATCACAGGAAATTTTAGATTTGTACACCTGGTGGACAACTGTTTATAGGAACAGGCCTGATCCAGATGATCTTAGTGGGTTCACAGTCGAGTTTAATAAAGCATTTGGTGGACAAGACACATTTTTACTATTCTCACAGGGTGTATCTCAAGCTTACCGTGATGCATCTGCTAGGTCGGCTGAGATTGAAACTGCATATCGCAACGAAGACGATTTGATGTTATCTCGATTAATTAAAGTTAGACATAGTTTATGGACATAACCACTAACTTAGATAAATTTTATGCAGATCCTAGACACACTATTTTATCTGAAGTAGTTAGGGTACTAGAATCTAGCAAAGTATGGGATGGCACACAGTATTCATATCATGCTATATCTCCAGCAAAATATATTCCGTTAAAAGAAAAAGTTGATCTAGAATTAGAAAAACTGGCAAAAGAATATGGACTATAACTGATGATAACCGAAACACACACTAGAACGTGGGTACGAACACTTAGTTATCGAATTGTTGCATTACTTATCACTGCATTATGGACAGGACTCAGTGATGCAGTTGCTATTCATATTGTGCTAGCAACTGTACAATATATTATTGAAAGAGTGTGGCTTAAAATTAAGTGGGGAGTGAAATTATAAAATGCATAAATATCTAATCAATTTATAATTTTAAAATGAATAATAGAGATTTTACAATTGCAGAATCAATAAAACAGTCATCAATGATAATTGAAAAAATAAACGAGTCAATAACATATGCACAACATCTATATGCGGCACTATGTTATAACTCGTTTCAACATCTTGATCTTGTTAGCATTTTGCAAAATGATAAAGAATATTATACTCGGGTGGACTCAGAAATGTTAGTATCTTCATTGCAACATGTTAAGAATGTTAATAATTGGAGAAATAATAAATCGCATATATCCCCGATGGAATTTGGAGAATTATGCATTGATGAGCAAGAGGTATATCTTGAAGCAATGTCATTCGTTGACGAAGGGTGTATAACATACGAAATAGCCAATGACTTGAAATCAATTGGTTGGATTAAAATATAACTTAAAGGGTTTAAAAACTTATATGAAATGGGAAATGTACGAGGTTTGGAGTAAAGATGACACGGGATACGAGCATTTAATCAAAACAACTAAAAGCCTCAAAGAAGCAAGTCAACTTGCCAAGGCCAATGTGTCCGACGAATACAAGTGTGTAATTGTATATCAAGAAACCGATGATGGCGAGCAAGAAGAAATTGAAAGATTTGTATATACTATGACTCCGAATTAAGTACAAATGCACCCTTCTAGAGTTTTAGTAATTGGCAACGGTGAAAGTAGAAAACCCATATTGTTGCAACAATATATTAATAAAATAATCACAGTAGGGTGCAACGCCATACACCGAGATACAATAGTCGATCATTTAGTATGTGTTGATGCTAGAATGGTAGTTGAGGCATGCGGCAACGTGAATACCAGTAATACAAAAATTTATAGTAATAATGCTTCATGTGCTAATGTTAATAAGTTACCAAAATTACCATTCTTAGAAAATAATCGTGCAATGTACCACAAAAATTGGAGTAGTGGTACATATGCCCTACTAATTGCATCACAACTAATGCATTCCACTATATACATCGTTGGTTTTGATTTGCATAACACTACAGGTTATGTAAATAACGTGTATAAAGATACAAGCAATTACGCACCGGCATCAAGTCATGCGGTTGATCCAGTATATTGGATATACCAAACTGCATGCATACTAAGACATTTCTCACAACACCAATTTGTATTTGTTAATACTCCTACTTGGAGTATGCCAGTATCGTGGCAATTGCCCAATGTATCGCATATTTCTGTTGATACATTTATAACATACAATTTTTAGGGTAAATAACTGAGCAGTATAATGCTACATTATTTCAACTAGGCACCACAAACCTCTTGCAGTAAGCATAAAAACATAATATAATATATAACAAACTATAACACTTAAGGAACATTAATGACAAACGGTTTTAAAATACTTTCCGATGCGGCCCATATTAGAAAACGATTTTCTATGTATGGCGGAAGCCAAGTATTACAAGAAGAAACAGTATTTATAGATGCTGAATTTTCAAAGGTACAAATTGTTAGCGGATTACTTAAAGTAATCAATGAAATTATCGATAACTCAATTGATGAGCATGTACGAACTAACGGTGAGTATGCAACTAAAATCGATGTGAGTATTGATGATGCAGGATTTATTACAGTTACAGACAATGGTAGAGGTATTCCATCTGATGTAATTAGTACACCCGAGGGGCCAGCATATCAAATGGTAGCGGCATTTACTCGAGCACGAGCCGGATCAAACTTTGATGATGAAAAGCGCCAATCGATTGGTATGAATGGTGTTGGTTCTATGATCACATTTGTAACGGCAGAACAGTTTGATGCCAAAAGTTGCGATGGAAAGTTAGAAGTAACATTACAAGGTAAAAACGGTGAAATCGATTCAGTAAAAGCAAGAAATTACACACAAGCCGGTACAACTGTTAGATTTAAACCTGATTATAAATTTTTCGGATTAGATACAATTACACATGATCATATCAAAATGATCGAAGAACGTATTAAGTCATTATCACTGGCATTTACTAATATTAAATTTAGATTTAATAAACGTCATATTAATTTAAAATTCAACGAATATTTTGGTCCATGTGATACCTTTCAAACAGAAAATGCAATTTTTGGTATTACTAAATCTGACGGTAGCTTTCAAACTCATTCGCTAGTAAATGGTTTATCAGTTAAATCTGGTACACATATTGATTATTTTATTAACGCAGTATTAAGCGAGCTTCGGGATACATTACAACGTAGAAAAAAAGTCGATATTACATTAGCAAGATTAAAGCAACACATTCGTGTACATTGCATTATTAATGGATTCTCGGCATTGAAATTTGATAGTCAAACTAAAGAACGAGTTACAAACAGTAATTCTGAATGTAAAGATGCAATTGGTAAGTTTGATCCTGCAAAAATTGCTAAAAAATTAATGGCCAATCAAGCATTAATTGATGAAATTACAGCATACACTCGACTTCAAGAAGAGCTAGCGGCCAATAAAGATCTTAATAAATTAGAAAAAACTAAAAAAATTAAAAGCGACAAGTACTTTGCCGCAATCGGTAAAACTCATAGAATTTTTATTGTTGAAGGTGACTCGGCTTCGGGTGGATTGATTAAATGTTTAGGCAGAAAAGGTAATGCATTTTATGCACTAAAAGGTGTACCATTAAATGTACTTGATGTAACGCATCAAAAATTTATGGCTAATAAGGAATTAAGTGAGTTATATACGATTATTACATCTTTTCCAGATGCTGAAATTTGTATTGCTACTGATGCCGATGCTGATGGTTCAAGAATTAGGGGACTAGTTGCGTTGTTTATGTTTAAGTATTTTTTAGATCATTTAAATAATGGCAAATTGAAAATTTTAAAAACACCAATTGCAATTGGTAAAAAGAACAATGTAGTAAAATCATGGGCATATACATTTGCCGATGTTAATAAAATTGATAAGAAACTAGATGTACAGTATCAAAAGGGTTTGGGATCATGGAGTGAAAAAGACTTACGTGATATTATTACTAAAGATACATTAGATTTTATGCTACCTGCAGTTAATATTAGTGATACTAGCTTGTTTGGTAAATGGTTTGGATCAGACGATGTTGAATTCCGTAAAGATAAAATTTTAAAATCCCCACCGTTTGATATCATGCGTGTATAAGTACACTACTAACAACTATAAAGAATTAAGTTATTAGCAACACTAAGATTGTTAATAACTACAAAACACGGAGTATAAATTGAATACAACCACAAATAAAACTAAAAACGTAATAGCACTTGAAGACTTTTTTAACATGGAATATATCGCATTTTCGTCATACGATAATGTTCGAAAACTAGGCAACTATATTGATGGACAGAAAAATGCAATGCGTAAGATCTTGCATACAGTGTTACAGCAAAATATTGACAAGTTTGTTAAAGTATCAAACTTAGGTCCAAAAGTACAGGATTTTGCACAGTACTTACACGGATCACTTGAGGGTACTGTTGTAAATATGACTGCTAATTATGTTGGATCGGGTAATAATTTACCATTGCTTGAAGGTGATGGTAACTTTGGATCATCGTTTATTCCTGATGCGGCAGCAACTAGGTATATTTTTGCCAGAATGAATCCAGTGTTAAAAAATGTTTTTGTTAAAGATGATTATGTTAATCTAATTGAACAAAATTTCGAGGGTGTTACAATTGAGCCCAGGTATTATGTACCAACATTACCGGTAATTGCAATTAACGGCAGCGAAGGTGTATCAATTGGATTTGCTCAAAAAATTCTTCCACGAAATGCCAACGAAATTGCAACATGGGTTAAACAACGAACTGCTGGTAAAAAAATAACAGCAAATTTAACACCCCACTGGAATGGCATGAAATGTACAGTTACACCGGGCGATAGCCCGCAACAATGGCTAATTACTGGGAGCTTTGTGCGCACTTCTAAGCATCGTTTGCTTATTACTGCATTACCGGTTGGATACACCTTAAGTCAGTATATTGCAGTACTTGATAAATTATCAGAAGATAAAGTAATTAAAGATTACCAAGATTTATCAGACAACGATGCATTTGAATTTGAGTTACATGTTGACTCGGCATTTAGTAGTAATAGCGACGAGTGGATTTTGGATAAACTAAAACTTGTTAAAAAAGTATCTGAAAATTTTACATGTATTGATGAAGATAACAAAATTGTTATTTTTGACTCGCTGACTCAACTGTTGGAAAAATGGTATGAAAAACGTATTCAGTATAATGCATTGCGAAAACAATATAATTTACAACGCATGCAAGATGACATGGACTATGCCGATGCCCGTGCAACATTTATCAAAGGTGTAATTTCTGGTGCAATTGAAATTAAAAATACAGAAGAAGATGTAATCATTACACAAGCCGAATCATATAACACTATTTTAGTGGGTAAAGTTGATAAGTTTTTAAGTTTGCCGATGCGATCACTAACTAAAGAAGAAATTATTAAACTTAACAATAAAGTACAATCATTAAAAGCTGAAATCATTGAATACAGTAAAACTACATTAGAGGGTATTTTATTAAATGATTTAGCATCGATTAAAATTTGACAATTACCTAATTAACATATATAATATAAGTAATAACATAAGGAATAATTTAAATGACATATCAACCAGTAGCATACAAATATACTAGCACAAAAGAATATATTGATGCATTTCCCTGTGCATACAGACAGTGGAAGGCAGATTCTCACTGTAATAATTTACATGGTTATAGCTTTAGCATGAAATTTTATTTTGGAACAAATGATTTAGATGCTCGCAATTGGGCGGCAGACTACGGCGGTCTTAAAGAACTTAAAAAGATTTTAGAAAGTCAGTTTGATCATACTGTATTAGTTGCAGAAACTGATCCAGAATTAGATTTTTATAAAGAAATGGAAAAGCGTAATCTTGCAAAATTAACAATATTGCCAGTATTAGGTTGCGAAGGTTTAGCCGATATGCTTTACCGGTATGTTAATGGAGTATACATTCCAGAAATGTGGGGAGAAGGTGAAGCTAAGCGATTATGGTGTTATCGAGTAGAAGTCCGTGAAACACAATCTAATATGGCTTTTAGAGAAGGTCATAGAGAGTGGAACGAAAACTTACTAGACTAGTTTTGAGTAACTTGGTAATATGAGATCTCATTGGGCTGCCGGTAACGCAAAACTGCGTGGTAAAAAATATAAACTGTTACAGTGTCAATGTTGCACAGTTCAAGACTTTCGAGAGAAAGAAACTCATAAGTGGTTCACAGAACAAATAAAAGATTACACTGCGAATCTACCACTGAATAAATCCAAAGAATAATCGAAATAGTGTCGTATAGTAACAGTTAACATTATACTTCTCTACTATAATACAACTTATTAGCATATGTGAAAATGCTAATAAGTTGTTTTCAATTATTAATGCATGTATAAAATTATGGAATTTCATATAATGAAAATATGGAGACTATGGGCAAAAGCTCTAGGCGAAAAAACTGGAAAATCAAATCACGAAGCTGATATGATTGCAATAATAAGAACTATTATTGTATTGTGTTATATAATTACAAACTTTGTAATTGTTGCAGGTGTGATTCACCACTGGTAAATATGATATTAGTAGTTGCAGGGTTGCATCGACTAGCAATATAGGCAGTATAAACATGGATGCAATAATCGTGTGGTGGGTATGCATATTCTACCATTTATTCGGTATCCAGCTAGGGTCGATACACTTTATGCTGTACAATATATTAGAAAAGTTAGAACTGTATCAAGAAGTAACTGAGATATGGTACCACATCTAATTTTCACTAAACTTAAAAGATATTAATGGAATTGTTAAATAAACCAACTACAAAAGTAACAATATTATGTGTTAGATTTGGTACAAAATATGGTCGAGAATACGTTGAGAGATTGCGTAACATGGTTGCACGACACATTACAGTTGATTACGAATTTGTATGTTTAACCGATGATCAACACCCAATTGATGGAGTAAGAACAATTTATCAACCAATGTCACAATATGCTAAACCGTGGTGGCATAAAGTCCACATGTTTGATCCTAATTTAGATATTAGCGGAACAATAATATATTTTGATTTAGATGTTGTTATAAGTAACAACATAAACAAACTGTTTTCTGGACCAAAAACACACATTTACGGAATTAGAGATTTTAATCGTAAATTCTATGCATCGTGGAAATCTCTTAACAGCTCAGTAATGTGTTGGTACCATGGAGAGCATAGTGAACTATATACTAAATTTATAGCTAATCCGTCTGATGCTATGAGACTACATGGTGATCAAGATTGGATATGGAAATTAGCAAAAGATAAAATTACTTTTTGGCCTGACTCATGGATACAAAGCTACAAATGGGAAATTAGAAATAGAGACGAACTGTCATTACGGACTGGAGTATCCGGATTTAAGACAATATCAAATGTTATTCCATTAAAAGATTGCTGTGTAACAGTATTTCACGGAAATCCTAAACCTGAAGATATTAAAGATCCATTTGTAGTTAATAATTGGAAATAATATACTTGTGTTTTATTAATTTATATGTTATAATACACTTCAGTAGCAGACTTATAAGTTAGTTACTTAATAATTATATTTTATACATTTAACAGAAAGCACCGACACATGGTAATTCCTAAAATTGGATTCGCATGCAAATATATCGATCGTCCCGAGCAAGTTAACGGCATTAAATCAAACGATGACTGTAAAAAGTACAACACGGGCACGACTACAGTTGCTTGGTTAAATCGACAAAGTGTTGCATCTGCAGAAGATAAGTTATGGGCATTAATGAAACAAAACATTTATGCAGTTAAAAAATTAGTCGAGAAAGTTGGGTCATTAAATGAGAATTGTCGAATGGTTAGGATTTCTAGTGATATTTTGCCTTGTTATACCCATGATAGTTGGAGTCATTTTTGGCAGCAAGCAGATGTTATACGTTATGCAGAAAAAGCCTTCGCTGAAGTGGGTGATATTGCTCGTAGAGATAACGTTCGTCTTAGCATGCACCCTGGTCAGTTTTGTTGTATTGCGTCAGATAGTGACGATGTTATCGCCCGTAGCATTGATGAGTTAGAGTACCATGCAAATATTGCCAAATGGTTAGGTTTTGGCAAATCAAAATTAGATTTTAAGATTAATGTACATCTTAGCGGTAGGCGTGGTGTCGATCACTTTGATTCAACTTGGAATCAATTAAGCCCCGAGTTGCGTAATTGTTTAACCCTTGAAAATGATGAGTATCAGCAAGGGTTAGACGAATTGCTTGTACTTAAAGACAAAGTTGGCATTGTATTAGATATTCACCATCATTTTATAAAAGATAACGAGTATATTACATCAACTGATCCCCGAATTGCCCAAGTTATCGATAGCTGGCAAGGTCAACGTCCAACAATTCACTATAGTCAATCTCGTGATGAGTATATTAATCAATTTAGCAACACTATGCCTCCAATGGAACAGTTGTTATTAACAGCTAAGAAAAGCAAACTTAGAGCACACAGTGATTTCTTTACAAATACTGCAATCAATGATTGGGCATTAACCCACTTAGCATGGTCCGACATTATGTGCGAAGTAAAGTCTAAAAATATTGGATCGCAATCATTATACGAACAATGGATTGCATCTAAATAAGAGAAAACGCCCTAATAGGGCGTTTTCTTCAATGTGTAATATTACACTTTAGGTTTTTGAGCTTTTTTTGCTACCGGCTTTGATGCTGGTTTTTTTGCCGCTTTACTTGCCGAAACACCATTAGTTGCTTGCTTTTTACCTTTTTTTGGTAATTGTGCAGGTTTAGCCGGTGCACGAGTTGCCGCTTTAACCGGAGCTACTGGTTTTGATTCAGCAACTGCAGATAATACTTTAACTAGTGCCGCTGGTTTTGATTCAGCAACTGCAGATACTAATTCAACTGGAGCTACTGGTGTCGGTTCAACTACTACCGGTGCCTCTTCAACTGTGGGACTGACCGCTTCGGCAAATGTCGAATCATTGGCAGCCTCTTGACTTACCTCAACATTTTCTTTTGATAACTTATTAGTGATCCACCAAAGGCCACCAATTACAATTACTACTACTAAACAAATAAAAATAAATTCCATATAAGAATTCCTCCTGTGTACTATTTACACCTTTTAAAATCAATGGGTATTATATGCTATGTTTTTAACCGTTTTTGATATTCTACCAAGGATGCATCCTTGTATAAATACATAATAAACTAGTTTAGGTAAGGTAAATTATGGCAAGAAAACCAATCGATATAGGTACTGTTGGGAATGATGGCACCGGTGATAGCATACGTGATTCATTCCGAAAAGTTAATGACAATTTTAGAGAATTATATAGTGCGCTGGGTCTCAGTGGGGAATTACAATTCACCGGTCTTGAAGATACTCCAGATGCATATACTGGTCAGGAAAATGCAGTAGTTACAGTTAATTCAACTGCTAACGGATTGCAGTTTAGACAATTGCAACCAGGAACTGGTATTAGTATCGATACTGATACAAATGAAAATGCAATTATTTTAAATAACTTATTTGCAGACATTGCAGGAGATCCTGCTCCGAATATTGGGGGGCCGTTAAATGCACAAAATGGCATTGAACGATTTCCAATTGGAAATTTAGTTAATATTGCAGACTATAATGAACTGTTAGAAGCAAAAAATAAGATGCAAACGGTGCACGGACCATCGGCAGCATCAACTGACAGATTTGTATCTAACAAAGGGTATACTGATACTAAAATATCAATTGCTGGAACTGATTCAATTGATCCCGCATCGGGCCAACCTAATCCAAGTTGGGGTGAAATGTCAGGTCCACTTATTTTATCAAGAGATCCAACTCCGCTTGACGATACAGTATGGGAAGGTAAAATTGCGGCAACAAAACGATATGTTGACACTTCGGGCTTTAGCAGTATTGCTAATTTGTATGTAGCAACTTCGGGTAGCGACGAACAACCAAACAGAAGTAAAGAACAATATGGTCGATCACTTGCATCTGCATATCGCACACTTGAGGCAGCACTAAAACGTGCTGAAGAAATTGTACTCGAAGCACCTATTGATGTTGGACCATATAAAAAAGTACTAACATACAACAACGGAGCAAATCAGTGTACATTAACTGCAATTGGTACTGCAACTGGTTCGGGTTTTGGATTTACTAGTCAACTCTTTATGAGTGTTGATACAATTCGTGTATCAAATAACGGAAGTTTATACTTACCCGGAGATATTGTAACAGTGTCCGGTGGTACATATTCACAGCCTGCGCAGTTTGAAGTACTTGCAGTAAATGTTACTCCAGGTACTAATGGTAGAGGTCCAATTAGAACAATTAGATTAATTACATCTGGTGTATATACTGTATTACCGGGTAGTACTGACGTTAGTACTACCGTTAGTAGTGGTAGCTTTGGGATAGGTGCATTAGTATCAATTACATACAAGGTCAACAATATTGCTGTAGTTTCAGGTGGGTCGGGTTATGGGCTAGTTTCAGTTAGAATTACTGGTGGTAACGGTTCCGGTGCATTTGGACGTGCAAATGTTGTAAATGGTGTAATTACTGGTATTACTGTAACACACAAAGGTTCAGGATTTACAAGTATCCCAACTGTAATTGTTAACTTACCAAGATTCTTTATTGAAACTGAAAACAATAGAACAGATTTTACAGGCGATGTATTATCTGGAACACCAACTGCAATTCGTACTCGTGACATCCGTGAGGGATTATTACTCAAGGGCGAAACATCGGGTGCAATTGCACAAATTTTAAGTCACTCTGGTGAGCTGTCAACCGGTGTAGGAACTACTGGTTCAGAAATTTTCGATGTTGACTTGTTGTCGGGTGAATTTCAAATTGGTGAAGTTATATCTTACGGTGATATAACTAGAAATGTACAAATTAGTGTTTTAGTTGAATCAGGGGTATATGAAGAAAATTATCCATTAAAAATTCCGCAAAATGTTGCTATTATTGGTGATGAATTTAGACGAACAATTATAAAACCAAAAACCGCAACAACAAATGCACCAATGTCTGGTATGAGTAGTAGTCCATGGGCTAGTACATTATTTAGAAGAGATCCGGTAATTGATGAAATGACTGTAGTCGAACGTGCATTCGGTTATCACTATCTAAGTGATCCTACTCAGCCAGTGTATCCGTTACTTAATAATGCAGGGTATAAACGATCTGCGGCCGAGTTATTAACAATTAATCGAGAATTTATAAAATCACAAGTAGTTGGATGGATTAATTATAATATTACTAACAATGTTAGTCCGTTTTCATCATCATTTGTGTATAATCAAGATATATGCCGTAGGGACGTTGGATTTATTGTTGATGCAATAACGTTTGACTTAACATATGGTGGGTATTCAAGAACAATTTCAGCGGCATTAAAATATTTTTCAAATGTTAGTGCTACAATTGCAATTGAAGAACAACTTTCTCAAACTGTTGCAAGTATATTACATATAAACGAAATAGCACAGAGTGTAATTATTAATTCTGAAATTACATCAGTATACTCAGATTCAGGTGAGTTAATTGACTTATCAGATCCAGATGTGATTAATACAAATGAATTTACACAAACTATTGATCAAGCATTTGTTGCCGAAACTGGTGCAGATACTACTATTTCTGCATTAATTGATATTATCGTTGATATTATCAGTAACAGTGGTGCCGCCAACTATCCTAAAGATAATAATCAAATGGACGTATTCCTGTGTAATGATGCTACTATCATTAGAGCAGTAACATGTCAAGGTCATGGCGGATTTATGATGGTACTTGATCCAAGTGGTCAAATACAAACTAAATCGCCATATTGTCAAGAATCTGCATCATTTACTAAAAGTACCGGCCGTAAAACATTTGCAGGGGGCTTGTTAGTTGACGGGTTTACTGGAAACCAACAGTTTCGAATTGTGTCGGCACCGTCATCTACACTCATTAATGTATCGGGATTTTTACGAGTCCCAATGACTCCATGTAGCTTCATTGTTAATGATGTAATTTATAGAGTTAATTATGTTAGAAATTATAATAATGGTATAACGTCGCCAACATACAGTACTGCCCAATTAATATTAGATGAAACGACCCCGTATACAGGAAGTGTTGGCACACAAGAGTGTACATTTAACACACTGTCAAATTCAAATTTAGTGTTAACTGATCTTGAAAATAATTTACAACCGGGTGCAACTGTTCGATTTACAACAACTGACACTCTTCCATCGGGCTTGTTTGCCAATACTGATTATTATGTACTATCATCGGGATTTACTGAGTTTTCATTCTCAGTATCTGCACAGTATGGAAGTACAGCACCAGTTGTAATAGCCGACACTGGTACAGGAACACATACAGTAGAACGAGTATTTGAAATATTAATGCCTGGTAATCGATCAATGTTAACAAACGATTACACACAAATTAATGATTTAGGATATGGGTTAATTGTTGCCAATGGCGGATTAGCCGAAGCAGTATCTATGTTTACATACTACTGTCAAATTTCCTATTATGCATTAACTGGTGGACAAATTCGAAGTCTTGGTGGATCAAGTTCGCATGGTAACTACGGTTTAGTAGCCGAAGGTTCTGATCCGCTAGAAGTACCAACACCGGTTACGCTATATCATGATATATCACAAATTGTTACAGTAATTTCAGATACAGCCACTAGAAAAAATATCAAAGGCAGTGTTGTAGTTTATGCAGTATATACTGATTATCTTCCCATACAAGGATCAGAGTTAGAAGTTAATCACGGAAACACGATTTATCGTTACGAAATTGCATCAGTAGATGCAGTACCAGACGATGTGTATGAAAATCTTTGTAAAATTACTATCTCAACATCTGAAGGTTTGGTTGCAGGAATTTCAAATGGTCAACGTGCAACAGTACGTCAAAATAGCTATATCGTATTAACTGGTGATATTGTTGATGTAACAACTAGACCAAGTACTGCATTGCGATTAAACGAAAGTAACACAGTTTATAGAATTTTAAATTTTGAAAATTATAATAGCACATTTGATAAAGATGTATTTACAATATCCTCGATTAACCTAACAACTGGTGTTATAACTACAGATAAACCACATCGACAGCAAGTGGGGTATCAAGTAAAAATTGTTAAAAATGCCGGCGATACATTGCCATCTACAATTGTACCCAAAACTGATGTAGCGGCTGGTACCATATACTATGTTGTTGGTGTTAGTGCAGTAAATGAATTAACACTATCATTGTCAAAGGGTGGTCCAGTTATTGATTTAAGTGCAGGCCCATCATATAGCGGTAGTTTAGCGTCAACTGTTGAACCATACGGGTTAGGATTAACCCAATTAAGAGAAAATTACAGCCATATTAACATTAACGTCTATCCAACTCAACCAGTATCAGCTCCAGGTAGTTTGCAAAGTTGTGTAATAACACCAGGTGATCCGGCAGTTATTAACTTAGCCTCGCACGGGTTTAGTGCCGGTACTGCACTACGATTTTTTGGTACACTACCACCGGGATTTGGATCTGGACATTACTGGGTATTATCACTAGAAAATAACATTGATAGTTTTGAAATATCTGATACTCCTCCTATTTCTAGTACACAGATAGGGGTAGGGGGTATTTTAACTACCGGTGCATCAACAGTTATTACTAATCTTACATCAACTACAGGACTCGAAGTTGGTATGGGATTGGTTGCAGTATCAAACAAAACAATTAGTTCAATTGATGGAGACGGTACTACCGCAACTGTTACATTTGTTGGAAATGGTAAATTACCATATGTAATTGGTCAGATTGTATCAATATCCGGATCAAGCGAATCGGGATTTGATAACATCTCAGCAGAAATTACAGCAGTAACTACTAATACAATATCATACTTAAATAGTACATCAGCTTCGGCTACAGGTGGAACTATTGCAGTTACTGCTACTGGTAGTCTAGGAACAACTCCAACAATCGTATCAATTGATAGTCAAACATCGATTACTATTTCGTCATCTGGCGCATCTAACGGATCAGTTGTATTTAATATTGAAGGAGCCCCAACTGTTGCAATTACTGCTGGATCAGATATAACATTGGGTACTGTAGTTAGTACTGGTACAACTATTGCGGTTACTTCGGTATCGTCTCTAGAGCAATCAAGAATTATTAATTCAGAATTTGTACACGAAGGTACGTTACATACAATTACCGACTACGAGCTAAATCCCAATGATGTTGATTATTCAGTAATTACAGTAACACCTGCAATTGTTACAAGTGTAATTGATTATTCGGCACCTCTTGTATTGAAATCGGCGGTACCGGCAGGTACTATAAATGCATCTGGTACATTAACAATTCGGATTGCATTAGTAAGAGCAACTGGACACGATTTCCTTGAAGTTGGTAGTGGTGGATACGCTGATACTAACTATCCAAGAGAAATTTTCGGACCATCTGTTACTGATTTTAGTAGTACTCCTACCTGGGCAACTAGTTATGATACTAGCGGAGGAGTAGTTTCAAGAGCACAAGTTCAAGAACGAGATGTGGGTAGAGCATTTTTTGTAACAACTGACCAGTATGGTAACTTTTCAGTTGGACCATATTTTAAAGTAGACCAAGGTACCGGGCGTGTTACATTTAATGCATCAATTGCATTAAGTCAAGTTGACGGCATTGGTTTTAAACGTGGTGTTACTGTTAATGAGTTTTCAGTCGATGACTCAATGACCGATGGTGCAAATGATGCAGTACCAACTGAAGCCGCAGTACGTGGGTATATTGATAGGCGTCTAGGAGTATCGCATAGCGGTTCATCAGTAATCAGTGATAATTTAATACCGGATATCAATAGTGGGTTCATGCCATTATCGGGGCAGTTGGCAATGAAAGCTAATATGAGTCTTGGCAATAATCGTATTGAAAATCTCGGAGTACCGGTTAATGATACAGATGCGGCTAGACTTGATAGTATTAATATTTTAAATATTAAAGATACTGATGGTGATCCACTGTTTACATTTACGCAAGTACAAGCTGGACAACTGTTAGTTCTTACTGGTGATGGAAATACAATTAGTAATGTTACACCGTATGGCGACATTGCATTTACATTAAACACTGGCGATAGTTCTCTTAACGGAATCAATGCCGAGATTAACGATAATGTAATAACTAATATTAATATTAATAGTAGTGCAGGTATTGATCAGTCAAAATTATCAATGGTGGCTGCGTCAACAAGAGCAAATGCTATTGGTATTACACAAGCCGATAGGGGACTAGCAAGTTTTGATTCTGCACAATTTACAGCAACATCTGGTTGGTTAACTATTAAAGATAATGGTTTAGCATTATCAAAGTTAGTAACTCTCGGTGCTAAGCAAGTTATTGGTAACCCGTCGCCAACCACATCGGCTTCTCCATCGGCAGTTTCCTACTCAGATGTAGTATCGGATGGTGGAGCTATTAAAAAAGCACAATTCTCTAGTGTTGGTTACGTTAAGCGTGTAAACGGTGTTCCGGGTGCATACACAGATGATGCACATTATGCAATTGTAAATGATGACACTGCTAAATCATCTAGCACATTAGTACGACGAGATGTAAACGGTGACTTTGCTAGTAGATATATTACTGCCGACGAATTTAAAGTTACTACATCATTAACATCATTTACTGTTTTACGTAGTAATGAGTTATCAACTAGTAGTGGTGCTGTTGAATTATCTGGATACGGTGGAGCAGGTGGTAGTGGGTTTGTGGGTGTTAGCATTGGTGCTGGTAGCCTTGCAGCCAACAATAAATCTACTTATAATAATACCACACACGAATTTAGAAACCAAGCAGGTACAACAACATTTGCAGTACTCGATACTACTGGCTTAAATTTAAATACAAGAACACTAACAACAACATCAATTACAACTGGTAGTTCGACTACTGCCGGTACTATTACAGGTCAGTGGATACTTGCCGATACTCCGGGCGGATCATCACGCACCAATTCAAGGTTGCAAGCAACATATGCGGCAGACTTGGCCGAATATTACGAAGGAGATGCCGAATACGAAGTAGGTACTGTATTAGTATTTGGGGGTGAAAAAGAAGTAACTATTAGTAATCGATATGGTGATTCAAGAGTAGCAGGTGTTGTAAGTGATAATGCGGCATATTCAATGTACGGTGCATGTCCTGGATTTAAGAATCAAATAGCATTACAAGGGCGGGTACCGTGTAAAGTTATTGGTAACATTAAGAAAGGTGACATTTTAGTAACAAGTAGTATGCCAGGTGTTGCAGTAGTAGCATCGGTTACAGTATCAGCAGGTACTATGATCGGTAAAGCATTACAAGACTATAATTCAACGAAAGTTGGAATTATTGAAGTTGCAGTAGGTAGAACATAATCAATTAGTTAAATCACTGGTGAATTCACCAGTGATTTAAGGTAAATATACTAAAGAGATTTATTTATGGCAATATCAACAATTAATTTAGGTAACGTAGTCAATGATGGACTAGGTGATAATCTACGAACTGCATTTCAAAAGGTCAACGATAACTTTGCTGAAATGCAAACATATTTAACAGTTACTGCAAGTAATGCCGCAGGATCGAATGGATACGGTGTTTTTGCACAAAAAGTTGGAACTAATTTACAATTTAAAAATTTACTTGCAGGGAACAAAATTACAATTGATAGTTTTGTAGACTCATTACGCATTAATTCATCCGCTCCTGATAGCTTTACTACACTTGTAACCGACAATGCAACAATGTTAGCATCCACATATCCGTCAATAACAATCAAGGGTAGTGATAATATTTCAGTTGTTTCGACTGGTCAAAACATTAAAGTAGATACTACAGTTGATATTAATAGACTATTGTTAGGGTATGATTTTGGATCAATCGACAATACAATTACAAATATTTTTCAGTTATTAGCAGTAACTACTGCCGTTGACTTTGGCACAATTACTTCACCTAGTAATTTTAGTATTGATTTAGGTCAACTTTAAGGAATAATTTAATGACAGTATCATGGGTAACACCAACTGGTAGATTAGGAATAGTAACTGAAAGAATTCCACTAACTATTCCACTAACTGCAACATCAAATGTAGGCAATGTTACATTTTCAGTAATTGCAGGCGGGTTGCCCCGTGGTCTTAAATTACTTAATGGTGTAATAAAGGGTAGTCCAACTGAAGTTCGAAAGTATACAACAAGTAGATTTGTTGTACGAGCAGATGATGGTAATGACATAAGTGATCGTACGTTTTCAATTGATGTTGATGGGTCAGATCCTCCTTCGTGGGTTACTAAGGAAGGGTTTTTAAACGTTGGACAAGGTCAAAACTTTTTCGTATTAGATAATGCGTATGTTGATTATCAACTTGAATCATATGATGCTGATACAATAGCAGGAGATATAGTTGAATATTATTTAGTACCGTCAGGTGGAGAATTGCCACCTGGGCTATCGTTAACTAAATCGGGAAGAATTGTTGGATTTACTGATCCAGTATTTGCAGTAGATATTTCATCTGGTGGTTATGACACTTCATCGTATGACATTACTTATTATGATAAAGCAGAATCTAAATCAAACGGTTTTGACTCTTACTTGTTTGATTTAGAAACATTTGATTACAATGAGCCGAGTCGTCAGCCTCGCAGATTAAGTAGAGCATATACATTTGTTGTAGGTGCTTCGGATGGTATAAACGAAGTACGTCGACTTTTTAGAATTTGGGTAGTAACCGATGACTTTTTAAAATCAGATAACTCAATATTACAAGTTGATACTAATTTATTTAATGCAGATAATACATCAAATCGTGTACCAATTTGGATTACTAACTCAAATTTAGGTACGCATCGTGCAAATAATTATCTTACCGTTTATCTTGATGTGTATGATCCACCAACTTTATCGGGTACTATTGTTTATTTGTTGTTGGATAAAAATCCATCAGGATCGGATAGTGTATTGCCTCCGGGTATGATTTTAGATACAATTACTGGTGAAATTGCAGGGCGAGTCCCGTACCAATCACGGGTATCAAAAACATACGAATTTACTATACAAGCCATTGATTTTCCATCTTCTATTGCAAATATTAATTATACATTGCAAGGAGATTGGTCAAGTAGTACTACCTATCTTGCAAATCAAGCGGTTCGATATAATGGATTTATATATATTTGTATTCAAGAAAATACAAATCAATTGCCAACTACTGAAGATAGCATATACTGGCAAAGCACAGTAGCAACTGCCGATAAAACATTTACAATTGATATTATTGGTGAACTTGAGAGTGGAATTGTCTGGAATAGCGAAAGTGATTTAGGTACTATTAAGCCTAATCAGCCAAGTATAAAATCAGTATCTGCTGATAGCCTGTTATATGGTGGCAGAACAGTATACGAGCTAGTAAGCGGAACATTACCACCGGGCCTACAATTACAAGGTACTGGCGATATTATTGGTAAAGTAAAGCAATACAGTGACATAAATGGTCCAGGATTAACTAGATTTTATGATAGATTTATAAAAATAAAAAATGTAATTGGTTCGTTTACTGACGGTAGTATTATTACTGGATCAACTAGCGGAACAACTGCAAAAATTATATATATCGATGCCGATACTATATATTACCAAAATACATCTTTATTTGAATTTGTTAATAATGAACAAATTATTAGTAATACTACAAATATTGCAGAAATTGAGTTAACTGATAATTTTTATAATGTGTCGTTTGAAGACAATACTACTAAGTTTGATAAAACATTTAGATTTAAAATAAAAGCAAGAGATACTGCAAATTTCTCAGAGTTGATTAAAGACTTCTTTATAACAGTCGTTGATGAAAATACTAAAACATTTGCAAATTTATATGTTAAAGCTTTCCAAAGTAAAGAAAAACGGTCAACGTGGTATGATTTAATTACCAACAACGAAATTTTCCTATCATCAGAATTGTATCGATATGGAGATTCAAATTTTGGTATACAAACTGAACTTAAAGTGCTAGTATATGCAGGTATCGAAAGTGTTGATGCAGTTAAATATGTTCAAGCAATGAGTCGCAACCATTATCGTAAGCAACTACGATTCGGAGATATAAAGTATGCAAAAGCAAAAGATCCCGAAACACAAGAGACTTTATACGAAGTAGTTTATGTTGATGTAATCGACGAACTACAAAAAAATAATAAGAGTATATCTTCAGTTATTAATTTGCCCGATAATATAAAAAGTAATGTATTAGTGGGCTATGATGCTATAACTATTGATAGCGATATACCGCTGGTAAGCGACCAAGATCATCAACGAGTGTTTCCAAACTCATTTAAAAATATGAGAAGAAATATACGAGATATTGGTGAGAGAGATAGATCGTTTTTACCATTATGGATGAGAAGTATACAAGATACAGCGTTTGTTGAAACTGGATATATTTCTGCATTAATATTATGTTATGCTAAGCCAGGAAACTCTCAAAAAATAATATCAAGATTAAAATCGCGAACTGAAATTGCATCAAGGGGCGTATGGAGTCCACAAAATACATATCAGTTTGGTGATTCAGTGTATTATGCAGGTGAAGTATATACTGCATCGATAAATAATACAAATAAGATTCCAACCCAGGAACCAGAAAATTGGATTAAAAATTTCGATTTTAAATCAATAAATTTTACTGCCGATCGATATGTTATTGATGTTCTTGATAACATAATCGAAAATAAATACCTTGCATTTCCGCAACGTGGAGAAAAATTACCATGACAAGTAACGTAACAACAATATATTCATCAATTAACGAAAATTTTCCTGTCCCTGGACAAGATAACGATACTCAAGTATTCAGAGATAACTTTGATACTATTAAAACAGGTTTAAGATATGCTGGCGAAGAACTAACTGATTTACAACTAAATGTGGCTAGAACTGATGTTGAAAACGATTTTAACCAAAATTTAATTACTAATGCAACAAACAGAAATAACCGTGATGCGGTATATGATGCAGGTGCAATTACTACAGCATTTAGTATCAACTATACAAATGGTAATTATCAAAAACTAAGAGTAGGTAGCGACATTGTGTTGGGATTTGCAGATTTCCCATCAAATCTTGCAGTAGTATCGGGAGTCGGTAAAGCAGTTCTTGAATTATATAGCGATGGGTCGGCTAGGACCATCACACTTGATCCGTCAAATAGTGTTACTTATAAGAAAAGAAATTGGCCAACTGGTAATAACACAGTTGTTATTTCATCTTCAACTAATCCTATTTTTGTCGAAGTGTGGAAATATAGTAACGATACTATATATCTAAATTACATAGGATTATTTGAATAATTATGAACCATCCATTACAAGGTGATCTGAGCCATTTTTCAGATATGGAAATTGAGAATAAAATACAAGAAATAACTAAAAAATATTGGATAGTTCATAGATCAAATAACCGAGATCTCTTGACACAACTTGATACATTTGTTAAAATATACAAAAGCGAGCTTATGGCACGACAACAAGCAAGAATGAAACAAGATTTTAACGGCGACTTAGATCAATTAATAAATGTTAGCTAACACACAACTGGATGATACACTAATAAATGGTATTTTATTGCACGGACCCGACATATTAAAAAATTGTTTGGGCACTGATTCGATAACTAATAAATACCATGACATTTTAGATTTAGAATATTTAGAATATCCGCGAATGCTATTACAGTCTCAAATTGGAGAATGGTGCATACCGCAGAAGTATAAAGATTTCGATATTGAAAATTTTTGTATCAATTTAGCAGTTACACCAGCAGAACAAGAGAGGGTAGCAACTGAACTTGCACTGTACCGATCAAACAATATGATTATAGTATTGCAAGCTATGAAATATATTGTTGACACACTTCGTGAACATAAAGTTGTGTGGGGTGTAGGTAGGGGCAGTAGTGTAGCAAGTTATGTATTATATCTTATCGGTGTGCATAAAATAAATTCAGTTAAGTATGATATTCCTATATCTGAATTTTTTAAGTAGTCAACTATATCAATTTTTTAACAAGGAAAGTAAAATGGGAAAAATATATACAAGTAGTAGAGGTCAACCAGTTGACATGGAAAAGTTAGCATTACGCAACGAGTTAACTCCGGCAGTGGGTAACATCCGTGTTAATGCAAGAGGTGACGAATTAGGACCAGGTGGTCAAATTATTAAGACAAAAGAACAAATTCTAGACGAGTATTATAGAAAAAATTCAAGAACAGTAAACGATCAATAATACATGAGTTATAACATTAAAAATACCCAAATACGGGCAATCAACGAAGATGTAATTGTTATTGATATGGACTTTGGTGAAATTGTAACCAAAGCCGGTATTGTTATCAAGTCCGATGACGGGAAAGTACACGGTATTAAACCTCGATGGGCTAAAGTATACAAAGTAGGTCCTAAACAGCAAGATGTTAAACCGGGTCAATGGATATTAATCGAGCATGGCAGGTGGACTAGAAAAATTAAAATTGATGACGGTACGGGTGTAAAAGAAGTACAAAAAGTTGATCTTAATGGTATGCTAGTTGTAGCCGATGAGCGACCAAGCGATGTATATTTAGGTACTGAATACGGGCACGGTGATAGTGCCACAATTAGACCCGAAGACTTTATGTAATAAACAAAAATACCCGAGTAAATGCTCGGGTATTTCATCATCTAAAAATAAAATATGAAAATTGGTATTATAGGGCTAGGTATAGTGGGAAATGCAGTTTTACAATCGTTGGTAAACTGCAACACAGTAACATACGATCCAAAAACAGATAATTATTTTGATCACACATTGTTTAATGATTGTAATGCAATATTTGTTTGTGTGCCGAGCCCGTCTAATGAAAATGGAAGCTGTGATACTTCACCGTTAACAAGTACTATCGCACGTATATCGAACAAACAAATTCCTATTATTTGTAAAACAACAGCGCCACCTTCGGTATATGCACAACTATTAGAAGACTATCCATCAGTTGTACATTTTCCAGAATTCTTAACGGCTGCAAATAGCATAACTGATTTTTTAGAAAGTCAGTATACTATTCTTGGCGGTAACAGTCATTGGTGTGAAACAACAGAAACCATTATTAATCACGTACTTCCAATGTTACATAACATTGTAATAACTGATATCAAGACTGCATCGTTATTTAAATACTTAATGAATTCGTACTTGGCCACAAAGGTTACATTTATGAATGATATGGCACAGTTAGCAACATCGCTAGGGGTTGATTGGCATAATATACAAACACTAATTAACCTTGATAATCGTATCGGAAATACACATACTAATGTACCGGGAACTGATGGTAATTTTGGTTGGGCAGGAGGTTGCTTTCCAAAGGATATATCTGCTATAATATACGAAGCAACACAACAACGTGCTAATTTAGCATTACTCACCGCAGTAAATGAAATTAATAAACAACATAGGAAACAAAATGAAAATTGATGTAAAAGTAATAGATTCAAGAATGGCTGATCAACTACCAGCATACGCTACTCCGGGTAGTGCAGGATTGGATTTACGAGCTTGTATTACAGAACCACTAACACTTGAACCAAATGCGTGGCAACTAATTCCCACCGGACTTGCAGTTTATTTGCAAGATCCTAATTATTGTGCAATGGTGTTGCCTCGATCAGGGTTAAGTCATAAACACGGAATTGTATTGGGAAATTTAGTGGGATTAATTGATAGTGATTATCAAGGTGAACTTATGGTTAGTGCATGGAACCGAAGTCCAACTGCTTATACTATTCAGCCACTTGATAGAATTGCACAAATGATTATTGTCCCTGTAATGCAAGTACAATTTAATATTGTTGATTCGTTTGAAGCAACACAACGTGGTACTGGTGGTCACGGATCAACCGGTAAAGCATAATTAAGAATGAACATACAATTAAAAGACCCCCGCAATATGCATTTGTATATTAGCTTAGTGAAAAGTGTAATTAGACTGATAGCAGGTACTTGCTTAATATTAATTCCGTTTAATTTGTACACATTACCAGTTATGTTAATGTGTGCAGGTATTGGCTTTGTTGTTGCAGAGCTACTTGGCATTGCAGAAGAATTATGTTAATATAATTTTGATTTACATATTGTTATATGTTACTTGACATATAACAATATTAATAGTATAATAACAACTATCAGTTAACAGTAAGAAAGAATATTTTATGACAATTAAAGAATTATGGGTTGAGAAGTGGCGTCCTAACACAATTGATGGATACGTATTCCGTGATGAAAAACAACGTGTTCAAATCGAACAATGGATTAAAGATAAAAGCATCCCAAACTTAATGCTAAGTGGTGGCCCTGGTGTTGGTAAGTCAACGCTTGCAAAACTGTTAATCCACGAAATTGGTATTGAAGAATATGATATTCTAGAAATTAATGCCAGTAGAACTAACTCAGTTGATGATGTACGTGATAAAATTACAAATTTTGTTCAAATGATTCCGTTTGGTGCATTTAAAGTAGTGTTACTCGATGAGTGTGATTTCTTATCAGCATCAGCGCAGGCAGCATTACGTGGTGTGCTAGAAGAATACCATAATACTGCTAGATTTATTTTAACATGTAACTATCCAAATAAAGTAATTCCAGCATTACACAGCAGATGTCAAGGCTTTCATATTGAAAAAACTGATCAAGTTGAGTTTACTGCAAGGGTTGCAACAATTTTAATTAATGAAAATGTTGCATTCGATTTAGACACACTTGATAACTATGTTAAAGTTGCATATCCAGATTTAAGGAAATGCATTAACTTAGTTCAACAAAATGTGTCAAATAATACGTTAGTGGCGCCCACAACTACAGAAACTTCTGGTCAAGAGTGGAAGTTTAAAATGGTTGAGCTATTTAAAGCTGGAAAGATCTCTGAAGCTAGAAAATTTGTATGTGGCAAAGTAAGAGCAGAAGAAATTGAAGATATTTACCGATGGTTGTACGATAACATTGAAATATTCGGCGACGAAACTGCACAAGATTCGGCAATTCTAATCATTAAGCAAGGATTAGTGGATCACACACTAGTTGCTGACAGCGAGATTAATCTAGCGGCTTGCTTAATTCGACTTTCTAGACTATAATTCACAGGAGCACATATGGCAGCACGATACATGTTAGTCACGTATATTAAGAATTCAATCGGTAAGCATGATGAAATTACATCATTTAGAAATAATCTAAAATTAAAGCATTACCAA
Organism: Triops longicaudatus; assembly: GCA_022885665.1. Taxonomy (NCBI): domain Eukaryota; kingdom Metazoa; phylum Arthropoda; class Branchiopoda; order Notostraca; family Triopsidae; genus Triops; species Triops longicaudatus. Next base: position 62,964 of record JAGQDJ010000018.1, read on the forward strand.
ACAGCAACAGTAATATTAGATTTTAAAAATAAAACTTGTGTAGTTAACAAGTTAAACAGGGAAGCTGACTTTGAATCTATGTTAGAAATGTATAAACGATTAATCGGTGATAAACTAACACCGCATCTCCCACAATAACGAAAAAGCCGATAATTTAATATTATCGGCTTTTTCTTATCTTACAATATTATGTCTCTCCATAAATTGCTAAAATTTCTTTAACTGCTTCGTGTCGTTCAATGTCGTGTACTGTAAATGTACATAAATCAACGTATTGACGATCTCTAAAATTGTTATAAAGATTTAAAAATTCCAATAATCCGTTTTCTCTAGGTCTATCGGCCTGTTGTAAGTCCCCAGTTACTACCATTTTACTACCAATGCCTAACCGTGTTAACAGCATTTTCATTTGACTTGGAGTTGTATTTTGGCACTCATCGGCTATAATGACTGCATTTTTAAAAGTTCTCCCCCTCATCATTGCCAACGGACTAGTTTCAATAATTCCTTCGTATACCATAGTTTCAATTTCGGCAGCAGAATAATTTTCTGCAAACACATCAAAAATTGGTCTCGTCCATGGCGCCATTTTCTCGTTTAAATCTCCAGGTAAAAATCCATGTTCTTCGTCAACTGATACAGCCGGACGTGTTATGATAATTTTAGTAGCATTTCCATTTTTTAGTTGGTCAACTGCCCACTGTACTGCTAGCATAGTTTTACCCGTTCCTGCAGGACCTGTGGCAAAAATTATCATTTTTGTAGGATCATTTAATTTTAAAAGGTAATTTTCCTGATTTAAGTTTTTAGGATAGATTTGAACACGTGGACGCTTTGTGAACTTGCGTTCTGCGGATTTGGCAACTTGAGACTCTTGTTGATGAGACTTAGTTGATCTTGACACTGCTGGTCTTTTACTCTTCATATAAGGTTAGCCCTCCTTGTGATGTGTAGGCACGGACCTCAAACCGTTTATGTCCGTGTTCGAACACAAACTTATTTATGAGAATATAACATATATAGCAAATACCAGCTATATTTGCACGATAAATCTTTATTTGCATACCTAGGTAAATAATAATACAGGATAACCTAACATGGCAGATTTAAAAGATATTATTAAAAATATTGATCAGATATACGGATCAACAAACAGTCTTAATCTACTCAAAGATTTTGAACGAGTCATTGACGAACTCGATGTATATGTATATGACAACTGGATTGATGGCGAAGTAGTTTCTGGCCCGCATGAATCTAGATATTGGATTGAGTGTACGTTAATGTGGCCAAAAGATAAAATGCCCGAACCACAAGGTGGAAAACGACTTTTAGAATACGGATGTACTGTTAAATATGCAGAATCACACTTATCAAAAGTTAGAAAAATTAAAAATCCCGATGATATTCGTCCGGGTACTCGAAAAGGTAAAATTGACTGGGAAGAAGTATGGCTAGTTAAAATCGAAATGCCCAAGAAATTAATGAGTGATATTAATCGTGGTTATAGAAATTTAGATAGCAATAAAGTTGATGATATTTTAAATCAATATGGCGCTGTTAAGAGTGCCGACGAAGGAGCGGGTGCAGCCGCACCGGCTGGAGGAGAGCAAGATGCATTTAGTATGTGAGGGGTTAAGACCGTTTGACTTGGCAAATTTAGTCAGTCATCTAGTAGAAGTAGATACATATCGATCTAAAATGGGCGAGGATCGTGATGTTTGTGTTATGACATTTAGAGTAACCGATCGGTCACCGGCTAAAGATCTTATGGAATTTATTGAAAAAGGGTTTGATTTTGTTTTAGATTCAGATGTTAGTTCTGGAGAAAATAATATTGGTGAATATTTTGTGTTTGTTGAAATAGAAAGATCACCAAAGTTAATTGAACAAATTAAAGAAATAACATATGGTGTACGCCGTCTTACCGGTGTTGCTGATTGGGAGTTTCGTTATCATAAAAATGCTAAAATTCATGAACTAACCCAGGAATCTATTAAAAAAATAGTGCCACTATCGCCATTGGATTATGACGGATTAATGACTAAGATTAAAACAAACGAAGTTAAACAGTTTTTTACAAAAACATTAATGGATGATCTTACCCTTGATGATAATATAATTACAATTCATAAACCATACAATCAGAAAATACAATTACAAATTGTTAAAGAAGGTGATTCTGAACATATTTTAGAAAATATTGAAGGATCACTGTTACTTGATAATAATGCAATGGGTGAAATATTTTGGTTAACCAAGGTGTTGGGTAACTATAATATTAATAAAATCGGTGATACATTTGTATTCGAAAATGGCGATAAATCAATGATTGTAAAGAGAGTAGAAGCATGAGTTTTACATTTAATTTTACAAAAGATCAAGTTCGAAAAATGATTCCAGATAACCAATATATCGATGATTGGTATGTTGCATTATCCACTATTTTACCCGAATATGAAATTAACACCCCTGAGCGGGTTTCTGCATTTATGGCACAATGTGCACACGAGTCGGCAAATTTTAAAATTTTAAAAGAAAATTTAAATTATCGTGCAAACAGTTTAGTTAAAACATTTAAAGCACATTTCCCATCTATTGCAATAGCCAAACAGTATGAACTAAATCCAGAAAAGATTGCAAACAAAGTATATGCTAATAGGATGGGCAATGACGACGAAGCAAGCGGGGATGGGTTTAGATATTATGGAAGGGGTCTTATACAGTTAACTGGCAAAGACAACTATACTTTATTTGCCGAGTCAATTGAAACACCGTTATCAGAAATACCTGCATATTTACAAACATTTGAAGGTGCTGTACAAAGTGCATGTTGGTTTTGGGAACAAAATAATCTAAACGCATTAGCCGACTCTAGGGATATTATTGCGTTATCAAAACGTATTAATGGCGGGACAAACGGACTTGAACATAGAATCGAATTATATAAGAAAGCTAAACAACTTTTTGGAGTAACATAAAATGGAACTGCTACACATGATCCCAATTTCGTGGATGTCTTTCGTAGTACATGGATTGTTAGTCACTGGTATATTACTATTATTAATTTCATTCTTTGGTATGAATTTACTGGAATTGGTATTACCTGTAATTAAACCATATACTAAAATGTTGCAAATTTTAAGCATAGTAGTATTAACTGCCGGAGTATACTTAAAAGGTGGATACGAAGCTGAACTAATATGGCACAAACAGGTTGCCGAATTAGAAGAAAAAGTAAAAATTGCAACTATACAAAGTGAGAAAGTTAACACAGTAGTGGAGCAACAAGTAGTTACTAAAATTAAAGAAGTAAAAGTACAAAGCGATCAAATTATAAAATATATTGATCGCGAAGTTATCAAGTATGACGATACTTGTGTAATTCCACCATCTGCAATTAAGGCGCATAATGCAGCCGCAGAAAATATACCAATAGATGATTAAAATGAAAACAATTTTTACATGTATTGCATTACTACTAGCCGTATCTGGGTGTGCTACACAGCCAACACTGGCAAATAAGTTTCCAGATGCACCTCCATCGTTACTAACATCGTGTGCAAAACTAAAATCAGTCGAAGAACGTGCACCATTGAGCAAATTTATTAAAACTGTTAGTATAAATTATGCCAGCTATCACGAATGTTCTGCAAAACAAGATGCATGGCGAGAATGGTATGCAGAACAGAAAAAAATTACAAATAAAATAAGTGAGTAAATTATATGCCTACCGATGCAGATATTGACAACAATGGCTTTGTTTCAGCCAGTGAACTTGAAACTAGTGGACAACTATTAGAACTACAATTACGAGAAGAAAAAGCCGAAACTCAAAAAAATATGGCATGGACTGCAATTATATCAATGATTATTTTTACTGCTGTATTATTTTCACCATTGATTTCTGATTCCAAGGTAGCAATTTTATCAGATTTAGTTGGATTATTTTACGTTGCACAAGCAAGTGTTGTTGGTGCATACATGGGAGTAACTGCATGGTTAAGCAAATCAGTGAATGCAAATATGGCTGGATATCAAAATACTGCCAGTTACCAAAATACTGCCGCATACACAAGATATGCTAATGTTGCTTCTGCAAGGCAAGTACCACAACCGGTTGAACCAATTTTATGATCAAATATTTATTTGTGTTAATAATAGGATTAGGGTGTTTATCAATAACACAGGCAGCTACATCTCCTACTCCAACAAAAATTCCAGTATATAAAACGGTGTGTTTAGATCCGCAACCGGGATCAAAATCAACACGCAAAAAGTGCGTTAAAGTACGTGTACATAAAAAATTTAAAAATAATAAAAAATGAAACAATACTATATTACAAGCGAAAATATTGCTAAACTAGCCTCGGATCCAACTGATTGTTACTTAGCACCAACTGACATTGTTCACACATTGAAACATGATTTATACCTTGGTGGACTCGGTAGTACGATTAGACGTGCTGATCAAAATATTGTTGATACTATTGATGCTATTAAGCAGATTCAGCAGTCTGCTAATCCGGACAAACGGTAAGTTTATTTTTTTAGTAAATAAAAAGGACTATTGACATAGTCCTTTTTTCATTATATAATATACATATGGACCATTATACAACATTAGGGCTTACCAAAAATGCCACAGCCGACGAAATAAAACAGGCATATAAAAAACTTGCAATGAAGCATCACCCAGATAGAAATGGAGGTAACGAAGCAAAATTTAAAGAGATTTCAAGCGCATACGAAACGTTAAGTGATCCTAACAAACGACAAATGTATGACTATGGGCAGGATCCATCATCAACATTTAGCTCAGGATTTGGATCAAACCCGTTTGAATTTAATTTTAATTCAAGTATTTTTGATGATATTTTTGGATTTCAACGTCAACGAGTACCAAGAAACAAATCATTTAGTGTTAATGTAACGCTTACGCTCGAAGAAGTATTATCAGGTAAAGAAATAACTATCGATATTGGTGTCCCGGGACAAAATAAGAAAACAATTAGTATTTCGATACCGGCCGGTATCGAAAACGGACAAAGTATTAAATACGCTGGCATGGGCGATGATAGTATCCCCAATGTACCGCCTGGCGACTTAATAGCAAATGTACAAGTTCTTAATCATCCAGTGTTTGATAGATCGGGTAGTGATTTAATTTATCAGCATACTATTTCAGCATGGGACGCAATGGTTGGCACTACACTTGAACTTGAAACATTAAGTAAAAAGACTATTAGTATTAAAATTCCTGCAGGAACACAGCCGGATACAGTACTACAATGTCGAGGCGAAGGGTTGCCAAGAGCTCGATCAACTACAGTTGGTAATTTGTGCATTAGAGTTAAAATTAAAATTCCAACTAATTTAACCGAATCACAAATTACGGCAATAAAACAGCTTCAACAGCATACCTAAACAGTTGACAACATTGCTATAATATTGTAAAATTAACACATAACAAAGGAAGTATACATGATCGAACCAAGTAAAAATTTACGAGAAATATTTAAAAATGCAATTGATTTTGCTAAACAACTTCAACACGAATACGTAACAATTGAACATCTTACATACTGTATCTTGTCCGATGCCACAGTGAACAAACTACTGTCACAATACGGCGCAAATGTAAAAGTAATTCAAGGCAATTTGGATATTTACATTAAACAAAATTTATCCGAAATTGTTACCACACAAACACAATATACTCCAAGTAAAACGTTGTCAGTTGAACGTGTAGTAAATAGAACATTTAGCCAAGTTATGTTTGCACTACGTGATCAGATTGATGCAATTGATGTATTAATCAGTATTCTTAGTGAAAAAAATTGCTTTGGTTACTACTTCTTAACACTTGGCGGAGTTACAAAAGAAAAGCTAATTAAGTACATTAACGACTCATCATCAGTTGCTGGTATCGAATCAGATGCAGGCTCAGCGGCAGCAAATGCGTCAAATATTGATAAAATTATTAATCAGTTCTGTACTAATTTAAGCGAACTTGCATCTGATAAAAAAATTGATCCAGTAATTGGTCGTGATGCCGAACTTGAAAGTATTCAATTAGTATTAGCTAGACGTAATAAATGCAATGTATTAATGATTGGCGAACCAGGTGTAGGTAAAACAGCAATTGCCGAAGGCTTGGCTCGTAAAATTTTAGAAAAGAAAGTGCCTAAGTTTATCCAGGATCACTCAGTATATGCACTCGACATTAGTGCATTACTTGCAGGATCAAAATATCGTGGTGATTTCGAAGAGCGTGTTAAAGCTGTGTTTAAGTCGCTTGAAAAGAAAGGTAAAGTTATTGTGTTCATTGACGAAGCACATATGATGCAAGGTGCCGGATCATCTACTCAAAGCTCAAACGATTTATCAAATATTCTTAAGCCAGTATTAACAAAAGGTACTATTAAGTTAGTAGCGTCAACTACATGGGACGAATATAGAAAGCATTTTGAAAAGGATCGTGCATTAATGCGACGATTCCAACGTATTACAATTGACGAACCATCACCAGAATTATCAGTTAAAATTATTAAAGGTATCCGTAAATACTACGAAAAACACCATACGGTTAAAATTACAGATGCTGCCATTGAACAAGCTGTAAAATTAAGCATTAAATACATGTCTGATAAAAAGTTGCCTGATAAAGCAATTGACATTATCGACTGTGCATGTGCAAGATACAAGCTTAATGATGATCCCGCAGTTGAATCAGTTGAACAAGTTGTTGATATCGAACAGATTGTGTTCGAAGTTAGTAAGATGATCAATATGCCAGTTGAAACAGTTTCACAGAAAGAAAGCAAGAGTTTAGCTAATCTTGAATCATCAATTAAATCGATGGTATTTGGTCAAGATTCTGCATTAGATCAGTTACTTGATAAAATCTTTGTATCACAAGCTGGATTAAAAGCACCAAATAAACCAATTGGTAGTTTTTTACTGTTGGGCCCAACTGGTACAGGTAAGACTGAAACTGCAAAGGCACTTGCCGATAAGATGGGTATGAAATTGCTTAGGTTTGACATGAGCGAGTATCAAGAAAAACATAGTGTTGCAAGTTTAATCGGTGCTCCTCCGGGTTACGTGGGATATGACGAAAATGCTGGACAGTTAATAACAAAGTTACAAGAAACACCTAACTGTATTTTATTACTTGATGAAATTGAAAAGGCTCATCCAGACGTTAGCAATATTTTACTTGGATTTATGGATTCTGGATTTATCTCTGGTGCAAATGGCAAACAAGCCGATGGTAGAAATTGTATCTTAATTATGACATCTAATCTTGGAGCATCTGATAATGAAAAAAATTCAATTGGATTTGCTGACTTGGCAAAAACAGCCGAAGATGACAAAGCAGTTACTAAATTTTTCCCACCAGAATTTAGAAATCGACTTGATGCAATCATTAAGTTTGCTAGCTTAACACCTAATGTTGTAACAGATATTGTTAAGAAATTTGTTAAAGATTTAAACGATCAACTTAAAGAAAAATCAATTGAAATTATTCCAGATAAAGAAGCATTTAAATGGATTGCATCAAATGGATATGATCGAAAAATGGGTGCACGACCACTTGCACGGTTAATTGATAATAAAATTAAAAGTCCATTAAGTAGACGAATTTTGTTTGGTGATTTAGTAGCCGGCGGTCGTGTACATGTATCAGTTAGTAATAACGAATTACAATTTAACATAAAAGAAATGCCAGTTGTTAAATCAAAAGAAGAAAAGAAGTTACTAAAAGAAGCTAAGTTAGACCAAACATCGAGCGAGAATAGCGACATGTAACTGTTGACTACTTTGATAAATAATTGATGACTACTGAAAGCACAATTATTATCAAAAACATTGACCAGGCCACTGAGCCTGGTACATTCATATCTACTGAAAAAATCAAGGGGTCTGGACACTATCGAAAACACGGTAGTGTCCAGACCTTTCAGTTTGATATAGACCAGTTTAAAGGATCAATTATTATCCAAGGAACATTGCAGTTGTATCCTGGAGAATCAGACTGGATTGACCTTAAATTTCAAAGTGGTCTTGAAATTGCACCAGCCGACAGTTCGGCATCGTCTGGATCGTTTATACGAAATATCCAAGGAAATTGGGTATGGATTAGACTTAAATACAATATAGTCGAAGGGTCTATTACACAAGTATTTGCTGTATTGTAACTTTTCACAATAAAGATAAATATAGTATGTAATTAGGTGGTTAATTACTTAGTATTATCACACCATAAGTAATAAAGGCGTCTAGAATATGTTATTAAAAGAAATGTTCAGTACATTAAGTGGTCCGGGATCAGCTGACAATAATATTGATTGGGTTGGAGATTTGAAGTTTTTCATTAATAATGAAGATTCTATGATGACTCAACATATTTTTCCAGCAGTAAGAAAGCACAGAAACCATATTGGAAATCCAAATGTATACAAATTATATGTTAAACCAGTAACCTGCTGTCTCAGAGCGTATTGTGACAAATATAACATTGAGAATGTTAAAGATAAATTTACATCTGATATTTTAGAAAATATTGCAAGAGAATTTGCTACTAATCAAGAAAAGTTTATCAAAGACGGTCATTACGGTAAATATAAAAGTAAGAATAAAATATTATGAAATACAGAAAACATCTAACAGAACACGAAATTAATGCTATTACTAAATTAGTAGTTGAAAGTAATAATTGGAGCTCAGCCCCTTTTAGTGCCAGAAAGCCAGAAACTGACTGGCCGCCTCATCCTCCACATCTACACATACCTCAAGATGATATGAAAAGATTTCGAGAAGCTGCACTTGGACTATGGAAAAAATACGGAATTGATGTAAATTTTAGTGATCACTTTCTAAAGCGTGTAAATGCCGCACGGAACGATCCTCCAATTACTGCCGCAGAATTGACTAGAATCTTTAGAGAATCAGCTAGATATCACGGAGAGAGAATTTATGATACACCCGCAACAAGTGGTACTCTACATGATATAGTATCTGACATTAGCGTAATGCTAGCTATGCCAGAGTTACAACAACCTATACCAGATACAGATACAAATGGAAAACGCCTAACACGATCACAACGACCAAAAAGAAAATTAACAATATCATCTATTATGCGCAAGTCTAATTTCAAACAAAATAAGGATGATGAAATATATAAAATTGGCAATAATCCGGAAGATAATTATTACCGTGAACCTGGTACGCTTGAACGTATTCCGGTTAGCAGAAGATAATTAGTATGTTAGCATGCAGTGTAATAAACATTTACTAAATGAAAATTAATGAAATTGTATACGAGGATGCATCAGCTGGGGCAACTTCTGCCGGTAGTATTGCATCTGTTGTAAATCCACACATAAGTCCAGGTTCTGCACGTGGTAAAAAAAGCTATACAGGATCTCCTGGAAAGTCTGGTACAAAGTCTCCCCCTCAGCCTAAAGTTAAAACTGCGAATGCATTAGATTCGAAAATTAGCTTGTTTGGCGAAGACTTACTGGTTAGAAGATAAATAACACTATGGAATAACATATTTGCTATATGATGCTGGCTGTCCCGATTATGGTAGGCCAATGTAAACAAGGAACATAAAATGGATTTTAAATCATTAATAAACAAAATAGATACGTTGGAAACACCAACAAAAACAGCCAGTACTGGAAAAACATCAAACGTACAAGCAACACCTGTAACATTAACCGAAAGTGCACAATTACGTGTATTATCCGGTGCATCAACAGTTGCTCATGAAACTGCGTTAATGGAATCGGCAAAGCAAGACAAATATTTTCCACCTGCTAAGGGCGATAAAAAAGGTGAAACTAAACCAAAGCGTAAATCAATGGATACTAAGACAAATGAATCCGACGATAGTGGTACTGCTCCAAACAAATCAAACGTTAGCAGGTACGGTGGCCCGGTAGTTAGTAAGAAGTCAGATCAGTCACAGTGGTTTACATCTGCTAAAAGTAATAAAAAAGAAGACGACTCAGCCGAATCAAAACCAAAACGCAAGTCATCATTTCCACCTGCTAAAGATGACGACTCGGCTGAATCAAAACCAAAACGTAAGTCATCATTCCCACCTGCTAAAGATGACGACTCGGCTGAATCAAAACCAAAACGTAAGTCATCATTCCCACCTGCTAAAGAAGACAAATCACCTAATGACTCTAGTAGAAGTAGTAAATCAGGTAATGCAACTAAAGTACCAGTTAGCAAATACGGGAAATCTTCTGAGTCAAATCGTAAAGACGAAAGTGTAACATCATTTACATCAAGATTCTTACAAATGGTAGAATCTAAGAAGGCAGGTGCAGACAATAAACAAGCTAAAACATTGAAATCACAAGCTGCTCAAATCGAAAAGCTTAAGAAACAAATTGAAAAGCTTAAAGAAAAACCTGTAACCGAAACTACTCGTAGCACTAAACGTAGTAAAATTGCAACTTTAGAAAGTCGCTTACGTAATGCTACATTAAAAAGTCGTATTAACGAATCAGATGATTCTGTATACGATAAATCTGCTACTTATAAGTTTTTGCAGAAGTTTATTAGTGAAGTAGGAAAAACACTTGGACATACTGGATTAGTCGATTGGGATTTTAATCGTGACGGATCAATTAAAATAAAAATGAATCCTGCATATTTTAATTTATCAGATAAGTCTGATCAAAGCGACTCGGCAAAAGCATCGAGAATGCTTGACACAGTAATTGACAAATATTTCAGATCATTTAGGAAAAACGGTGATTACTTTGATCAGCCAGTTGGCGGAGAATTCTCAGTTGGTATTAAAACTGGTTCAAGAGGCCAATATGAAAGTAAACGCAATCGTGGTAGTCAACTTGCCGAAGGTCGTGATTATTCGGGGCGCAGGTTATCATTTAAAGAAATGGTTAAGTTAGTACAAGAAAGCGGTGGTCAACAACGTATTGATCCAGTTGATGTTGAATTATTTCAATGGGCTAATCGGGTTGCTGTAAACAAACTAGGCAAAGGTACACAAGCCGAAGTGTATGCTGGAATGGTATACGAGAACATGGGCGGCATTTTTGAAATGTATGATGTATTATCTGAGTCTGGACATTTCGATGACGAAGACGAAACTTACATGGATCCAATTTCTGGTCGTATGCATCCAAATGATAGATTTTCATCCAATCGTGTCAGTGAACACGAAGTTAGAGAACTTGCTAAGATGTATGATACCCTTAAACTAACTGAATATGAGTTTGAAGATGAAATAGAGAATTTAGCCGGTAGAGACATGTCAAGAGAATGTCGTGATTATATTGAACGAAATATCACATTGAGTGAGTTTGTTAACCTAGTAGTCGGTGATGATGAGTTTAATGATCATGAGTTTAATGATCATGAGTTTGACGATATTAGTGATCACTCGTTTGGTGGCAATGATTTTGGTGATGACTTTGATGATGGGTTTGACGCTGATAGGCTGATATCTATGAGAGAATCGGGTAATAGGGCTGCTGCTGATATAGCGAACAGTTTTAACGATATGAGTTCCGGCATGCAAAATGCTTGGAAACATCGGGCTGCAATATTAGTGTTGCAAGGTCGGTATTCAGAAGCATTACGTATGGTAAATCCTTATATGAAGGATGTTGACTCGGCAACACAAGACAAAATTAAGGATAAAATTAGTAATGTTAAGCCAGTAATGCTAAACGGAAAAGTAGCAGATACTAGTACTCTTGAAAAAAGTCAACAGCATATAGACTGGATTAATAAATCATTTATACCATGGTTAGAATCATTATTATCAACATCAACCACAAGTAAGACTAATACTACTTCTGATCAAAATACTGCATTAATGAAACGAGTCGGAATGATGTCACTGCAAGGAATGCAATCAGAAGCAGACAAATATTTAAGAATGATAATTAAAGACGTTAACCCAACAACACAACGAAAAATTATCAATAAAATTGATAACATTAAGCCAGCAATGATAAACGGAAGATTAGCAGACGCAAGCAGTCTTGAAAAAAGTCAACAGCATATAGACTGGATTAATAAATCATTTATACCATGGTTAGAATCAGAAGTATCATCAGGCACTGCATAATTTGTTAACTGTATATCGAGAAGATTCTAAATAAGTATTAAATTTTAAATAATTTTAACTCACGAAGCCAGTTTATAGCTGGCTTTTTCAACGGCTATATACACTATACTTGGAGAATTAAAAATATGTATAATCAATTAAACACTAACATGCTAATGATGAAAATCGAAGAAGCACTCAATAAACAATTTAAAACATCAGTAGAAATTATTACAAAAATTAACGAAGATAACTCGATAAATGTTAACGTGTCTCAGCCCACTATTAGCAATTGTGAATTAACACCTATGACACTATCAACTGCAATCGATGAATTATTTTATCAAACACGGGGCAATGGAAATTTATTCACACAGCCAATTAGGTATTCATTTGTAATTGGTGCACGTTAATTGAATAAAATTTAGTTGACTATGCACAATAAGTAATATATAATAATACACACAGGAGAAAAACTTATGACAAAAATGTACGGTCCCGAAGAAAAAGCAAAACTTGAACGCCTTATTAATGAAGGTTCACATGTTATGAGGGAAATTGAAGATCTGCGACTTGGCCTTAAAGAAACAATTAAAGCAGTTGCAGAAGAACTTGAAATTAAACCAAGTTGGATTAACAAAGCAATTAGCATTGCACACAAGGACACATGGAAAAATCATGAAGACGAGTGGAATGAAGTTGAAATGATTTTAGGTGTAACTAATAAGTTACCTAAAGAAGATTAATTAAGCAGTAGTGTATGCACTAGTAATGCATACACTTGATTTAACTGGTATATGTAAGCCTCAAAATTACATAAAGGAACTAATGACAATTTATAATAAACATAATCTCACACAAGGAGACGTTGCATGAAACATAGTTACGTCGACGCATATTATAATCGAGAAAAAGATTTAATCAACGTAGTTGAACGAGATACTGATGGTAAAAGACATTACCAAACGTATCCTGCACGTCATGTGTTTTATTATCCGGATCCCCGTGGCAAATATCGCTCAATGAAGGGCGAGCCTCTATCGAGATGTACAAGTAAGACGCTAAAAGAGCATAGACGAGAAGTCGCTATGTATAGTGACAAAAAATTATACGAAAGCGATATTAATCCAATTTTTCGATGTTTAGAAGATAATTATTTAAATATTGATCCACCTGCACTTAATATAGCGTTTTACGACATTGAGGTTGATTTTGATCCTGAGCGTGGATACGCATCAACTGATGATCCGTTTATGCCAATTACTGCAATTTCGGTACATTTACAATGGCTTGATACATTAATATGTTTGGCAATCCCCCCAAAAACAGTATCAATGGAAGAAGCAAATAAACTAATTGAAGATATACCAAATACTGTATTATTTGAAAATGAAGCAGATATGCTGAATACTTTCTTGGACTTAATACAAGAAGCAGATATTATTAGTGGTTGGAACAGTGAAGGATTTGATATTCCTTATACTGTAAATAGGATCACTAAAGTATTAAGCAAGGACGACACACGTAGGTTGTGCTTGTGGGATAATTTACCAAAAAAACGTGAATACGAAAAGTATGGTAAAACTGCAATCACGTACGACTTAGTTGGTAGAGTACATTTAGATAGTCTTGAACTTTATAGAAAATACACATACGAAGAGCGTCATTCATACAGGCTAGATGCAATTGCCGAATACGAACTTGGTGATCATAAAACTCAGTATGATGGTACCCTTGATCAATTATACAATCATGACTTTAGAAAGTTTATTGAATACAGTAGACAAGATACTGCGTTGTTGGATAAGTTAGATAAAAAATTAAAATTCATTAGCCTTGCAAATAGTATTGCCCATGAAAATACGGTATTACTACAAACTACAATGGGTGCTGTAGCCGTTACAGAACAAGCTATTATTAATGAAACTCATCGAATGGGATTAATTGCACCAAGTCGTGCTATGAACGAAACTATTCAAGCAGCCGGTGCGTATGTTGCATATCCGAAAAAGGGTATTCATAAATGGATTGGATCATTGGATATTAACTCGTTGTACCCTAGTGCAATTCGTGCATTAAACATGGGTCCTGAAACTATTATAGGTCAATTACGACAAGATAGTACAGTTGCATATATCGAAGAACATGTTAGCAAAGGTAAATCATTTGCGGCGGCATGGGAGGGTATGTTTGGTAGTATCGAGTATTCGGATGTAATGGAAAAGAAGGTTAATCGAGAAGTTACAATTGATTGGGAAGATGGCGGTAGTGATACACTAAGTGCGGCTCAAGCTTATACATTAATTTTTGAAAGCAATCAACCGTGGATGTTATCTGCAAATGGTACTATTTTTACATACGAGAAAGAAGGTATTATTCCGGGCTTGCTAAAACGTTGGTATTCCGAACGTAAAGAACTACAGGCTAAATTAAAAGATGCAATCAAATCAGGTAATAAAATTGAAGAAGAATATTGGGATAAACGTCAGCTTGTAAAGAAAATTAACCTTAATAGTTTGTATGGTGCAATTCTTAATCCAGGATGTCGCTTTTTTGATAAGCGTATTGGTCAGAGTACTACATTAACTGGCAGACAGATTGCAAAGCATATGGCAAGCAAAGTTAATGAGATTATTACCGGCGAATACGATCATACAGGCAAATCAATTATTTACGGAGATAGTGTAACTGGTGATACTATGATCTTAACTAACAATGGGGAAACCACTATTGCAGATTTATTTAATAGATGTGTTGAACATTCTACAGTTGATGATAAAGAATACGGAGTATGGAGCAATGATAAAGTAGTTGGATTTAACTCGTATGAAGATTCAACAGTTATGGCTAATATTTCGTGTGTAATGCGCCACAAAACAAAGAAACAAATATACAAAATAACATTATCCAATGGTAAACATGTAAAAGTTACTGAGGATCATAGTGCAATGGTTGACAGAGATGGATTTTTAATTGAAGTTAAGCCAGCTGATATTCAATTAACTGATTTGTTTGTTTGTTTATTAAAACCAGAGCTTGAAACTGAAAGAGTAACAGTCCAATCTGTTGAGAGTTTAGGAGAAATTGATGATTATGTATATGATATAAGTATTGCCGATCAAGATCCGTTCTTTTTTGCTAATGATATTTTAGTACATAATACCGATTCCTGTTATTTCTCAGCATACACAACTCTTAAAAACGAGATTGATAATAATCTAATTCCCTGGAGCAAAGACGCAGTTGTTGAACTTTACGATACAATAGGAGAAACAGTTAATGATACCTTTCCACAGTTTATGCAAGATGCTTTCCACTGCCCGAAAAGTAGAGGCGAAGTCATCAAAGCGGGTCGCGAGATTGTTGCGTCCAATGGCTTGTTCATTACCAAAAAACGATATGCCGTTTTGTATTACGACAAAGAAGGAAAGCGAACCGACGTAGATGGTAAAAATGGTAAAATTAAAGCAATGGGACTTGATTTAAAACGATCGGATACGCCTGTTGTGATCCAGGATTTTTTAAGCGAAGTATTAACTAAGGTATTATCGGACGTGCCCGAAGCCGATGTGTTAGAGTATATTTCTACATTTAGAAAAGAGTTTAAATCGTTACCCGGCTGGGAAAAAGGTTCACCTAAACGTGCAAATAAAATTACTCAATACCGTGATAAAGAAAGCAAAGCTGGAAAAGCTAATATGCCCGGTCATGTTAGAGCATCGCTTAACTGGAATACACTAAAAAGAATGTACGATGATAAGTACTCAATGAATATTGTTGATGGTGCAAAAGTAATTGTATGTAAACTCAGAGATAATCCGATGGGATTTACATCAGTTGCATATCCAGTTGATGAACTTAGATTACCGCAATGGTTTAGAGATTTACCGTTTGCTGATTCTGAAATGGAAAATACAGTAATTGATGAAAAGTTATCAAACTTAATTGGCGTATTAAATTGGGATTTACAGTCTACTACCGAGACTAACATGTTTAAAAGTTTATTTGACTTTTAAATAACATAACAAATTTATGGTTATTTTATTAATAATAACCATAAATTTACTTGACATACTAAAAAATAGTTAGTATAATTAACTAATAACAACACAAAGGAAAAATATAAATGAAAAGCATTCTCCAAGACATCGTATCACACACTCATAGTTTAGGCAACTTATCCACTTTAAAAATTACAGGCACAGATAAATCGACAATAATTGAAAGTGTTGCCCCGGATAAAACAATTATTCTTAATGCTGAATGTAAAACACCAGTTGCTGAATTTAAATCAGTATTTGGTATGAGTAACTTAGATAAACTTGCATTACTACTCAAATGTCCAGAATACAAAGAAGATGCAAAACTAAATGTAGTATCTGATGAACGAAATGGTGAAGTAATTCCAACTGGTATCCACTTTGAAAACAAAGATGGAGACTTTGATAATGACTACCGTTTTATGAGCACAGCAGTAATTAACGAAAAAGTTAAATCTGCAACTTATAAAGGTACTGGCTGGGAAGTTGAGTTTAGTCCAAGTATGACATCAATCGAAAAGTTTAAAATGCAATCACAAGTTAATTCAGGCGAGGCAATCTTTTTTGCTAAAACTGAAGGTACTGATTTAATTTTTAGTTTTGGCGATGCTAGCACTAATGCTGGTAAATTTGTTTTCCAACATAACATTACTGGTAAATTAAAATATTCTTATGCATGGCCTATTGCACAAGTATTGGGTATTTTAAATCTTGATGGCGATGTAGTTATGAAAATTAGTGACCAAGGTGCGTTACGTATCGTAGTTGACAGCGGACTTGTAACATACGTATACACATTACCAGCACATACAAAGTAATAATGAATATTGATTTATCTGCAGAGCAAAACGACTATGCAATCTTTTTGCCAGCAACTAGTGGATTTTATTCTACATTTGTTGGTAAACAGCGATTTGCAAATTACGTAGATCCTGCTCGTATTCCAACTAGTTTCACTAAAGGGGTTGAAGGTTTAAATTATCTCAATCCCGCTGATGGTATGTTTAAATATAAATGGTGTTTATATTCTGCGGGGCATGCAAACTTAGATTTAAACAAACCAGATGAAAGTGAAGACATGTTTAGGAATCGTGATAGGAGCACTAGTTTAGTTCTAGGTGACTCCGGTGGGTTCCAGGTAGCGAAAGGTGTGTGGCCAGCTGATTGGAAAGATCCTAACTGTCCTAAAGCACAAAAAATGCGTGAGCAAGTGCTTAACTGGTTATGCAATATTGCCGATTATGGCATGACGCTTGATATCCCAACTTGGACATTTAGAGATCCTAAAGCGGCTGCGGCATCGGGTATTCATTCATATGAAGATGCAGTAAAAGCAACTAAATTTAATAATGAATATTTTATTAACAATCGATTTGGCTCCACTAAATTTCTAAATGTACTACAAGGTAGTAACCATACCGAAGCCGATGAATGGTACGAATTAATGAAAGGATATTGTGATCCAAAACAATATCCTGACAGACATTTTAACGGTTGGGGTATGGGTGGACAAAATATGTGCGATGTTGAATTAATTTTAAAACGACTCAATGCACTTAGATTTGATGGGCTACTAGAAGAAGGTGTTCAAGATTGGATGCATTTTTTAGGTACAAGTAAATTGGAATATGCAGTGCTATTAACTGACATACAACGTGCGATTCGTAAACATCATAATCCAAAGTTTACTATTAGTTTTGACTGTGCAAGTCCGTTTTTGGCAACTGCAAACGGACAAATATATTACGAAACTACTACCGAACCGGATAAAAAATGGTCATACCGCATGCAACCAAGTGCTGATGATAAAAAATATTCAACTGATACTAGACTGTTTAAAGATGCTATTATACAAGATGGTATATTTGAAACATTTGAGTCAAGCCCAATAATTGATCAAGTTCTTATGAAAGATATTTGCATTTATGCACCAGGCGAATTAAATAAAGTTGGTAAAGAAGGCAAAACATCATGGGATAGTTTTAGTTATGCAATTATGATGGGTCATAATTGCTGGATGCATATTAACGCTGTGCAAGAAGCTAATAGGCAATCAGACAATGGATGTATTCCGCAAATGCTTAAAGATCATACCAATCATAATCAAATATATTTGTTTAAGGATATTGTTGATGAAATATTTGCTGAAAAAGATCGTGCAAAAAGTGATGCAATAATTGCTAAACATAAAAATTATTTTACGTATGGTATTGCAGGCACTCGTGGTTTTACTCGTGGAAAAAGTGTCAACGCACGAACTAAAGCAAATCAGTTGTTTGAAGAAACTAGCCATGCGGCTCCGATTGATCCAACTAGCAAAAAGCTTACAAAAGCCGAAAAAGCCGCTATACAAGCAGAAGAGAAACGAAGGCACAAGCCAATTACTCACTTATTTGACTTTGACTAAATGAAAAATTGCCAGTTATCCTGGCAATTATAAGTGTTGCATTTTATTAAAATAGTTGCTATAATAAAGCTTACAAACAAACTAATACAAATATTAAAATATGAAACGTACATACACAAATAGTAACGATTTAGCAGTTGACACTGCTCAATTTTTTACTGGTATAGAAGTTGAACATACACCTGCTTACGGTAAAAACACATTATTTGTTGTGGGCATACAACCTAGTATTAACATCTGGGCACAGTGTTCACCACGATACACTACAATCGAACACTTATTCTTTGGGGCTAACCATAGCTTCGACGTCACTACACAAGAAGAATTCGATGTGTGGGAAAAACAAATTACTGAGTTTTTAGAGTTGGATATGTTATGCAGTTTAGATATTCCAGTGAATTCTGCATCGTTTGTTGTTAACAGCAAATTAAATAATTACAACACGTTTATTCCGCAAATTCGAGTTCCTGTTCCATTAGTACAGAAATGGAATTACAATACAATGATTAAAATTGACGATATTGGATTTAACAAAACAAATCCCGGAGTGTGGACTCATAGTTTACACGATTTAAAAGATAGAGAAAAATTTACAGATTGGCAAGCATATACAAATGACAAACTCATATAAAGAACAACAAACAATTAGGCAAGACGTTAGACCGGCTACTATGATATTTGTTACATTTCAAAAAGAAGGTATCCATAAATATCCTGCGGCACTAACTGATCCGTTATTAGCAACCGGTAAAGATGACGATGTAAGCTTTTTAGGTTATCCGCATCGACACATGTTTCATTTTAAAGTACATATTAAAGTAAATCATGCAGACAGGGATATCGAGTTTATTCAGTTTAAACGATGGTTAGAAAGTTTATATTCATCTAACACATTGCAACTTAATTACAAATCATGTGAAATGATTGCCGAAGATTTATATTCGCAAATTAGTAGTAAGTATCCTAATCGTGAAACTTGGATTGAAGTATCTGAAGATAACGAAAATGGTGCATTAATTAAATTTTAACAATACCGAAGAACATCGGAAATTTATGCTTGCAACTATATAGTTACAAGAAGCTGTAGAAATTACAGCAGTTCAATTACTTTTTTATAACTTTTGTATACAAGGAAAAACAATACATTATGGCAAATTACAGAACAACTTCATATTTCGAAACACGTCCCGATATCGTTCGTTTATTTGAAGATCTTGAAGCTTATCAAAACTGGTGCCGTTTTGAATTATGTGATTTTAATCCAGCTGATTTATATCGTAAAGATTCACCGCTTTATAGTTCATATTCATATAGCAAGCGAGTTCGTAGACCATATCAAGGCAATAAACCAAGATATGATAACACACGCAAACCAGCATTTGAGAACAGATATTCTCGCTAATTAGCATAAATTAAAATAAAGGCCAAAGTTAACTTTGGCCTTTATTTTTTGTATATTACTTGACAACTAGTAACATCAATGTTACAATAACTAAATTAAAATAACACAAAGGAATTAATAATGACAATACGCAAACTGTTTTATATGGGCATAGAAAAAATCGAATCTAGATATACGTTACAATTAACTGAATGGAATCGTCGTGTATTTGATGCTCGTGGATTAGATGTTGTATATGTTGAAGGTCAAAATATCGACAACAGCCAGCGAATTAGTGTAGGACAAGTACTTGATGCACATGGACGAAGTTACTTCTCGATGAGCCAAATGATGAATTTAGTGCAAATGATGCAACGTGGTGATGTTACTAGCGATGATGTTATTTACTTTGAAGATATGTTTACTCCGGGAATGGAATCATTACCGTATATTCTAAATCAAGTACCGGCTAGTATGCGACCTAGAATTTATGTTAGATGCCTTGCACAGTCAATTGATCCCGATGATTTTGTTCATGTTTGGGGTATGTCTAAATGGATGGGTCTGTATGAACAAATGGTTAACGAATTTGTTACAGGTGTATTAGCTACTAATGAAGAAATGGTGGCTCACATGAAGATTGCAGGCTGGACTGCACCAATTTATAACATTTCCGGATTAGCATTTGGTAAAGACGAAGTACTTGAACGAATTGGTGGTACTGATAATTTAACACCATTTACAGATCGTCCAGTTCGAGTAGGGTTTGCGGCACGATGGGATCAAGAAAAATTACCTGGATTTTTTATGGATTTAGTGGAAATGTATAATGCTCGCAGTACAGTTCCATGTGAATTTGCTATCTTTCAAGGCGGCCCACTGCGTAGCAATAATCAAGAATATGTAACTCGTGCTCGAGAACTCGAAGCAAAAGGTTACTTACGAATATACGAAAATTTAAGTAAAAATGAGTATTATGCACATCTTAACAATACACGTATTTTAGTAAATACTGCTTTACAAGATTGGGTAAGTAATACTGTTAGTGAAGCCGACACACTGGGTTGTAATGTATTGTATCCTGCATATCGTAGCTTTCCGGAAACATTTGCAAATGATCCCGAACGATTATATATTCCATGGAGCTTAGATGATGCATATAATAAAATGCAACCGCTACTAACTGCTCCACATCGTAACATGGGACTCATTAGTAATTGGACAAATGGTACAGTAGATCGTATTGTTGATATTATGTCCGGCACTGGTGAGCAATGGTTACGAAATAGTGTTCGATATCGTGATCAAGTAATAACTGAAAAATATCAATTAAACAACTAATAATGACTCAAACTCTAAGCAACACACAACTACTAGAAAAATTACAAGCTAGTATTCTTCCTAACCCAAAATTATATAATAAATCGGGAGCTGTTAACAGTAATATATCTAAACTGCTAACAACAGAGGATAAACACAATATATCATTACTATATCCAAATGTAGCATATAGTGTTGCTGTGTATTGCTTAGAACATAACATGTGTGGACTACCGTTGTGTAAACAATGTAATAGTCCAGTAACATATTTCGCTAATCGAGTACAAGGATTTTCATTATATTGTTCAATACAATGTTCTCGAAAAGGTAGTGAATCAAAAAATAAACGAGAACAAACTAACTTAGTAAAATATGGATGTAAAAATCCAAAACAAAATACAGCAGTAATAGAGAAAACTCGACAAAATAATATTGAAAAATACGGAGTTTCATCCCCGTCAATGCTAGATACCGTTAAGTCTAAAATCTCACAAACACTAACGCAAACATATTTAGATCATAAAGATCAAATATTAACTGCAAAAGAAAATACGTTCCTGGAACGATACGGAGACCATCCTAATCGCACAATTCAAGTAAAAGATCAAAAATTACAAACTACTCGAGAAAAATACGGAGTTGACCATACTGCTCAGCTCGAAACAACTAAAAGTAAAATACGACAAACATGTTTAGAAAAATATGGTGCTGAGAGTTTTTTTCAAACTCAACTGGCAAAAGAAGCACATCAACTAAGACAACAACAATCGTCAGAGACTGCTAAACAACAATTTTTGGAATCAATTAATCAAGTAGATACAGCAACACTTACAAGATCTGAATTAGCAGAACTACTAGATGTTTCGATTACAACAGTGTCAAACCGGATTAATGAGCTAGGACTACCAATATTAGCCGCAAGTATTAACCATATATCATCAATTGAACTATCAATAATTGAATACTTGCATGAACTAGGAATTACTAATATTATACAAAGTGATCGTACAATATTAAATGGAAAAGAAATAGATATATTATTACCAGATTTTAAATTAGCAATTGAAGTGAATGGAATTTATTGGCATTCTGAACAATTTGGCAAAGACAGATCATACCATTTAAACAAAACAGATATATGTAATGCACAGAGTATTAGACTCTTGCATGTGTTTGATAGCGAATGGAATGACCCTGTTAAGAAACAAATCTGGAAGAGTATGATACAAGCTCGACTTGGATTGAATAAAAAAATTCATGCTAGAAAATGTAAAGTTGCTGAAATTACATCATCAACTGCAAGAGAATTTTGTGAAATTAATCATTTACAAGGTTATGTAAATGGAACAATAAGGCTTGGATTGTTTGATGCAAATAACATACTGTTACAAGTTGTAATTTTAGGTAAATCAAGATATTCATCACAAGCAGATATTGAGCTTTTACGATCAGCAACTATCGGCGGCATTACTGTAGTTGGAGGATTGAGCAAATTGTTATCAAAAGTTAAAGGTAATATAATATCATATGCAGATCGAAGATATGCTACTGGTAACAGCTATACACAAACTGGATTCACTCATACACATACATCACCACCTAACTATTTTTACCATATTAATGGAATACTAGAATCAAGAATTAAATACCAAAAACATAAATTAAAAAATATACTCACACAGTTTGATCCACTGCTAACCGAAAATGAAAACATGAACGCTAGTGGATTTTATAGAATTTGGGACTGTGGTAATTATGTTTTTATTAAAATAAGTTAATTAATAAGCTTGCATAGTTATACAAACTATGTTATAATATAAATCAAAGGAACTATAAATGATTAAAAAAATATACAGATTACTAGACCGTATCGAAGAATGGTTTCGATACCCACAGCCAACTAAGTCACAAAAACAACTACTTGGCATGTACACAGATGTAATTGATACAGATTTTACTGCAACTAGATTGGCTAGTGAAGAATCTGCCAAGTACGTAATTGCTAATATGCGAACAGTATTAAATTTTGATACTGATTATGACTTACATGACTGGGTCGTAACACAAGTATCTCCTAATTTAGTAACTAACGGGTTAATTGTAGAATTTGGTGTTGCAACTGGTAGGACACTAAATCATTTTGCAAGATTATTCCCAACAAAACAAGTATACGGGTTTGACAGCTTTAAAGGTTTGCCAGAAAATTGGACAAGCAGAATGCAAGCTGGCTACTTTTCAAGAACTAATTTGCCAAGTGTTCGTAAAAACTGTGAATTATTAGTAGGCTGGTTCACTGATACTTTACCAAAATTTAAACAACAACATTCAGAACCACTATGTTTGTTGCATATTGATAGTGATTTGTATTCAAGTGCAAAATTTGTATTATCAGAATTAG
Organism: Triops longicaudatus; assembly: GCA_022885665.1. Classification (NCBI taxonomy): domain Eukaryota; kingdom Metazoa; phylum Arthropoda; class Branchiopoda; order Notostraca; family Triopsidae; genus Triops; species Triops longicaudatus. The sequence goes on from JAGQDJ010000018.1 coordinate 86,616, forward strand.
CAACACAAATTGTACCAGGTACAATTATCGTGTTTGATGAATACATTAACTATCCTGGTTGGCAACTAGATGAATTTAAAGCATGGCAAGAATTTGTAGCCGCTAACAACATCAAATATGAATATATCGGTAGAGTTAGTAAACATCAAAAAGTTGCTGTAAGAGTACTATAATTTAAAATCATCATAAATAACTTTGCTACACAACGGTAGCAAAGCATCAAAAACGATATCATCACAACGGAAGATCATCATGCTAGTAAAATTAGTTTTAATAAAAAATAGTAGATATTCCATCTGTTGTGTGATTAGCAAATAAAACAACAGTATTAAAGGAATAATATGTCATTTAACAAAACAAAATGTAATCCCGAACTCGGTCAAGCAGTACACAAACACTTAGTAGCCAACGGTGTTGAAACTCCAACAAAAGAAAACAAATTAACAAGAACTGAAAAAATTGATATTATTGAACAAAAGTTTCAAGATATCATGGAAACGCTTGGCTTAGACTTATCCGATGATAGTTTAATTGAAACTCCAAAACGAGTTGCTAAGATGTATGTTCAAGAAACTATGTGGGGTTTAGATTATGATGCATTTCCTAAATGCACAACTGTTGACAATAAAATGAAATACGACGAAATGGTTGTTGAACGTAACGTTAATGTTCAATCAAATTGCGAGCATCATTTTGTTGTAATCGACGGATTAGCAACAGTTGGTTATATTCCTAACACAAAAGTTTTAGGTTTAAGTAAAATTAATAGGGTAGTGGAATATTTTAGCAAACGCCCACAAATTCAAGAACGATTAACAGAACAAATTTATCATGCACTACAGTATATTTTAGAGACTGATAATATCGGAGTAGTAATTAATGCAAAACACTATTGTGTTGCCGCACGTGGAGTTGAAGATACTGGTTCAAGTACTATAACTAGCAAACTTGGCGGATGCTTTAAAACTGACCCAAGTGTACGTAGTGAATTTATGAGAATGGTGCCATTATCAGCATGATTAAAAACCGATTTAAAATTGCATACATGCAAACAGCTAAAATTTTTGCAGATTTAAGCTATTCAAGAATTGTACAAGAAGGCGCAATTGTTGTAAAAGATGATCGCATTATTAGTATCGGTTTTAACGGTATGCCAGCTGGATGGGAAAATGATTGCGAAAATGTAGTTGGATTCCGAAGTACAGATGACCCTGTATATAAAACTAAACCCGAATCATTAAATGCAACTATGAATGCATTAATGAAGTTAGCAAAAAGTACAGAATCCGGCATTAACGCATCTATGTTTATTACACATGCACCAACACTTGAATCAGCTAAAGGCATTTATCAAGCAGGTATTGTAGAAGTTTACTACACACACGAGTCAGATACAACCGACGGTGTTGCATTTTTAAAAAAATGCGGAATCACAGTTGAAAAAATTAATAAGGAATAAAATGGCAAAACTACACTATACTGAAAAGTTCTTATCATTACAAGGCGAAGCATTATATACAGGCGTACCTAGTGTATTTTTACGCATGTTTGGTTGCAATTTTAAATGCAAAAACTTCGGTAGGTACGAACAAGAATTTCTCGATTCATCACAAACACACAATCCCGAAGTAGTTGAGATAATTAAAAATATTGATAAGTATAAAACCTTTAACGAACTGCCATTAGTTAAAACAGGCTGTGATAGTTATAGTTCAGTGTATCCAGAATTTAAAAGATTTGTTGTTAAAGAAACTGCGGCTGAATTAGCAACTTCATTAACTGAGCTATTACCAAATAAAACTTGGGGCAATAATCATTTAGTAATTTCAGGCGGAGAACCATTATTAGGATGGCAACGTGCATACCCTGAATTACTTGATCAAGAACGTATGCAAGATTTATCAAATCTTACATTTGAAACTAACGGTACACAGCCACTAACTGATTCATTTAAAGAATATTTAAAAACGTGGGTAACTAAGAAAACGCACAAAACAAGAGAAGTGTTGTTTAGTGTTAGTCCAAAATTACCGTGTAGTGGCGAGTTGTGGGAAGATGCAATTAATCCAGAAATCGTAGCTGAATATCAGCAGTTCGGTCCTACATACTTAAAATTTGTTATTTCAACCGCAGCCGATGTTGGATATGCACAGCAAGCAATTGCCGAATACAAAAAAGCAGGATTTTACGGTGAAGTTTATTTTATGCCAGTTGCAGGAACAACTGAATCGTATGCTACTAACGCTAAAACAGTAGCCGAATATGCATTACAAAATGGTATTCGTTTTAGTGATCGACTACACTTATCGTTATTTGGTAATCAATGGGGGACATAAATATCATGGATAATACAACACTTAATTTTGAAGATTGGTCACAGGCAATTGCACAAAACACAGAAGTGCCAACAGAGTACGGTGCAATGGTAATGGTGCATGCTGGTGAATTTTTAGAACCAGTATTATCTGGGTTTATGTCCGAGCCAGTTGGCAAATATAACGGTTGCAATCTCGAGGTGACTACTGTTATAATAGAAGACATAGTTGAATTTAGAGAAAACTTAGCAACCGATGTATTTAAAGGAAAAAGCTTTTTTCTATATATGCCAATATGGATACCTAAAATGCCCATATTTAAGAAAATTGATAGTAACACATATAACATAATTACATGTGATCCTCCTGAATGGATTAACGGTAAATGGAAAATAAAGTTTGCAACGTTAGATGCATAATATAAAGGTAATACAATGGGATTAAAAAAATTATTTGAAAAACTAACTGGCATTGATAAGCTAAAAGAACAAGTAACTGAACAAATTACAACCACTGCACAGTTAGTCGAAGAAGCTAAAGATGCAAAAAAAATTGCATTACAAAAACAGAAAGAAGCTGAAAAATTATCTGAGCAAGTAAAAGAAGAAGCAGAGCTTTCCAAGTTGTCACAAAAAGAAAGGGCAACTCGAAAAAAAGAACCATGGGTTGGTGTGTTAGATACTCATATAAATAAAGACAACATTCGAAATGGTTTTTTTGAAATGGACTGGAATGAAGCATTTATTATAAAATTAAAACAAGAAGGGTATGGTGCAAATGGTGACAACGATGAAGAAATTGTTGACAGGTGGTTCCGAGAACTATGTGCCAATGTAGTAGTCGATGGTGATTACGGCGGCCCAGTAGAAACTGGAATAATTGATATTGCAACTATTAAACAAAATAATGATTCAAAATAAACAAACTTACATAATTATCGATACTGCAAATTTATTCTTTCGAGCACGTCATGCTATTCAAGGCGATCTTGATACTCAACTCGGTATGGCATTTCATATCGTACTACACTCAATTAAGAAAGCATGGCAAGAGTTTAATGGTACACATGTAGTAGTATGTTTAGAAGGACGAAGCTGGCGCAAAGATCACTATGCTCCTTATAAGAAAAATAGAAGTGATGCACGTGCCGCACATACTCCGAAAGAAGCCGAAGAAGAAGTAGTATTCTGGGAAGCATTTGACACGTTTAAAGATTTTATTCAAACTAAAACAAATTGTACAGTATTACAACACGCACAGTTAGAAGCCGATGATTTAATTGCTGGCTGGATTCAAACCCACACTGACAGCGATCATGTAATTATTTCAACCGATACTGATTTTGTACAATTAATTTCAAAAAATGTAAAACAGTATAACGGTGTTACCGAAGTAACAGTAACACATGAAGGGTATTTTGATAAAAAAGGTAAACCGGTAGTAGATACTAAAACATCAATTGCTAAAGAACCACCAAATCCCGAATGGTTGTTATTTGAAAAATGTATTCGTGGTGATACTAGCGATAACGTGTTTAGTGCGTTCCCCGGTGTTAGAAAGAAAAGTACTAAAAATAAAGTCGGTCTAATTGAAGCATTCTCTGATCGTAATGATAAAGGATTTAACTGGAATAACTTAATGTTACAAAAATGGACCGATCATAACGGCGTTGAGCATCGTGTAAAAGATGACTATGAGCGTAACCGAGAACTAATCGACTTAACTGCACAACCATCGCATATTCGTGCGCTAATTACCGAAGCAATTGCTAACACTATTAAAGAAGAGAAAAATGTCGGGCAGGTTGGACTAAAGCTTATGAAATTTTGTGGTATTTACGATCTTAAAAAAATCAGTGAACAAGCACAATCATATTCTATTCCACTTAATGCAAAATATAATACAGAGAATACAATATTATGAGTACCGCAATCCCATCATCAATGCCAAGCATTGAAAAGCTATTAAGTAGAATTGCTCTAGCTGAAAGAAGTCAACAGAAAGATGTTAGAATTACAATGCAAGAAGCTAAGGAACTTGCAACTGATTTAGCATTATTAACTGTTAAAATGTCAAAAACTGTGCAAGAAGTACATCAGATGCTAAACGAAATTCGAAATTCGTCATCACAAATTGATGTTAAATTTGATGGTGGTACGTTCTAAAATATGATAAATATACGTAGTTAATTAGGAGATACGTATATGGTTGAACAAACCAATAATTTAAAAAGTACAACTCACATATTGTTGAGTAAGGGGACTATGTGAGTAGACCAAAACCAAAAGTTTTATTAGAGCATTCAGCAACTGATAAATTTAAAATTGAACAAATTCTTGAAAGCGAAGCAATATGGGCAGTGTTTTATAAAAATCAACCATTTAATCTTAAGAGTGGTAGTATGTTTAGTAATCCGGGACCTAAATACAAAAAAGTATCGTTTAGTAATCCGGGACATGCTAGAAACTTAGCTAAAAAATTAAATAAATTATTTAAAACTGATGATTTTACAGTAGTAAAATTAACTGCCGGCATTACTGTAAAATAATGGACCAACACGCTTATACTAAGATTTTTTTATCAGCAAAAGATTTACCAACTACAGATGATGATATAAAAAAATATCGATCAATATGGTGGTGGAATCAACGATCTGGCAACAGTCAAAGTCTAAGACTAAACAATGCAGGTTTAGATTTTGTAGTTAGTGCCGATATAAGAGTATACGAAATTGATTTACCTGCAGATTTTTCAGTTACTGCACAAGTTTTAATATGGCTTGATAAACACCTAGATTCTCCATATTTTTTAACAAATAAAAAAATTGTTGTTTTAACTGAAGTAGCGGCATTTGAATTACATTTGTTTTCAGGCGATTTAAAACAATTTGGATATACTAGATCAATTGCAAATAGACTTAACTAAACCATAATATACGCATATTATAAATACAATATGATAGAATATAACTATTTAGAATTGATTGATAAACGAGAGTTAACATGGATTCCTCCACAATTTGTAAAAACTGTATTACCAAAAAATACATGGAATAAATTTCAAATTATCAAATGGATACGTGGTAACTTATCTGGTAGATTTGTTGTAACAAATATACCAAACATAAATAACAACGATGTGTTAGAATCACCACTTGTTGTTGCGTTTGAAGATCATGCAGAAATGACATTTTTCTTATTAGCATGTCAATACTTAAGGAGTAATTAAATGACCAATGAAATAAACCAAGAATCCGAAGTAGCAGGTCCTGCTACACCAACCCCAGACTTAACAGTAAGCGATTTGTCTGCGCTAAAATCAATTATTGATGTTGCATCCGAAAGAGGCACGTTTAAAGCAGCCGAATTAGAGCTAGTTGGAAAAGTATACAATAAACTTTCAGCGTTCTTAAATGCAGTAAATAAAAAGGATTAATATGAAAATTTTAAAACACATCGGTAAAATAAAAAATACAGGAGCTAAAGTAGTTGTTGTATTTAGGACCTTGCCCGGCGAATCAAACATGGCACTAGTTGTACCAACAGAAGCATTACCAGATCAGTATCATGATGCAATTATTCAATTAGTCGATAGTGATCAAGCTCAAAATACAAACGAGTTTGGTGAAATTCTGTTTATTCGTCGATTCCCAGATGGCAGGCTAATGCTTGAAGCATTACAACAAGATCGTCGGTTACAAAAAGTTTCAACTGATAATGTTATCATGACCCCAACGTTAAATGATAGCATTCAGCTTGATCAATTAAATGTTGTTATTGCTCAACAACGTAATGTAGCTGTTGACGATTTATCATCGTTTGTTGTTGGTGGTAAACCTCCTGCACCTGGGCGCCGTTCTGCAACTGAAAAAGTTGCAGACACATATGTAGCACCACATCAAGCAGTAATTCCCGAATCAACAATTTTATCTGATAAAGATATTGCAAAGAAATACAGAAGCGATGCAGATGGTATGTATAAGGAAGCGGCTCGTTTACGTAAGCAAGCCGACGAACTTGATCCACCTGTTAAAAAATCTGCAGGAAAATCAAAAGCAGTCGAACCCACAGTTTCTGCAGAATAACGTAAATGTTGTTGTAATACAACAATACCATATCATGTAGCATTAAATTACTCAAAGTGTTGGCATTAACCCAACACTTTTTTTATGAAACAAATACCAAATAAATATCAAGATCGTTTTCAATACACAGTAGAATCGTTGGATAACATTAATAAATCACTATGTATTGCAAAATGGAAACAAGTTACAATGCATTTACAAAACGGTCATACTCATAGTTGTCATCACCCGACTACACATGTAATCCCGTTATCGGAAATTAAAAAAAATGCATCTGCATTACATAATACCGAGTTTAAAAAGACACAACGACAATTGATGCTAAACGGGCAACGTCCGTCAGAATGTAGTTATTGTTGGAAAGTCGAAGATAGCAATAATATAAGTGATAGGTATTATAAAAGTGCAGAAAAGTGGGCTATACCATACCTTTCTGAAATTACTAGTCAACCATGGGATTATGATACAATACCAACATATGTTGAGGTAAGTTTTAGTAATGTATGTAATTTTAAATGTAGCTATTGTAGTCCGTCGATTAGTAGCAAATGGATGGAAGAAATAGTACAGCAAGGTCCATACCCAACATCTACACAATTTAATAATCTAGACTGGATTAAACACGAAAATAAAATGCCAATTGCCGAAAAGGATAATAATCCATATGTTGAAGCATTTTGGGAATGGTGGCCTGCATTATATCCAGTTTTACAACATTTTAGAATTACTGGTGGCGAACCATTATTGAGTAAACATACTTTTAAAGTATTAGATTTTATTATTAATAATCCAAACGTAAATCTTACATTAGAAATAAATTCAAATTTAAATGTACCAGATGAGCTGTTTAACAAATTTATAGAAAAATTGCAACACATTCAAGAACATCGACTTGTTAAGGATATCGTTGTATTTACAAGTGCCGAATCAGTTGGTAATCAAGCAGAATATATACGGTTTGGCATGAATTATGATAACTGGCTTTCAAATTTGAACACATTGCTAGTAAAGATACCAAGAATTAGAACTACAGTTATGAGCACTTATAACTTATTAAGTATACCAAAATTTAAATGTTTATTGGAAGATTTGCTACACTTACGAAAATTACATAATGCCACTGCAATTACAAATTCTAGAGCGGCAGTATTAATTGATATTCCGCACTTAAGTTATCCAACTCATCAATCGGCATTTATTGCACCAGAGTCTTTATTACCATATATTAAAGAACAAATAGAATTTATGGAGTTAAATGCAGAACCTGTCTCGGGCCAATACATACCGTATAATGGATTCCACATTCACGAAATAAGTAAATTGAAAAGAATTTACGATATGATTTACGCTGAAATACAAAATCCATCATTATCTATTAATACAAATAGAACTGATTTTATTAAATTTGTCAACGAACATGATGTTAGAAGAGGTACAAATTTTAAAGAGACATTTCCAGAATTAATCGAGTTATATAATAATTGGAGTCTGTTGTAAGTTACGATTGCACCATCTTTCATATAACCAATCAAAATCATTTATTTTTTTCAATGCAATAGGACTATTTATATTATCAAGTCCATATTGCCTTCCTTCGTTTGCGCCTGCTAATGCGTAACTACTGTAAGGCACATCATTACAAACAGTACACCAGGTGTTTAATCTTGCATTAGTTTCTTCAGTATTTTGACCATTAATAATTTTACTGGATAATTTAACACATTCTCTAAATGCTGATTTCCATGCGTTATACGGATCTGTGTTAAACTGTGTAATGTTTGATATCCAGTTTATAGGTTTAAAATTATGGGAAATACTAGTTGTCATATCTGCAGAATTTACATCTAGTACTAATGTTAATGCAGTGGGTAACAACTTTACACCACCATACCCATAAGTTAAACCGTTTACTGGATTTATGCTTCTCCAAACGTGTACTGCATTGCTATCTTTTGCAGGTACACAATAGTCAAAATGAAAATTATCATCAATTTCGGCATCTCCATCTACTACCCAAAATAATCGTGTAGTGGATAGCTTTGCAGCCTCTATATGTGCTTGGTGTATTCCAGTTACTCCGTGTATTCGTTTTGCCCGTGGAAACCGTAATTTTAATTTTTCATACATTTCATCTGCATTGGGTTCTTTGTAACTAATAAATACTATATCAAAGTTTGACACAGATACAACTCTATCTATTTCTTTTTTATTTACAATAAATCGATATATTAACTCATTTGATGACATATCATGTAATTTTGAACATAATGCAATGCCGTTATATTGATCACCGTGTTTAAATACATGATTAAAATGCTCGTACCATTGAGGTACCTCAAATTCAAATATAGAATCATCAATGATGTTAATGTCATTCCATACTATCCAGAATAGTTTAGTAAATGCCCTTGATGAAATATCATTAAAAGATTTTACATTTTCAATTTTTTGAGCAAGTGGAAATCGTGACTTAAAGGTATTCCAGCTATATGTATCAATAGTTGAGGTACTTACAAAAAATAAATCGTATTTCATAATTGATAATATGTTGCGTTAAGATTTGCAATTTCGTTATACAAATCTAGTGTGTATGCACTTTGAGTTGGGGATAACTCGGGCCAATTAAATCCAAGGGTATGATGTATCTGTATTCCAATAGATTGTATAGATTGATCAATAGTAGTATGATTTACATTTTTATTATATATTTCGTGTAACTTATCAAAATCCCTAACATCTACATAATTCCAATCTGTACAATTAGTCATATATGTACCCATTCTTGCACCTAATATTGCATAATTACCGTTAATTGCATGAGCTCCAACTGTTGCCCACATTTTTAATCGATGCAAGTTATGCCACCATACTCGAGTTTTAATTTCTTCGGGTGCAACTTTAACACCGTCTACTAATGTCATTTTTACACCTTCCCTGAAACCAGCTCGCCACGCTTGATAAGGACTAGCAGTAATATTAACATCACTGTAACATGTTTTAAATTGTTTGTACCCATCTTCCCAACAAAAATCTACCTGTGCTCTAGATGAGTCGCTTGCTTCGTGAGATTTCATATTTAACACATAATCTTTTCTCCAAGCCTTTAATCCACCATTTCCGTATTGTAGTCCGTTTAGTAAATTACGTCCTATCCAACTGTATGCATTTATAGATTCACTAGTAGTATCAATATCTACATTAAAAAACGATGTATTGACTATGTTATCGGCATCAACAGTGATAAACCAATCTGTTTCAGATATTACTGCGGCGTGTTTATGTGCCGCATCGCTACCTTTAACACCATGTATTCGCTTTGCCCATGGCACTTTATTACACAAGTCGGCATAATTAAGTTCTGCGTTTGGCTCGTCGTAGCTTAAAAAAATAATATCAAGTTCTGTTGTTTTCATTTATTTTCAAAAATATAAGTTTTAAATACTCGAGATGTAAACACTGAAAATGCATTGTCAGGTCCAGTGTACATAATAGTATATGGTGTATTTAATAATGATGATAGTGTAATGTTAATTAGTTGATAAATTTTATGTGGGTCATTATAAGCACTTACTATAAATTTTAAATTAGTTTCATTTGCCCATTTAATTTTTTTAACCGTATCACTAACTGATATTTCAATTTGTTTTGATAACTGATCGTATGATACAATTACATCTGGGTTTGTATTTTTAGAATAGTTGCTATCAGGAATCCTATGTAAAATATCATCAATTTTAGTAATTATTTTTTGCTGTATTACAGTTGGACTTTCTGTTGTAGTATCAACAAAACAGGTAGTCAGTGGTACAGTACCGTCAAATATTAAATTAGCTAAATGTTGATCAATTTTAATCTTGTGATCAATTTGTTCGGCAGCATGTGATGGGTATACTCCAAATACTTCCAGTGTTATTGGATTATAAATAGCAAAAAAATCAGGCTCAGTTAATTGTAACATATTCATATATTAGTTTTCCATGCTATATTTTCTAAAATGCTTATATGCTCATCAGTTATAATGTGCTTATCAACATAATGCACTATTTGATGCTGTTGAAAGTTACCAATTTTTAATTGACCTTGCAAGTCAAAATAAAACCCAACATGATCAAAAACATCAGATGCTGGCCATGGCCAATCTTGTAGCATTGATTTTAAATGTACAATACGTGGGAATAACAAATCGTATGTAATCACATCCTGTATATCCAGAATTTTTGCAGATAATGCAAATGCCTCATCTGTCCCAACAACTTGCGGAACATATGCAGATAAAAATGAATTTTTAAATTCCAATGGGTATTGTATAATATATCTGCCAAGGTTAAAGAAATCTGTTGCTAGTTCTGAATCTTTTTTAAAAAATGTAAACATCGAGTAGATATTGGGCAAATCATTTGCTGTAAATGTTTTTCTATAAAAGTCAGATGTAATTTTAGTATTTCTATACGTGTACACTGTTGATGGTAAAAACAACTCAGTATCACTATTTAAAAAGTAATCAATTTGGTGGCTTATATCATCAAAAAATAACATATCAACGTCTAAACATACTGTTGCATCCCATGGAGACAATTGATCCATCCAACTCCTTCCATCCCAGTACTGCTGTTCTTTCCACTCAATTACTGTGTCAAATACCCATTGAGATGTAATACTATCTAATTTTGATTTATCATCAATAACAAGTGCAACTTTATCATATCCAGATTTTTGCGTGTTCTTAATACTTAATGCGAGTGCATAAGCCATTTTAACGTAATCAACTGTATTGTGTGACGAAACTATTAATAAATAACCAAAAGTCATGCTATCTCCAGTAGTTCGTTTGCAAATCTAACAATTGACTGTTTATTCATTAAATGGATATCGGAATTTTGAATATTGCATATATTAAATTGGTTCGATACTGCATTGTTTACTAATAACCGAACTCCAGTAGAATGTACTGACTGTATTAAATCTTTATCTTGTGACGTTAATATCGGTGGTAAAAAATATTGTGAATTTGTAACAAATCCTGCAATAATGTGAGATGCAATGCTAAATGCAATATCGTTTCTGTATGTTCTACTGTCAAATCTATATATTTCGGCATAGATTGCATAGTGTTTTTTAATATGTTTTACTAAATTAAAAAATTGTCTACTTTCCTCGTTTTTAGTAAACATTACAGTAGTTGCCCACATTAATGGAATTCCTTCATCTGATACAAATTTATCTAACGTACCTACTCTATTTCCGATTACATCAACCATTGCTGGTGCAATCATAAAACTTTCGGTATTATTCCAAAAATTTGATAATACATTTGAAAAAATCAAGAAGTCACTATCAATCATTAGTGTTCTATCATATGGGGTCAGATCCCACGCATCAGATCGATTAGCATTAACAAACGGCACAGTAGATGATATGGCACCATCGTATAACTGTCTTGTATTTGTTGTAATCGGTTTATCGGTTTCGATAATTGAATCAAATACAGTTAGTGCAGTCTTGTACATGTTTGATGTTTTAAGCCACAATACAGTAGACGTATCAGTGACTAAGGTAACTGGTACTTTTAATTGCTTTTTAGCAAGTTTACCAGATATAATTGCAGTAAGTGCATAATCAATTTCTGTACTATTATGCGCAAAAATTAAAATTCCACAATTCATAGATTAACCAATTTAGCCACTGATCTATTTTTCTTGAGCTTATTATACTCAGTAAAATATTCGTAGGTTGCACTAAAGTACATATTAAAAATATCATCTTTAAATTTTTGCAAATCTTGTATAAGAATAGGATTGTTGTTTAAATCAATAAGTGGTACATTTTCTACACGCCCGCTATCGATAATTAATTGAACAAAAGAAATAAGAGATCTGTCAATTTTAAATATACCACCACAACTACCGTATGTGAGCTTAGCATCAAGCTGTTCTTTTAACAAATGCCGCTGTATATTTAAAGTTTGATTGTAGTTTGAAAATTCTAGGGCTGTTTTTAAAATATCGTCCATATAGTATCCTTCGTTTTATGCGTAGTTTATTTACCATACATAAAGCATTGAATAATATTTACGATCCCGAAATTGCAGTAATTGAATAAGTAGGACGAGTAATCGAAAAAGTGCCAGATGGCAATAACGAACCAGTTGCTCGTTTTTCCGTAACTGACACAGAAAATGTGCCAGTATTTGCATCTATACTTGCAGGTGGTATGGTAGTGCCACCTGCTCCGGGGTCATTATATCCATCGATAAATCGAACTTTAATATATACAATAGTTGCAGTACCAGATGAATTATTTGCAACATTACATGCCGCTTCTAATTGTAATCTGTTTGATGCATAAGGAGTTGATGCTGATCCAGAATAAAAAGATTGAAAAGTTGAAGTTAATTTATAAAAATTAGTACCATCCATTGGCGTAGTACCAGTAGTAGGTGTTTGTCCACCAAAAGATTTTAACCCGATTGCATTTAATAAATTAGTCCATGATGTGTTCTGTGGTGACGATGCTCCGCCGGAACTTGCACACTGCACACGAATTTCTCCACCACTATTAAAAAAGTATCTTGCATTATTTGCAGAAGAAAATGTTACAGTTAGTGTGCAACTTATTTCTGTACGCCAAAATTCAGTCCCGGGTGTAACAAACGAATTTCCGGGAAAAGTCTTTGATGATGTTAGTACAGAACCATCTGAGTTTGCACCAACTGTTAAAAATTGTCCATTTGCAACATTAAATCGATTAGTTGATGATTGTGTGGCTAAAGTTTCGTATAAACTAATTACACTTTGCGATACTAATTGATGCTCGTCAATTTCAGTCAATGATACACTACCAGCTTGATGAGTAATTGCATTAATTATGTCGTATCGTAATAAATCCCAATCACTTTGACTTATTATACTATTTGCAGATTTTGCAACACTATTAAAAGTTTGGCCATACCCAAACGTAATACTACCAGTTCCCATAACAGTAGTAACTGCATTATAAATTGCAGTATAATCCGATATTGTAATTAGTCCGTTAACTGATGATGCCATTGTATATTAAGCTCCAGAAATACTAGTTGCACTATATGATGGCTTAACAACTACAAATGGGCCAACTGTACCCGGCTGTAAACTACCCGATGCCCTAAGTTCAGATACAGTAAGAGTTAACGTCCCGTTAACTAAGTCAGTAGGATTTGGCGGCCCTGCATACACATACCCGTCTGCCCACGTAACTAAAAATGTTAATATTGTTGCACCCCCTGCACTATTATCAGATACATTTGATTGTACTCTAATTGAATAAGTTGCATTATATGGTGCCGAAGATGTAGTCGAAAAACATAATTTATTAGTAATATTATCGGCTAAGAAAAAGTTCATTGAAGTATTTGCTCCAAATTCGTAAGTACTAGCTGATGTTAATAAGTTGCTCCATGCAGTATTTTGATCACTACTAGTTCCGCCTACTCGAGAACTATTAAATTTAATTTTCCCACCTGAATTAAAGAACCATCTTGCATAATCTGCAGAACCAAATGTTACAGTAACCGTTGTTGATACACTACTAGACCAATTACTACTATAAGTTACAGTAGTACCTACATCGTTAACTGATTGCCCGGATCCAATATTAAAACGATTAGCAATTGCTAAATCTGCATGCATATTATATTGTGTATTTGGATGGGAAACACCGTATATAATAGGAGAGCCAACAGTAGCCGATACGATTGATGGCGGGATTCCATCTTGATGCAGCCGTGCATTAATGATATCGTAACGCAATTGATCCCACTGTACCTTTGTTATTTTGTTACCAGCCAATACTGCTGTACTAACCACCGGTTGTCCGTACCCAGTATTTCCAACTCCGTTACCCATAACTGAAATAATTTTATTTCTTATTGTATTGTAGTCAGTAGCTTCTATTTTTGATCCTGCTGGCATAATAATCCTTATAAAATAATAGCTTCAACTAATTTAATAGTTTCGACATCACTTGATGCTAATGCAATTGCAAATACATCATTTGCGTATGACTCAGCAGCCGTAGCACACCCGTTATTAGTAGCAACTAATTTGTCACCTTTTTTAACTTTACCAATTATTTTAACAGGCACTCGACCTTTTAATGCTACATATACTCCATCTTCGAGATCTTTATTCATCATAAATGCTGGGAACTCACTAATTACACCAATTGCACGATCGCCGTGCTTGCTTGCAGTAATTTCATGGGTTCCACCAATTGAAACTACGGTACCTACTGAATAGTCAGCATCTGGTAAATATTTTTCAGCAAGATCTGCATAATTTGCACTTGTTGCAGTTCCATTAAATACTCGAGCAGTAATATCAGCATTACTATCTCGAGCTACAATTGTATTTGCTGCCTGACTAGTCGAAGCCGATCGATATGTAGCTCCGACTAGCAATTGATCAGATTTGTCAGCAATACCGGAAAATCTTGTAGAGAATATAGTACCGTTCTCGTCTCTTACTGGAATTGTATTAACTAATGCACTAATAGAGAATGCGTATCCGCCTACAGTTGTTGCACTAGTTGCAGTTCCATTTAAGTTACCTGTAAATGATCCTGTAAAGACAGCCGGCTCAACGTTTGTACCAAAAATACCAGTAAATGTCCCAGTGGTTGCATCAAACTTAATATTTCCATTGCTATCGGTTAAGTTACCGGTGTGAGTACCAGTATGAGTACCGGTTACATTACCAATCAAATTACCGTTAAATGTGTTGGCATGTACTGATAGCCATTTTAACAATGATGACCCAATTGTAAATGTATCCGTGCTACTTGGTACTAATCCCGATCTAGTAACTACTAACGGATCACGTTTTCCGCCGGATCCATCAGTCTTTAGTCTAAATACAATCGAGCTCGACAAATCAGAAAAATTTTGATTTTCAATTACCGGAACACTTCCATTTTCAATCCAAATTCGTAAATCATTTGATTGTCCAATAAATAGACCGTTATCTAGGAATGTACCGCTCGATGACTGAAGTACAATATCTGAATGAGTTAGAACAGTGTTACCCGGGCCTAGTAGTCCTTTGGCTGCACTAGCTGTACCCCAGAAATAATGATCAGATGTAGTTGCACCTGTTGTACTTTGTGTATTTACTAAAGTTATGCCTTTTTTAATTTTAGAAAAACTACCCTGTGCCCACTGATAAGTATTTGGTTTAATTTCAAACTCATCTTTGCTAATAACTATAATTGTATTATCGAGCACTGTACCACGTAAAATTGTATGATTTGTCTCGGTTGAATCTTTTACAATTTCAGAAATAAAGTTAGTTGATGCAGTCTCTGGAGTGGTGTCTGGACCTACTAAAATAAATTCAGATCCGTTCCATACATTAAGTCTACTTGTGCTACTATCAAACCAAAATTCTCCAGCTGTTAATCCCGACGGTGCAGTTCCTTGTGACATTGCACCGCTTGCACTTTTCCATTGCGATCCATCCCAGAATTTAATTTTCTTAACTGTGGATGTACTATCGTACCATATTTGTCCTAAAATTGCTTTAGGTGGTGGGCTTGTGTTTGAAAAATTTTCTAGCAAATGTAGGAAATTTTCATTTTCGATTTCTCCATATCCAGCGTAATTTTTACCAATTAATCTTAAGTCTGTTGTTGTATCAACTGACCCATCTGCAACATTTACAAGAAACGTCCCATTAAATTTATCTACTTTGTATGTCATTATTATGTCCCCATTATTGTATTTATTTCTTTAACAATTGGGTTAGTTAAACTTTCTTTCTTAAATATTCAGCTTCTTCTTGTGCTGACGACACCCATACATATGCATCTGGATTATTTGCGTAACTAGATACTTTGTCTTTGTGTTTTTGAATTTCAGTATCTAAATATGCAACCATTTTGGCAAAATCTTCTGTTTGTGGGAGATTGCTTTGTTTTAACATATCAATTATTATATTAACTTGATTGTGAATCGGATATGATGTTAAAATTTTTGTATTTGTACTATACTTAATCATTGATTCGACAATTACAGGTTTATCTAACCTTGACTGCACACTACCAGTATCGTGATCGCCTTGCCAATATTCAGATAATGTCTCGTCAATTTCTACATCTTTTAGATTAAATTGCGATAGATCCAACATCGATCTATCAGTCTCGTCTGTCAGCTCCCCAATTAATATCCCAGTTGATTTTAAAAATACTAATGTTCTAATTTTTTTTGTCATTTAAATTCCCCATGATAATACAAGACTATATTTTGGTCTTTCGTATTCTGTTATTTGTGTTATCTCGTGATCGATATGTATTGGCATTTCTAAGTAATCGCCAGGTGTTTCAATAACTGCATGAGCAGTTCCGTCTGTATCATACCATACAAAATGCGGGGCATCGCTTTGTAGGAAAATTAATTTAAATTTCCAATATCCACCTTGAGAATCGCGATGTCGTTTTAAATAATCGCCCGGATCGTATCTATTTAAAGTAATTCCGTCTGCGGTTTTATCTTCGTCACTTAGTGTTTTTAAAATAGTCTCTTTTAACTCGTCACTCATATCAAATATGAATAATGATTTTAATTTACTATCACCATATTTTGTTGTAAAGTTATACTGATGACCGGGGGCACGGATTGAAAATTTACCATGCTCCTGTTCGGCTAATCGAACTATCTCGTCAGCATTTTTTAAATAATTACTATGAATTTTAACCTGACACATATTCCCAACTTGTTCTATTACTGTTAACTCTGTATACTAGTGTATTTCTTCTAAGTGGATCGTTTACTGTAGTTGCAACCGAAACTGATGTAACATATCTAAATGCAATTCTCGAAGCAGTCGGTGCCGAATACGAAGTAGTTACACTTTGTACAGTCGATGCTACTCTACATAATGTTCCGGCAATAATACCACCCGGTGGAGCAATTGTATTTAATATTGATACTACTGAACCTGCACCGGATGTTGTTAAGTTAAGACCCCTAGTATCTAAACTAAAAAACAACGGCTTGCTTGCAACTAATGTGTCAACGTAATCTTTATTTACTGCATCAGTGCCTACTGTAGGTG
Organism: Triops longicaudatus; assembly: GCA_022885665.1. Classification (NCBI taxonomy): domain Eukaryota; kingdom Metazoa; phylum Arthropoda; class Branchiopoda; order Notostraca; family Triopsidae; genus Triops; species Triops longicaudatus. The sequence continues at coordinate 104,099 of JAGQDJ010000018.1, forward strand.
ATTGTGGTAATGTAATTTTTCCGTTAACTTGTAAGTTTCCAGTGATAGTACCACCGCCAAGTGATAATTTTGTACCATCATAAATTACAATGTTTTGAGTACCATCAAATGCAACTCCATTAATTGTTCTAGCTGTTTCAAGTTTTGTCGAGGTAAGCGCATTACCATAAAATAAATTTGCATATACCCGATCAAACTTCTTTAACGGGCCGCCGATATTTATACTATTGTTACTTAAAATTGCCGGTGAATTTGGTCCACCTTGTGCAACTGCTTCTCCCGGACCTACAAATGATAAATTTGGACCACTATTGCTAACAATTAATTTAATTTTAGTATCAGCTACAACATTTGGAAAATTATCAACAATACTTATGTATAATTTATTGTTTTCTCCAATTGTTACACCGTCATTGTTAACTAACAATCGATCTAACGTACCAACAGTTTGCAAGCTTGAATTTACAACTGATGAGTTAATTGTATCTCCGGTTAACGTACCTGCCGATGCTGTTACTACAATATCTGTAGTTGCATCAAAGTACACCTCATTTATCTTTCTTCCAGGAGATAGTTTACTTGCACGACTTGATAATCCTGAAAATGTTTCTCCTTCAATGGTTGGACTGATTACTCTATTAAAAGAACTTGTACCTGTTGTTGCATTAACATTTCCAAACAATGTACCTATAAACTTAACTGCTGATATTTCTTCGGTAGAAAAATTACCTTGATAGTCACGTGCTACCACCGTGTTGACTGTATTTTCAGCCGATGCGTTAACGCTTACTAATGATTCAGTAGATCCATTAAAATTACTACCAAGTAAATAGTTGCCAATGACTAACGAATTAGGTGTATTTGATGACAATGTTATATTTGATGTTCCGTCAAATTGTACACCGTTTATAGTTCTAGCAGTTTTTAATTTAGTTGCAGATTCTGCATTACCAGCAAGTTCTCCCTGAAATCTCGATGCCTCGGCAATATTCATTCCTTTTAATAAATCTTGAAAACCAACTACTGCATTTATTGGATGTATAGTAAACGATTCAGTAACTACAATTGCTTCTACTACTCCGTTAATATAAATTAATATCACTGCATGATCTATTAAATCAGTATCCTTTAATTTTACAGATTCAGCACATGTTTTACCAAAACCTTCTACAGCTTGTGGGCCAATTAATACCCATCCATCACCAGTAAATACATAAAGTTGATTAGTTGTGCTTTTAAGCCAAAACGACCCGATTACTTCTGCCGGAGCAGTAATTGAGCTAGTGGCTGCACCAACTGGAATCCACACTGTTCCAGTGTATACATTTAAAATACTGTTTGATGTATCATACCAAGTTTGTCCTGCTAAAGGACGTGCCGGTGGATTTACTCCAGCAAAGTTTTCAAGTAAAAATACAAAATTTTCATTTTGTACTTCACCATAGCTTGTATAATTTCTACCTACTAATCCTAGGCTAGTTGATGTATCAAGTATTGCATCATCGAGTGTTACTAATACTGTTCCGTTTGATTTATTAATAATATATGGCATTTAATTTCCAATTAGATATCATGATATAAAGGCCCATGTGCCTGCAACTAATTCAAAAGTCTTTACAATTCTAGTTACATTTACTAACTGTGCAGGTATTACTGCCGAACTAAACGCTATATCTTGTAATGGGAAATTTGTACCAGTTGGGGTAACATACTCAACATCATTGACTTTAGTAAGAGATGATGTTAAATTAACACTTGATGTTGAATTTGTTATTGATGTACATAATAGTCTAGCAATTGTACCATTTTCGTATTCATTTGGCGGTGCAAGCTGTGCAAGCAATACAGCAATTGACGAGTTCGATGGTGAGTCAGATGTATCAATGCTTAATACGATTGATCGGCGTCGAACTAGATTAGTAACATACCGTTTTGTAGTTGCTTCTGTATTTTCTAAGCTACTAAGTATTGTCGCCGATTCAAGAATCTGAGATGGCATGCTTTCGTTAGTAGTTGATAGCCCGACAATTTTTTTATTACCAATAATTTCAACATTACCCAACGGTGCAAGTTCTAAATTACGATTAGTTAACGTTGCAATCCTGTTGTCATCTAAAAATATATCATCAACTGTAAGTGATATCTGTGTTCCAATATGTGTAACATTTGGAAATGAAGGTACAAGACATGCGGTTGCTGTTAACACATCAACCCCGTCAATTTTATATGATTTTCCCGAAGAAATATTTATGTTTTCTTCAGTATTCCATGACTCGTTTGCTTGCCCAGCTTCAGCAGTATCATAAATCCATACTAATCGATGATCAGTTGTACCTTTAATAATAACGCCGCCGCCATTTGCATTTATATCAGTTGGAGTTTCAGCCGTTGCTAACTCGATATTTTTATCTGCAACTGCAATAATGTTAGTATCAATTGAAGTTGTAGTGCCTGACACTGTTAAATTGCCATTAACAACTAAATTTCCTCCAATATTCGTTATACTAGTCGGTTCATTTTCATATATGTTAACTTGGCGAGATGATGAAATTACATTTATTGCAGTTTCTTGCTCGTTGCCTCGTCTAACTCGAATTTCTAAATTTCGATTCGAAAATGTATTATTAATTCGAACATTACTATTATTTGAATCAATTAACCCCTGGCCTGCCGAACCAAATGATATACCATCATCCGAGTTAACATATAACTGATAGTTAAAAATATTTGATAAATCTTTACGAGCAAAATTACTAGCATGTACTCCATCTAGTTTATCTGCATTTGTAGCAGTAACATCAAATTTAATATTTGCCAGTGTACCAGCAGTAAACCCCGGATATATAATTTTCTCTTCATTGGCGGTATTAAATCCTGCAATTACAAATTTTGGTATAAACTGATCTGCAGAAAAAATACCAAGTAATCGATTGTTATTATACAAATATGTAACTACTCGATTAACGTTGTTTTTATCGAGTATAGTTGCTACTTGAAACCCACTTTTACCTTGACTAGTCGAATATGACGGACCGAGTAATATTGGATTAGTACCATCATACAAATATATCTGTTGATCTGTACTATTAAACCACAAATCACCAGCACCTAATGATACTGGCTGATCCTTAGATATAGTCGATGAACTCACTGGAATAAATGTTGTACCATTATATACTTTAAGTTTAGTTTCTGCAGTGTCAAACCATAATTGCCCAACAATTGGTCGTTGTGGTCTACTAGTATTTGCAAAATTTTCTAATAATTTAACAAAATTTTCATTTAATGCTTCCCCGAAATCGCTATATTTTTTACCAATTAACGATAAATCGCTAGTAAATTGGTCAATTTGCCCATCTGGTACCGATACTAGTACAGTACCATTAGTTTTGTTTATTGAGTATGCCATATATTATCCTTTAAAATGCCGGTGTACCTGTTCTAATAAGGTAATTAATTGTTAAAAACGGATTTGTTACAGGATATGGCTGACCAGTAATTGACGATTTTACACGGCCTGATGATGGTAAATACTGAGTTTTATTTACTGTTGTTCCACCAACTCCTAAAAATGCACCAGAATCTAACGGAACTGATGTATCAGACCTTACTCCATAATACTGTTGTCCAGACGATCCAATCATATTATGTTCATGATTCGGTAAACTCGATACTGCCAATGTGTATTCAACATTGCCGCCATTGCCGCCAATTGTATCTGCATCAACACCGGGTACTCTATCTGCATTTCCTCCACCTGCATCTACATTACCGGATACTGTTGATATTTGAAGACCGTTATCCATATTATCTCGACCAAGTGCAAATCTTCCACGTAAATCTGGAAGTCTAAATGTATTAACTCCATTTAATGGAGCTGTTCCATTATATGTTGTTCCGATATATTGATATAATGTAGGATACTGTGATATAAATAATTCCGATCCGTCGCATAATAAAAATCCCAACGGAATAGTAGTACCAGCATATGGCACAATTGCCCCAATTGGTAGTCCTAAATCACCAACAAACATATCACGTGATGCTTTTACTAATCCACTGTTTGATGGACGGTACACTAATACGTAGTCATCGGATAGCGAATATGGTTTTTGAGGCAATGCTAAATCTTTTACATCTTGTTTACTTGTAATGAATGTTGGACTTATACTAGTGTTAAATGTTTTAGTAAGCCCGCCAGATATACCATTAAACGAAAAGCTTGGTGCTGAAATATCACCAACTAGTGAAAATGTTGTCGCTTGTACTAATGATGTTGCAGTACCAGCATTTCCACTAATGCTGCCGACTAATTTGCCTTCGATTTCATCAACTACTAATGTTTTTGCAAAAATAGTGTTCCATCTTCTAGTAATAGCACCAATATTCGATTCATCAGTTACTTGTGGTACTACATCTCGTAAGTAACTTTGGCTGTTAACTGTGAGCGAGCTATTAATAATGGCATTTTTTGCAATTGATATACCACCGGCAACTTGCAATGCACCACTATTTAATGTAGTTGTTAATGATGTATCAGTGATTATTACCTTTCCAGATGTTTTAATATTACCGATTACATCTAAACTTTCAGTTGGGGACAAATTATTAATGCCAATTTTACCATCAATGATCCTAAGTATAGTTGATGCTACTCCATCGACGGTAAGTTGCAAATCAAGCGAGCTACCTTGAGAACTATTATATATTTTTGCAGAAGTTGCAGAAGTTGAAATAGTTAATGAGCTGTTTGCTCCAACTGTTAGCCCTGAATCTGTCCTAATACTAAGAGGAGTATCAAGAATATTTAATGTATCCGATCGTAAAAATTTAGTCGAATCAACTTTCTGCCCGTTAACCGTTAACCCGTCAGCCGATAATGCAGTTCCGTATAATTTTGGAAGTAATCCGCCTTGATATACATCAGTTTCGTAGCTACTTGATGTTGAAGGTGAGGCAATATTGATACCTGCACGTATTATTGGAAATTGTGGTATAATTAGTTTAGGTGTAAAACTATCTTTACTAATAATAATAATCGGTTTATCTTCAACATATACTGATAAAATAACTCGGTCTGCATCTGTTGAATCTTTAATTTTTTCAGCAACTAACCCACTTCGTAAACCCGATGAAAAATTCGGACCCACTAATATCCAATCGGTTCCGCTAAACACAAATAACTGTTGATTTATTGTATCAACCCATAATTCTCCAACTTTTGATTGTTCAGTGCCAGGCTGTACTAGACTTTTTTGTACTCCTGACGCTGCTTTCCAGCTTGAGCCGTCCCATAATAATAATGAAGATACTGCCGGATCAGTATTAAACCATAACTGTCCTTCGGTTGGATTAACAGGTGCAGTTGAACTAGCAAAATTTTCTAAAAGTGCTAAAAAATTTTCTGCAATTACTTGCCCATATCCAGATACATTTCTACCTGGAAACGTTAAGCTAGTATCAGTATTTGACGTGTTATCAAATACTGTAATTGGTGTTTTATTTTCTTTGTCGGTATATTTTACATTATATGGCATTATTAATTCCCAGTGAAGCCAGTTAAGCTTTGTATGCGTATAACGTATTCAAAGTTTAGCATTCTGTTTAGTGATTTTTGTACTGGATGAAAAATTACATGAGTTAGCATTTTTCCCGTACCATCTGGATTATATGAGCGTAACCCAATCTCATCAAATACGTAGCTACTTGACATATCAGTTGAATTATCGAATGCTTCTTGACCTTGCGGTTCGCCGTAATCTAAAAAACATGTTACAACAATATCACTGTATGTTGCTCCGCTAATGTGCCGTATTTCCATTTTGTTTCTAGTTGGATCTACATTCTCAATAGAATTTTGATCAACAACTTTCGTATACGTTTCATTATAAAGGCTTGTGTTAATTCCTACAGTATTTGGTGTTAAATAGCTAATTAATCCAGTTGGATCAACTGTTGTTCCTCCATTACCGAATACCATTTGATAGATTGATCCTCTACCTTGGTTACTCAAGCTTTGCACTAATGCAACGCTAATATTTTCATAATGAATTGCATTACGCTGATTTATGAAAATCTCGTTAGTAGCAGGGTCATAAATTTTAATATGGCCCTCGATATGAAATCCGAACTTTTCGTCTGGATGTTGGTTATATAATTGTGTATTTTGATTTTCCATGTTATACCGGAGTGTTATTATACTATATTTAGTTGCCGAAATATGTTAATAGAATATTTCAGCAACGTTATACATTACTTATGGCATTGATGTAGTTTTTTGTAAAATGAAATTAATAATTGGGTTATCATTAGCTTCAAACGGTACTACTGTGTTAGCATTGCTTGCAACATCGTACCAAACTTTACCAGTTCTTCTTACAATTACTACATGTATACCTGCAGGTGGAGGCGATGTTAATCTAATATACGGACTAATACCGTCAACACTAAATTCTGCTTCTAAAATTGTGTCAGCAAGTGGACTCGATGCTCCAAGATTTTCATTATAAACAGCTACTGGATCTTTTCTTAGTCTAACACCACCTACAAACACTTCAATTTGATCACAAGGTCCAAATCTATCAGGAATAGTTGTTCTGTTCCAACTGTTTCTTGATGACATTGCTGGTACAAAGTCAAGACGACCGATAATAATAGAACTACCGTCGCTAACAAACTTATACTTATGTTGTTTATCCATGTATGGAAGTTTTTCTGATGGGCTAATATCAGTTATATTAATGCCGGCACTGTGTAATTCTGCAATAGATGATCCAAAACTTCCACGGCGTAACTGAGATAATATGTTTCCATTTTTTTGCAAATATTCAATTCTTTCCGAGTTAATCATTATAACTCCTGGAATATTATTATATGCTGTTGGTACAAACAATGCATCGCCGTTTGTTACTTCGATTTGTTGATCATAGTATGTTAAATCTTTAGATAATTTTACAGTATTGTCTGACAACCGTGTAAAATGATAAGAGTTAAACATATCTTTATAAATTTCATAAGCCGATGGCATAGTCCATGCATTATTTCCAAATTCAATTATCTTAACTAAATCTGTTAATAATGTATTAACATTTAACTGAACAACTGCTCGTACCAACTCAACATCGTAGTCAATTCCCAAGGTTAATCGCTTACCATTTAAAAATACCCATATGTAATTTGAGTCAATTGGTTTTCTTTTTAAATAATATAATGTTTTACCACCAGCATATTGATCCTCAACTATATCAAATTTTGGATAGTTGCTAAACCAAGTAATTATTATTTCATCGTCCTCAACTAAACTTGGCAATAATGCTTCACTGAACACTAGATTATTATCGATAATATTAAAGTCAGCAAATGCAGTAGTAATAACTCTAATTTCGTCACCAATATTAATATAATCAGCATTAACTGTTAATTGATTTGTTGATGAGGTGAATGTATAAACTGTAATCGGTGGTTGTTGTACTTGATTTATATATACTTGAATGTCATTTAATGATAATAAACCAGTAATCACTACAGGATCTATACCGATATCAATAACATTATTTGTACCATCATACTTTATAATTTTAGTATCCGGTCCACGCAATGCAACACCATTAATTTCAACAATAACCGATGATGTAGTAGATGATAGTGCAATGTTACTAAATCCGTTAATTGCAATTGATGATGAACTTCCGTCAAACGCAGATACTTGTTTGTTTATCTGTATTAAATTATTAGTAGTAGTTGCGGTACTATTAGCAGAGCCCACACAAATAATTTTCACAATATCTCCAACTTGTACTTGTGTGCTAATTAATACTGATGTTTTATTAAAAATACTTCCATATATGCTACTATTCTCAATCAGTGCACTAACGTAAACACCGTTAACAGTTACAATAACAGATGATGTTATATTATAATCAGCATTTGTTAAGAAAGACGATGTTGCTCCAGATACTACATATTCTTGGTAATCGAGCAATCCGGATCCACCGATACCAATTGCAATTATTGATATAATTGATCCAACTATAGGTGCAACACTAAAATTAATTTGATTATTAGTAAAATCAATAGTGTATTCTGCATTATTATATACTAACACTGAATCGATATACACTAATACTGCCGACTGATCTAGTACAGAAATCCCTATGTTATATAATGTCGATATTCCGTTGCCAGTATATACTTGATTATGTAATGGTGCTGCCCCTGCTGACTTTGTATGATAAACTTGTATTGATAAACTTTCAAGTACATTACCTGGAACATTTTCTTCAGTTGCTGGGACTAAATCTGGATTTATAAATTTACCACCATCGATTAAAATTTCTTCAGCAAGCTTACCTGTAGCAGTTGTATATGCATCTCCAAGTAAGTCAAATGTACCACCCGAAAGTGCAGTATCGATGATGTTTACATCACTAATAACAACTGATCCGTCGCTATCAAATGGTCTAAAAATTAATATATCCCCAGCTTCGATTGTAATATACGGAGTGTCAAATGTTTGACTTAGATCAGGTGCAACATATCCAACTGGATCGGTAATTACTGATAGTGTTATACTGTTACTTTCACTTTGAATAGAAACATCTTGACCCGGGCTTACAAATTCAACCACATTACTAAAACCGTTACCAATAAACGTTGGCATTGCACCTCGTGCCGGATAAGTTTCACTATCCAATCGTTGAGTTACTGATCCCTTTTTAAGATATATCGAGATTTTTTGACCAACACTAGGAGTAAACGGTAACTCAACACTAGTTGTACTACCATCAGCAGTATAATAAAAATCTGATACCGATTCAACACTATCCCAGTTATCAGTAAACCACGGCAATGCATCCCATCCGCCGGTTACATCAAATGTTGTTCCTTGTATTTGCACTCCTCCAAAATCAATACCGGTCATAAGTTGAGATGTTTCTTTTCCAATCATACCCGATGTTGGCGCATAGTATTTCTGAATTCTATTTACCGAGTCTAGAAACATATCATTGCGTTCGTATGTAATTACAATATTATCGTTAAGGCTTGGTGCGGTATTAAAAATTACACGACCTTTTGTTACAGTAGTAATATCTGTAGTTTCTACATAAGTCAACAGCTGATATTCGTCATCGAGTACAGTTTGCCCGTTTTTCAGTATTGAAATTTTACTGCGTTCTGTCATTGGAGCAAATGTTAAATTAAATAATGATTCAAATCCATTTGCAGTAAATGTATCTGTTTGTTCAAATTTATTTAATATTCCCAATTTTGAAATTCTATCAAATTTCATAGTCATTGCAATTGACCGAATAACGCCGTTGCCTAATACTGCTGCCGCACGAGCAATATTTGACGAGTTATTATTTCCGCCAACTAATGATATAGTCGGAGTAATAGTATATCCAGATCCACTAGAGGTAACAACAATAGCAGATACTGCACCATTTGAAATATATGCTTTCGCAACTGCACCAGTTCCATTACCAGTAATTAGTACTGATGGTGGTGTTACATACCCACTTCCGGCACTAATTAAATTAATAGACATAATTGAATATCCTTGATTATCATAAAATGACTTCCATGGATATATATCGCTTATCCCGGCATTAGCTGGAATAATTTTCCCATCAACTGCCGAATAATATGCCGGTGCATCAAAATCAGTTGCTACTAAATTTCCAATTTCTGTATTAGAATATGCCGAAGTGTATTCTCTTATAGTAGTTCTATACGGCTTAACTTCTTCGATATATGTTTGATAGCTTGCTAGATTGTCGTTTTTATAATTAATTTTTTGAGTTACATTGCCAACATTGTGTATTGCATTTATAAAACTTGTCTTAAATGCCCAATCAACTACTGGCAATTGTACAAATGAGTAGCGTACTGAGCTAAAAAACAATTTATTCCATTCAATTTTAAATTCATCAATAAAAATATCATTTTTAACTGCTTTTAGTATGTTGCGTAACTCGATTGTTGGCTGGGTATCATATAAATCGCCATCAAATGTTGATTTGCTATCGAGACCAATCCCACCTGCAGGAACTAATAATGATTTATTAATTTCAATTGTTCCTAGTTCTCTCCCAACTAAATTGTATAACCCGTTAATACTACCGGTACCGTCTGTAGTTTTTTGCAGTAATGCCCAACCACCGTTGGCATATTCAGATACACGGATTATATCTCCATCATCAAGTTGCAGAAATTGCTCATTATACAAATTATCAATTTCTGCAACAATACGACTAGTTGCAGATACTCCAGTGTTATACCAATCAACATAGTTCCAATATTTTGTAGTGTCATATGATTGAATTATGCTCTTACTAAATATTTTTCGTATGTTATCCCATGCATATATTGCCCAGAAATTATTCACAGATTCGTCATTGTTAACCAATACAGAAAACGGTCGAATACTAATCGATGCGTATGTATAATTTTTACCAGTAGTGAGCAAGGTAACTGACACAACTCTACCACGAGCATCAATCGTAATCGACGCCGATGCTCCTTCGCCATCGCCAACAATGCGAATTGACGGAGTACGTTTGTATCCAAACCCTGAATTAGTAATGCTAATACTATCAATTTCTCCATTTACAATACTAACATTAAACTTTGCAGATTCAACTTTAACGGTACCGACAGTTTCTAAATCGGTAATTGTATCAACTACTAAATCATATGTGTTTAATTCAATTGCAGGAATAGAATCTACTAATTTTAAATTTGTATAATTAATAGTGTCTGCAAATGATCTAGTTGATAATACTAAATTAATTTTATCAATTACAGCCGATAGTACCGAGAATCGATCAACAAACATCGACTGACGTGGCCTAAAACTAATTCCATATTTTTGTTTTTCAGGTAATGCTGTATCCGGAACACGATTGTTTAACATATCATACCCAACTAAGCTGTCAATCCATTTACTCTCAAGCTTGTCCGACGGTAAACTATCTGCTACTCCCTCTGTTAATAATTGGTATTCTTTATGTATCGGTGTACTGTTAAACGATTCGTTAATATATTCAATGTTAACAAATGCATGCTCCGATATTATAATATTCCCAATATTCCAAAATAGAAATTCATTTGCCGATAATACCGAAATAAACGGCACATTACTAGATTCAGGCGTAGCAATTAACGATGCAACTGCATATGCAGATTTTATTCTGCCTGTAACATTTGCCGGTACTGTTTTTTTGTTTTTAACCCAGAAATAGTACATTGTGGTTGTTTCATTTCCGGATACTGGACTATAATTTGCTTGTACCGAATATGCCGTTAAACTGTATGGCTGGCCGGATATTCCCATAGATAACCCAGATACTGTATCTGCTACAGATACCCAACCAGCAGGATCTAACGTTGATTCAACCCACTCATACACATCAACCGACGAACCGACTACTTGTGCATTCCAGTGTCCTATTTTATAGGTAATATCTCCCTGTTCATGGTTGAAAAATTTTACAGTATTAAGATTCCACCATAATTTTCCAACATTACTAGCAAACCACGCACGATCCGGATCAAGTTCAACTTCGTCGGTACTGCTACTATTTGTGTATATTGCTGGATCATATAATGTTTTAAATGTTATTTCTTCGTCTGCTTCTCCTAGAATTTTTAATCGGTAGTTATCAACAATATCAATATTACCTAAATTAATATTCTTTTCGTCATCGTAAATTGCAATTGATTTAATTGAATCTAAATTTACTAACGGGGTTTCTTCTGCAATAGTTTTCCATGATGAAGCAGTTGTATCTTTATTAAAAATTCGTACCTTACCAGTACGTACTAAAGATACAACTGTACCAGATCCGTTACCCGATGCAATCGCGGTAAATTGAGTACCAACTGCGGGTGTAACAAACTGTGATACACCAATTGCATACCAGTTAGTATTACCAACATTTGAAATAATATATGACTCACCCGGTATAATATTAGATGTAGCTAATGTTTCTCTATAATACGGTGAGCCAACTACGATAGTAGATCCAGCTACATCAATTGATTCACCAAATGCTTCAAAGTCTTGAAAATTGGCTTCTAATTTTTCTGTTAAGAAATATGTACTGTCATGTTTTTCATAAACATAAACTTGGCCCGGATTTCCTTTATACTCAATAATGCCAGTTCGGCTTGCATCAAATGTAGTTGTTCCATTATCAAAATAAACTCGAGCACTATATTTAGAATTTCTTGCACCAACTACAATACTTTCACTGCGTTGATTAATTGCAACACTAGTACCAAACATTTCGTTTGGTTGATCTTCAAAACTTTGTAATTTTTGTATTAATCTAAATTCGGTAGAATCTAATGTAGCTCGTTTAAATACATAAACTGCACCTTGTGATTTGAAATTAATATCAGCCGTCGGGCTTGACACTACAAATGTAAGACCTGACATATCAATGTCAACTGCACTACCAAACTGATCGCCACTTGTAATCGATTCATTATTACCAGAATCATTTAATAATTCCAGATTACTACCAGAGATTGTTTGAATTAACTCGTATGCACCAGATGGTAATCGCAAGTATACAAATACTTTACCGGAAGGTGTATATGTGCTATCTCCAACTACTTCCCACGGTGCACTTTCAGGTGACTCCCCAACACTTATATACACCGATGCTTCTTCGTATAATGGATTTATTATACGTGGATCGTATAATTTTCTGTAAGAGCTAACTAAAGAAATTGGATCAACATAGCGGACAACATCACCGGTTTTATATGTAAACATAGGATTCCACAAGCCACGGTATGTTGGGAAATACTGCATGTCTGCATTTGGTGCACCAACAATTAAAATTGATCCATCACGGTTTGATGTCATTGATGTTCCAAATTTATCGCCTGCTTTAACTAATTCGGTTAATGCTGTTGGGTCAGTTAATGTAGTAAAAGTCGAATCGTCGAGCAATCCCATTGGTAAAGTTGATCCATCAGGATTTGCATCAGATGTAAGTGTAGAATATGATAGCCTGCTTGGTAAGAATCCACCAGCGTTATCAGTTATTTCCCACTCGGTAGTATTAATTGAACCACCGGGTTGTGTTGTGCTAAGTGCTTTCCATAATCGGTTATCGTACCATACAATAGAATTAACTGCATAGGTAGTAGTTGAGTCAAAGATCCCTTTGTAATTAATATTTTGAACTGCTGTCCAGTTAGTATTAGTATATACAAATGTATATACTCTGCCAGTATTGTTATTTGCACCCGGAGCACTTACATTCATGTAATATTTTCCACCAAATAATGATATAGTAATGCTTGACCCAAATAATTCAGCAGATGTCATACGCGGACTTAGAATAATAGAGGATGTTACCCATCTATTTCCAGAGTAATTATACATAAATACTGCACCTTGTTTACTCGGTCCAGGATATCCAGTTGGCGATGCTGTAACTATTTCAGATAATTTCCAGTTTTCTGAGAATGAATCAATTGAGCTACCGTCACCAGGTTGTATTGCTAACGAGATCCATAACTCACCTCTATATAATACAATATCGCCTATACTGTATATATCATATGGATTGTAATCCCCTCTAAATCGGTTAAGCACTCCACTTGAAAGCGGAGCTCCAACTGCTAACCACATGTCATCAGGACTAATTGCAATTACAGAACCAAAGCTATTGCCCAGAGATTCCTTGTACTCATCGATTGGTGAAATTATTTGTTTTACAGATAATGATGAATCTCGATCATTTGCAATAATTACATATCCGGATACCGACACCCCAAAAATTGTTTGTTTTAATGATGGAGCATATACCACCGCAGTGCCAATACCCTGTGGATTTGTAATTTGATAATTTAACATTTCAAAGACAGTAAATACTGATTGCTTTTCAATAACTTGCCAGTTGCCTGTTTCGTTAACATTATCAATCCAGATCTTAGATCCGTGTTTAATTAATGACGCTAGTTGCCTATCAATTTTAGAAAATTCAGAATAACGTGCACTAGTAAATACACAAATATTATAACTTACTGTAGTCTCATCAAATACAACCGCATTAATAAATTGATTGTTTGTTATAGTAAATGTATACTGATCAACTGCAACAATTTTAAAAAATCCAGAAAGATTTGCAATATCACGGATCCCGATATGGTCACCAACGTTAAATCCATGTGGTCTATTTGTAGATAGTGTTGCAAAATAAGTATTAAGAGTAATTCCAGTGACATACATTGATGTAGTTAGGTTAAATCGTAATACATCCCATGAATAGTTGTCAAACGTGACCCATATGTGACTATTTTCCGCAACCATTGTTATATCTAAGGTAAGAAGATCGTCTCTATTTTTAAGTACGTAATCAACCTGATCATCTCGTACATACCCAGCAGATCTTGATAATCCTATATATTTTACAGTTGGATTAATTAATGAAGTATACGGTATCGGTGAGTAGGTAAAATTACTTTGATTAACTTGTATATATAAATTTTCCGATGGGGTAATTGCTGAATTAGTAATAACTACTGGCTGAGGAGTAATTTTAAAATCGCCCTTGTTAATTTTAAATTCAACATAATCAACCTGATCAACTCCTCCAATTTTCCCCACACTAAATGCCCACTCTTCTTGCAGTTGTACATTCGACGAGTCAGCTTTTTTAAGCTTATCAAATACTTTAACAATTGCATTAGCAGTGCCTTTTTCCCTAATAAAGCCCTGGTACAAGTTAAATTGTGTTACTTGATCTTCAGATAATTCTTGTAAATACTCTCTAATCTGATACCCAACAGCATGTCTAGCCAAATCACGTTGACTGCTACTAGTACCATCGGCATCAACATTATAATAATCTTCAAACTGATTTACTTTAAAATCAAAATTAGAAACTAATTGTTTAGTTGGTGTTGAATCAAGTTTTGACCAATTTGAAAAATTAAATGTATCTGATCCTAACTGAGTTGTTAAACTTGTCCAGTTATATGATTTATATGATACAATGTCTCCTAATCTATAGTCAACAAACGGTTGCCAATCTTTAATGTTAACATTGTCAAATATAAAGCCTGGACTAGTATAATCTCCGTCCCAGTCAGTTGTTCTAAATCCCCTACTTTTAATTCTATCTTGGCGATACCCAGTAGTCTTTTCGTAAATTACATCGTTAAATACAGTACGATCTGAGAATATAGTAACATGTTCTTTTAGTATTAAAAATGCTTTAAAGAAATAGATACTGTCTGTTGAATTTACAGTTTCGATTGTTGCTTGCTGAAATTGTCGATTTACATTTATTTGAGATGACGGTAATACATTTCCATCATTTTGTAAAATATTGTATCCGTAAAATCCGTCAAGTAAATTTTCTATTACACCGATATTTGAATTAAGTACAATTTTATTTGCAAGAGGACTAAGAGATATTAATGAGCCAGGTGCCCAGTTTGACTTAGTCCAGAATAAAAATTCTTTTATACTTAATGTCCAGTTTCTTACTTCATTTACAGTTGTATCAAATTCTGAAAGATCAAAACCTTGATCTTTCAGATATTCTTCATATCCAAATATAAAATCGACTAAAGTTTGATTATCTAAAAATACTGAACCGTAATCGAGTGTTTTAACTTCTGACTTATCAAAAAATGTGCGCTTTAATACCGATACATCGTTTATTACTGGACGTGATGGTAACTTTTTCCATTGAGATACATCAAACATATCATTACTTACGTGTGATTTTACTGCTCTATAATACCCTTCTTGATATTTAACAAGCGAACCGTTTGAATACGAAGTAAGCGATTTCCAATCAGAATATTGTTCTGCAGTACCACCAATAGATACTGGCTGGCTTTCTGTTAAAAATGGTTGCCAGTATTTAAATACCGGTTCAAGATGGTCATACCCATATACCTTATAGCCTCTCTCAGTCTTTTCGATAATCATGCCGCTATAAGTTACAGTTTTAAACGGTACACTAACATTAAAAATTATATCAAAATTTTCTTGTGGGACAAATACACTACTTGATTTAGCACGTGGATTTTTACTATCAAGTATGTATTGTTGTTGTGTTTTTTCTACAAATCCCGACAATCTTGATGACAGTCTAACATCAATTCCATATATTTTTTCTTCTAATATCGATAGCGGTTTGCCTTGTGATTTTAAAAAGTTAACAATATAATTAATTATACCTGAAGAAATAGTTCCACCAACTTCGGGTATCACTATATCTGATAATGTAATGAATTTATTAGTTGATACTGTTACTGTTTGTTTAATTGCATTTTGTTTTAATTGATTCTTATCTAAATTTTCAATTAAGAATTCAAATGGTCGCAATATCGATAATGCTATCATAAGTGCAAACGGATAATCACTGCTACGTCTCCATGCATTTTCAATTGGTGAAATATCACCAAACTCAAATGTTTCAAGGTTGTTTAGTGATCCAATTAGAGAAAATGATCCAACTAGATTTGATGCAAGTGGATCTAATAATTTGCCATCAGCGTCAACTGGTATATGTTCCATAATAGATGTACGTTTATATCTATCATACTGACCTGCAGTTGGGCCATCGCGTATTATGCCATCACGTAGATCTTCCCATAAAATTAAGTTATCGCATGTATATGGTGCAGTACCGTAGGTAGCTTCCCACCAGGTTGGTTTTTCGCTAAAACCCAACATTTCCCATGGACATGTATGCGGTCTGTCAGTATCATAGTAATCTTTATAAATTCCTCTCCACCATCCAGATAAGTTACCATTTCCGTTACGATCAGGAGTATTATTATATACATAAGTAAACGGGTTAGCTACATCAAAATATGTATTTTCTGCAAATGTAGTCCCGGTTTCTTGCAACCATCGTCTAAATTCAATTGATAATACACTATCAATTTCTTTCTTTGAAAATACACTATTGAAAAATTTACTTCCGCTAATCGTGTCAATATCAAAAATATTAGAATTATATGATATTTTAATATTATTATAAATTCGTTTTTCTAATTCAAGTAAGACTTCATCACGATGATCACCATACGCAACTGTAATACTACCATCGTGACCTTGAATAACTTCTACCGGTGTAATATAAGTATCATCTAAAAATTTTGACGGTGTATACTTTTTATATAGACCAAGTTTTGTTGGACTAGGTGGCATAAAGCTATACGATGTACCTGAATACTCGCGTAAGTCGATAATGTCACCCTCGACTAAATCAAGTTGTAACTGAATAAATCCAAATGCAGAATTAAATGTATAGTCAATATTGGATATAAGTTGTACATTATTATGATATACATACACTGCTCGTCTGCTTGGTTGTAGCAAATCAAATTTTTCAGTTAATGCAAATATCTTTATTTCAGGATCTTCAACTTCGTATCGAGTTAATTTGTATGCACCAACACCTACCATATCCGAATCAGCAAATGCATTTTTTTCTGTTTTAATTTTTGTCATTGATATAATAATATCATCAACAAACTGTACAGGATCTTGATTATATTCAAGCGTTGCTGCCAACTGCATAAATTTATTTTTATAATCTCGATATGCTTTTGCTGAATACTCTAAAGATTTTACAACATTTATTTCTTTATCACAAAGTAATACTACTGCAAGTGGTGAAATGCCTGAATGTTTTAAGAATCGTTTTGCCAATGGCTGATATCCAGAAATATCTCGAAGGTTATTCAATCCTGGATATATGCCACTAAACTCATCATATAAATCAATTGCAGATAATACATGATCAGTTGCTTCACCTAATGTAAATGATGATATATCTTGATTTAACGGATTTTTTTCAAGGCCAAGTGGAATTTCATAATATCCGTTATGAGGAATAGCATTGCAAAATAATTTTATTGATACTACAGTACCAACGGTTAATACAGTGTCAAACGTAAATTGATTGTTTATTCGAGTTACGTTACCGGTATATTTTACTCCATTAATAAAATACATAATTTTACTGATAGAAGTAGTATCAAGTTTGAACCATTTAACGGTATCAAGAATTATTGTATTTGTTTCTTGTTCAACAGTAACTGCATCGATAATCCCTTGATAGAATGTTGGGTCTGCTTTAATCCAGCAATTACCAAGATCACCAGTGTCAGCATACACATAATACCCAGTTGATATCTGTTTTACAATACTATTACGATCAACTTCGTATGTAAAGGTATCAGTATCCCAATTAAAATCAAATGTAATATCACCAATGTTATCAATATTTAAATATTTTAAGCTAAATCCTAATTCCGAATCAACTACAGAATTAGATCTAGTATAACTAATAATTTTACTACCAACAAAGGAAGTAACTGGATACCGTTCGGTATCGCCAAAACTAACATTGTCATCGTCAATTACATCAAATAACGGTTCCTGATTAACCGATGTTTTTTCTTGGCTTTTAACCCAATTAGTTCCATTATAATGAAACATTAATCCGTTATACTTTACTCCTCGATTAACTAAAACACATTCGTTAATTATTGGATTAGTATCTGATACTTCTTTAAGGCTAATTTGTCTTCGAATATTGCTTAAAGACCAAAATTGAGATGAAGTTGGATCAAACGCAACAGTGGCAGTCATAAAATTAGATGCTTGGAACCCAGTTGTTACATTATGTACTATTCCACGTTTTGATGTTGAAATTGTAAATTCTGTTGCATTTTGCTCTGTATTTACTACCGATAATACATAGTAAATCTGCCCGGCAACTACATTCCCAAATGTTGGCGAATTGAATCGTATTGCCATATCTGGTACAATATTTAAATTTTTAGCAACTCTAAATCTGTTAGTAGCATCAAATGATGACAATACATTAAAATTAAAAGTTCTTAAATCAACATTTGCAGTAAATGATTGCCCTTGATACCTAGCAGTTTCGCCAGCACGATACGAATCTGCAATATTCCAGTCCAAACTAAAAGATGAGCCAGTATTATGATTAATAAAATTAACTTCAAAAATTCTGTTATTTGCTAAAATGTCAGTATCTGCTGTAAAAATAACTCTAGCACCTTGAAATAATTCCTCACCGTCGACATAGTAACCTTGGCTACCTTCAATTGTTGAAAATACATCAGTAGTTACTGTATCAATAAAATCAACTGTTTGTTTTGCAATTGTTCCGTGATTAAATAATTTTAAATTGCTTGCAAATTCAATAATTGGTCGTTTAGCACGTGAAGAATCAGGAGCATCAAAATCTGTTCCGTTTATTTTATGAGAAAGTTCAAGTACTTCTTTATGGAACCAGCGATTGTATCTGCTCCATGGATTTAAGTCTTGACTTGATCGATTAACTACCATGTAGTCTTTTGCAACTGGATAGCCAGTTGCATCAGAAAATGGATCAGTATCAAAACCAGTATTATCAAATAATACTTCGGAACTTAATACATTAATATTTGGTGGTATTAAATCTGCCCACTTAACTAATTTAATTGACGTGCCAACTCCTTCGACTACCCATTTCTGAGATGCGTAGGTAGAAGGATATACTTGTCCAGAAAAGTATACAATCATACCGTTGCCGAGTGTTATCCCGTTGCTACTTGTATAAGTAACTTTTCCAATAATTTCGTCAATAACATTAATTTTTGTATTTGAATTAACATCACTAATAATAAATTTTCCAAATCTATTTGGATCACTAACACTCTGATAGTACAATACATCGGGCGCATCGAGCGGAACTTTAAAAGTTACAGTACCGTTAACTATTCCACTGTTTGTAACTCCAGTAGTGTAATCAAATGATGTGGTGTTTGATACTACTTCGATATATTCCCAATCTTCGGAATTTATAGTAATAGTGCTGCCTTCTGTAAACGGAATATCACGTTTAGCTTTCCATAATTTATTATCATAAATTGCATATTGTCCAGTAACATATGCAAAATCTGGATTATATAATAATGATCCAGTATCGTATATTGTACGTAATACAAATCCGTTATCAGGAATGTTTACATTGAATTTATATGTTTGACCACGATATAATGTTAATGTTGGATTATTTTTATATCCATCCGGAAAAAATACAAACGACGACTGATTCCCCAATCTAACTCGATAGGTGCTAGTAATTGACTGCGACTGTCCTTGAATCGGAACTGCTGGAGGCCCATCGGGAATCCAATAGTATTCTCTATAATTTACAAATTTATCCCATTGAATAGGAGGATTCCAACTATAGTGATCTTGCTCAGTAATTTTATCATCTCGATCTATTGTATTGTTAAAAAATGTTAACTGATTTTTAAAATCAATATAATCATAAAATGCAGATACTTCAGAATTTTTAGTTATAATAATACCTGGTTCGAGTTGATATCTGCTACGTAATGATGCATCCGAATCTAAATAGATGTCGTTACCATTATACATCTTTCCGTAACGTCTCCCGATATACCCTACTACTTTATCAAGTGTGCCTGGCTGAATCATTGGATCTAATGTTCCTGCAAGAAACTTATCATTTGATTCAGTTTGAAATATCGATGGTAAAAGATTAACCGATTTTCTTATTGGTAATCCGCTTGTTGAATAAATTTTATCTGTCATAATGTTGTGGTGTTAACTATACTATCTACTGATGCTCTAATTGCCGATGCAGTAATTGCTGTTACTATTTCAATGTCGTCAACTCTAGCTCCGCTAACAAAGATTTCATCGGATCGACTTTGAATTTCAAATAAACTACCGAAAACTTGAGTTGTTTGTCTTGGTACAATTACTAAGTTACTTATGTCTGGCGCAACTTGGTTGGTTATAAATGTTATAAGTTCACCTAAATAAAATCTATCACCAAAATCCCAATTATTAACATCAAAGAATGTGTTAATTGCCGAAATGATTCTCACTTTTAAATCGTTGTCGTTAATAGACTGTGCTGAATTTTTAACTACTTTAAATACCGCTTGTAGGGACGGATCTGCCATTTGTCCAAACAATATTTTATAATTTGCTGGATAATAAATAATTTCATCACTAATTGTTTTAATTGAATCAAGTGCAGATCCGTAGGATATGCGAAGGCTGTCACTTGACGGAGACTCAGGTTGTATCAAAGTTACTCCAGAAACATATTTTCTAAATGCAGTATCGTAGTTACGAGTTAATAAATGTACATCGATTATATTCGAAATGCTAGGATCGATTCGTCGATCAACGTTAGCATTATGAATATATTGGAATTTTAAACCAGCACGACCAACTACTACTTTTATGTTGGGTTCTATTTCAAAAATATTATTAACTCTATTTACACGCATCACTCTATTCTCAGATTGCGTGTAAAAATATACCAGATCGTCCTGAGAAAATTCTGAAATGTCAGTAGTAAACTGACTAGTCTTGTATGTAATTAATGAGTTATTGGAATTGTCTAAATATGTATAATTAGTATTTCCCGAAGCATCATACCCTTTTCTAAAAAATAAAAATTTTAAATCAGTAGGTAATCCAACAATTGCCTCAAATGTCTCGGGATTATCAATAACACCGTCATCATCGGAATCAGCAAATGCAATCTTAATTTCAGAAGTACTTTGATAATTATCATCAAATTTAATTGCATCACTAACTTCAAATACTTTATCCTGTATTAATGGAGTAATTAAATCATTGCCAACATTAATACCAAGAACTTTAATTTGATCTTTAATTGTTTTTCCAGTTCTGCTATCATAGGTTTTTTGGTTCGAATCAAAATAAAATTGATTTTGTTTTATACTACCAAATACATAGTCTAAACTTCTGATTCTAACTACATATCCTTCAACATCTTTTACAAATGATACCATCCAAGACGAGTCAATGTTTGCATTTGAAATGTCACCTGCTGTACCTGTATTAAAAAACCCAAGTAAATTTAAGTTGCTGGCTGTAATGATTTTCCAAGAACTAGTTGCGTACTCAAATCGTAATCCAAAATTTAAACCTGCCGTAATTAAGTTTATCATTTGTGTTTCAAGTGCATCGGGTAAATTTGAAACAAATCTCGGAACAATGCGGTTTGCAATTGCGCCGGACGGTACAACATCGTTAAACACAATTGGGCCAAGTCCACTTGTAAGTGCACCACGTCCGGCATTAGTACCGTCACCAGTTATTTTAATAACTTTAGTCCAGATGCTAGTAGTTTGTACTGGATCTAGAGCATCGGCAGTAACTAACTTTCCAAGTTTAAATGCCATACCAGTTGGCGGTACAAATTTAATTAATGCCGATGAACTTAAATACTTTAATGTATTTGTTGTGTATGTGCCAGTTTTAATTAGACTGTTAAAATTGTCAACAAAGTAACCAGTTGACATATTTACATCTGATGTAACTTGATTCCATGTAACAGCAACATCAGAAAATAAAAGTTTATCAATCTTTGTTAAGTAAAAATTATAAAACTCGTTAGTTGCCATTATTGGCTCAACTTGACGTTTGATAAAATTAATTATGTCAGCTCTATTTGAAAACTTAAATGCCAATGAAGTTTCTTTTTCTTCTTTGTAAATTAATCCATCGTCGGCAAATATATTAACACTACTATATTTTCCAGATGCATCAATGATATCAAAGTTTCTTGATACACCACTTGATGTTCTGTTTATTGCCTTAACTTTTAAAATATCCTGACTACTTGATAATGGTGCTAACTGATAATCTTCACCAGTTACCATTCTATTTTGTGTATAATATATAGCCGGAGCTCTTGTTCGTATGCTGTCAATGTCTTCCGATGCGGCAGCATTTGAAATAGTTGTTTTTAAGCTTAATGTTATGCTAAGTTTATGCAATACACCTTGCTTATTACTGTATGGCACTGTTAGAGAAATACCACGCATTTCAGATGGAGTTATTAGATAGTTTTGCCCAATGCTTGTTCTAAAATATGTTTTAAAATTTCCCTGGGGTAAATTTCCATATGTACCGTCGGCAAATACTAAATCAATTTTATCATCGGCTTTAGTAACAACATTATAAATATCACGTTGGGTAGATTCAATGCTATTATATGCAATGTTATTTCCAATTAATGACGGGACTTTAACCCACTCGTTGGCAATTGTTCCAGTATTATCAAGTTTGTATAACCACACATCATCATTATTAATATTTGGCACATCTACTGTAATTACTGAATTAGTTGTTGGTGTTGTTACTTCAAAATTAGTTGTTTCTAAACTACCTTGTTTAATTAGTAAATAAAATCCAGTATTTGCACTATTTGCCCCTTGTCCATCTTGTCTATACACAAAACCAAAGTTTCTACCAGGTAGTGGTGCTTCTTCGTATACTGTTTCTTTACCTAAAAAAGATGTACTAACAATTTCAAAAGTCATTCGTCGGTTAGCAACAGTCTTGGAAAAATTAAACAGCGGTACATCAGTAAATGTTGAGTTAAATCTATATTGTTCAGTTTCAATACCTTGTATGGATGCTGAACCTTGACTACGTCCAAATTCAGTGTTGTCGCTCATCGATGCATTTAAAATAGTAACAAATTGCTCAAACCAATTAGGGTTAGTTGGGTCATTCCAAATAATAATTTGACCTGACAGGTTTTTACCCGAACTATCAAAAATATTTTCAGTTGTTGATATGGTATCAAATTTTAATAACCCCGATGCCGCTACATTTCGTTTTGGATTGTATGCTAAAAGCCGAGCCAATCTAAGCACTGATTCTTTAGTTTCGGCTAATTCAATAAAGTTTTCTCGACTTGCTAAATCAATTCTAAATGCTAAACTTTGGCCAACAAATGCAATAGCATCAATAAGTGCCATATATTCAGAACTTTCAATGTAATCGTTAAAATCTTCGGGATAATTTTCTCTAAGATAGTTAATTATAACTCTTCGAAGATTCTCAAAATCATAACTTTTAAAGTCGGCATTTTTAAAAGTTTGGTATATTCGTTTCCAATCCTGGTTTAACAGTAAATTATTTTGTCTACTAGTTGTTGTCATTGTTGTCTCACTTTGTCTACTAGTATTTACACAAAAGAATAAACGGACTACTTAATAACGCTGTTTCTACGATCAAATTCAATAACCATATTATCTTTAAGATTTTCAGGAATATAAATTAACGATGCGCTTATACGAATTCCGATTTCTGTTGAATCAATGCTAATACTTTCAACTTTTATTCGTTTGTCAAAATTGATAATTCTCTCAACGTCTTTTGCAATTTCTTCTCTTAGCTGAGGGGTAAATTGTTCAAACAAAGAATCCCATATAATAGTTCCAAAATTAGGATTTTCAAGTTTTTCTCCTTTTCGAATATAAAAATGATTCATTAAATCACGTTTAACTAACTCAAAATCATAAAGTTTGTAATTTTTCTTAAACTCAGTTGAACTAAATCCACGATATTTAAAAATTTTAAAATCGTCACCGACACTTGCTTGATTTTTTGCAATGACTGTTGTGTTGTAAATTTTTGTCATAATAATTATTTTTTTAAAAGGGATTGTCGCTTGGTTTTTTATACTTTTTCCAATCTTTTGGAAATCCTGCTAAATCGGTTGTACTTTTTGATGCAGTTTCAATAGTGGTAAATCTACCTTCAATATCTCGATCAGTTTTATCAGGTTTAAACATTAACGGATCTAAATTTTCATGATGGCTGTATGATTCCGGCGTTGGGATTCTACGTAAAATAGTAGTAACTAATTTCAACTCATCGACTGCACTAGGGGATGTAAGGTCAGGTATCGAATGAGTTACTAACGGCTGTATACTTTCTGCAATTGCAGCCGGCAATGCACTAGGACCATTCATATTAATCGATCCAGCAGTTTCAACAATCCTGCTTGCAAGTGTTTCGTTTGAACCAGCTGACGTTTGTAAAATACTGCCAGCAACATTAAGATTAAAAGTACCAGTAACAGTTTGCATAACTGATTGATCAACTGTTTGATTTACATTACCTTTAATTTTAATTTTTTGATTGCCATCAACTATAAGTACAGTATCTTTAACCGAATGTGCATAAATTTCACCACCGGATTTGATATTAATATTTCTGCCAACTTCTAAATTAAAATCTCGATCGGCAAAAAAATTAAAATCTTGCTTAGTTCGAACACTAATGCTGTCATTTGAAAAAATATCAATTTTGCCATCACTGGTAATTTCTATCCAAGCAGTGCCTTTTGCATTACCAATATAAATAAAATCTTCAGCATTGTGCAATATTACCTGGTGTCCAGTACGAGTTCTAATTCGAAAATGCTCATTATACGGTATAGTATTATTACCTGCATTTTTTAAGTATTTTGGTGGCCCTTCAGAGGCTGGCTTTTCTCTAAAATATCTATCATCGCCGTCATCCATTACAAACTGTGTTCCACCTAGTCTACTTACTGGAACTAATGCCTGTGCTTGTTTATTGCCAACAAACGATTTTTTACCATTTCTGTCAAGTGGGCCCGGGCTACTCATACCAAATACCATATTTGGTAAATCTCTACGAGCCGACGATGTCGTGGTCCCGCGAAATTCATCACGAACTAGCCCTTGACCTTTTAGAGCTTTTGCAAATGGATGAACAGAACGGGGAATTTTATCAATTTCCATACCTTTATCCATTTCATTTGTTTTTCTGTTATGCTCGGCTACTGGTAACGGGTGTTCACCTTGATCGTAGTCTACACCTGGTACATAATTTTTAGTACCACCAATTGCCGGTATCATATGATTAGTAAATTTATCAGGGATACACATTAACCAATATCCCTGAGCGGCGTTGCCTTCGATAAAAATAACTAATCCAGTTACACCAACATCAGGGGGCATTGCCCAAAATCCATAACTTTTTTGTGCATCATCGTACGTATCGTTTTTACCCATAAATTCGTAGGCAGTTGCACCGTAAAACGGACTTGCATATCTTACTACATATGTTTGTGTTTCATCGGCTAATTCGCTACCTGAATTTCGTATAAGTGTAACTTCAACTCCACCTTGAAACTGTGGGTCTAAATGACTTACAATTTTTGCTAAGTATGGTGCAGTTTCTAAACTACCTTGACTTGCTTGTTTCTGATCGACTCTTCCATCAATTGCCATAAAATTCCTTATAGTCCGCCTAGGGTTGACGGTTCATCAATCCATTCTTTTATCGGATTTGGTGCACGAGCTGTAGTACTAGCTAAATCTTGTCCCGGCAGTCTAAAACCATTTATAGTTTGTGTAAAATGATTGTCGTTCCATTTACTAGTTACTGTCGTTACTTGGTATATTCCGCTAAATGGGCTCGGTAATCCTGCATCCATAAATTTGTAAAGTCCAGAGCCACCTTCGGTATCATACGGAGTTCTAAAAATTACTTCAATCATAATAGGGCGTGTTTCGTAATTCATAGTACCATCTTTAGTAACAGGAGTACCATCACCATTTGAAGTATAATTAGGCTGACCAGCTTGTGGCAACCAGTACGGATCACCTTGTACATCTAATTCTAGATTTATTTTATCTATTCCTTTAAATGCGGCAATATAAAATTCATCTGCAACACGTTGTGCAGTATCTTTTACACCGGCACCACCGGCTACTGGATTTTTTGATGCACGAGTAGTTGGTGCAGTTCTTGATGCATTTGGTTCCGGGGATGTTTCTTTTGCAGCCCCTTCGGCTGGATCAGTTGTAGCAACTTGTCCAGCTACCGAGTTACTTATACCAGGAGTTGCTTGTGTTCCAGTTGTCTGCGGGGCATTTCCAGATACTGCCTGAAAAAATTGATTTTCAATTTCGATATTCCATTTTAATATTTCGGTATTTAAACCTGTGTAAATATAATAATATTTTTTAGAAGCCATTTTTTTCATTTCTTCAATACCCACTGAACCAGATCCCGGACTCATGAATACAGAATGATGTACTTTATACGGTACTATTTTGTATATATAATGCTTTGCTGATTCGTTAGTTGACGGATCGAGTTCTAGTAATTTAACTTCTGTATCAATCTTCCACCAAACATAACATCCTTCTGGATCAAGTGCCGATTGTCCCAATCCAACTGATCGTGCATGCCTAGTTGATAGTATGATACTATCTATTACAGAAGTGATGCTGGTTTTTGCCGAATATTGAAAAGTTTTAATTTCGGGATTAATTGTTACTCTTTCTCTCATCACTTTACCATTTTCGTATACATCTTCTGCTCTATGTTGTATTTCGGTTCCGCCTTTTGATTCTGGCTGAAAATCAAAACTTCCGCCTTTATTTGGATCTGCAAATGGGTTTTCACCACCCCAATCAGGTGGTGAAAACTCAATTGAATACTTGTTGGGAATAGTTTTTTTACCCTGTTTAACTAATGTCGCTTCTCGTTCATTTAATATTGCCATAAAATTATTTGTTGGCTCGTTAATCAATACACCAGGTGCATCTTTTCCAACTAATTTACCATCACTTTGTAGCGTGTTAATAGTAGTATTAAATGGTGCATCACCAAATGGGATAGCTTCAGCTTTATACGTGCTACCAGATTCATCAGTAGTAAAGGTTGCTTTGGTTAGTTTGATACAAAATCTGTAAGGTCCTAGTTCAGAAAACTCAGTATAAGCAGATTGTCCAACTATATCCAATCTCAACACCATGGGGCACTCTTCTAGATAACTAGGATAGCCGGCATTCATTGCGGCTACTTGGCATGATTGTAAAAATAATCCCATGCTATACGGTTCGAATACCTCAAACTCAACTTTTTGTTGAGTACTATTGCCGCCTGAGTCAGTTGATACAATAATAGAATCCATAACAACATTATTAATAAAAAACTCAGGACGACCATATAACGTCTGCACTCGCTTGGCATCATCTCGACCCGCTGAACTAATTACTACATTTTCAACATTATCTGCCCATGCACCAGAATTATAATTTTCTTTTGTTGGAACATATAATGTCCATAAGTTATTATATGATGCATACTTACCTAATTGATTTTGTATATTATTTGCAGTTGCCATGTTATTTCCTTATCGATGCTTGCAAATCAGTTTTGTTCGGAAGATAAATTGTTACTCCTGGTACAAAGTCAAACACTGGATCTTTTAATATATTACGATTTCGATGTACAAACACCCACCATAGTTTATTATCTCCATATAAGTCATGTGCAAGTAGGTCAGGTCTATGTTTATACTGGTTTTCAATTACATATACTGTATCAGATTGATTTTGAACAATTGCACGATACGTTAGCGTCTCAAGATACGAGTCGTTTACTGGTGTTCTAAACCAGGGAGAATTTCTATTATACGTTGCCATTTTAATACCTCATTGTTCCTGCACCATTTCTAAATTCTTTCCAATTAAATGATCTTTGACTATTTCTATTGTAAATCACAGAACAAGTAACTGATATACTACTTAGCCTTGGCACATAATTGTCTTTATAGTTCACGTAATTTACATCATCACGTAATTCAACAGAAAATGATTTAATTACTACTGGAATATCTGGTAATATATTCCCGCCTCCAGCTACACCCGAGTAACCACGGAGTGTACAGATTAACGGTGGATTTCCTAAGTGTTCTCCGGATCCATAAAACATCTTTGTAAGTGATCTGCCCAATAATACTGTCTGTAACCAATCTTCTGCATCTTCAGGAGTTTCAACTGGCCATTCACATGTTATTTGTATATCTTCTGGTTGCGAACTTCTATATGATAAAAATTGATAGTTTGTGTGGACTAATCCTTCTTCTTTATAATTTGCCTTATGAGCAAGATTTATCGTCGGTAATACTGGAAATACAATTGTACCATGTCCTAACGGGGCATAAATTCTCACTCGCCAGTCGCCGGGTTCAATCGGTGCTGCTCTAACAATAGTATCGGGATCTCCCCAATCAAAATTGTTGGCTTCTTCAGTCAGTAGCGCATTAATATCAACTTTTGGTAAATTTGCAGAACGGGCAGACTCGATTATATTACTTTTAGCTGTATTAATTAAACTCGAGATCGCATCAGCACTCGGTGTGCCAGAAGCAATGTTTTCAATTATTGCTTGTTCAGTAGTGGCAAGTTGTTTAGTAGTAGATTGTGTTAAATTATCAACTAGTGTACCTGCTTGTAAATTAACACTATTTTGTACTAGCTGATTTAATGTGTTTGTCCCACGTGCTCTACTTACAGGTGTAGATGCTCCGTTTAATCCACTACCGAACCCACCAGATAACGCATTAATAGTTGCGCTTAGTGCTTGTTTTGATGCATCAAGTGACGAGCTATATGATACTAAACTGTTTCCACCAGTAGTTGACGACGGGGTTGGAGATGTAATTGTTGACGAAATATACGGATTCGTAGTTAACGGCATGATAAGTCCTTTATCGTATTTATCTTAATCATTATGTGCTAATATTAATAAACAAATATCTTCAATACTACTATATTTTTTATGAAATTTGTGTTATACTAAATATACCATGGAGCACAATAATACATGACATTAATACCCAAAATAAAATACCTAACAAACAAAGATCTACTGAGAGAAATTCACTTAAGTAAAAATACGTTTTGTTCGTTTGTTGATAAATCATATCATGAGTATGATGCAATTGTTACTGATATTGCAAATATTAATAGTGAAATAATTTTAGCAGCCAAAGAAACTAGATCTGCAAGACTTAGCAAAGAAGCATACATAGAAGCAAGTGTAACTGATAAAAAAGCTAATGTAAAGGACTTTGTAATTGAACCAGAATCAATTAATGAAACTGATTTAATATTTAGAGTAATGACATACGATCATATTCCGCTTGCACCTGGCAGAAAGAAAACTCTCAAAAATAAAGCCGATTATCACGAAAAAGTAAATTTCCCACCATTTCAGCATTGGAAATATAATCAAAATAACGAATTAGAGTGTGTTGGAAAAAGTCATTGGACTGGTGATATTGCCACTGGTTATTTTGATAAACATAGAGGTAACATGACTAATAATCTTGCACATATGTTTTTAAAATTATGTGAAAGGTATGCAACTAAAGGAAATGTTAGGGGTTATACATACAATGATGAAATGAAGGGACAGGCAATTTTACAATTAACACAAATTGGTTTACAGTTTGATGAATCAAAATCAAGTAACCCATTTGCATATTACACTGCCGCTGTTACTAATTCATTTGTACGTGTACTTAATATTGAAAAAAGAAATCAAAATATTCGTGATGACATTTTAGAAATTAACGGAATGAATCCAAGTTGGACACGACAAAATAGTAGTCCGTCGATTGCTCCTATTACTACCGTAACCCCTGAAACAGAATAACACAAAAATAAAAAAAAATTATGGATAATTTATTTAAAAAAGTAGCCTGCATAACCGATCTACATTTCGGTCTTAAAAATAACTCATCTACTCATCTTGAAGACTGCGAGGGATTTATTGATTGGTTTATTGAAGAGGCAACTAAAGAAGGATGTGAGACTGGCATTTGTCTAGGTGACTGGCATCATAATCGAAATACATTAAACTTAATTACTATGGTTACTAGCATTAGATGCTTGGAAAAACTAGGAAAAGCATTTAAGAATTTCTATTTTTTCCCGGGTAATCATGATTTATATTATAAAGATAAACGTGATGTTCATTCACTTGACTGGGGTCGCCATATCCCAGGTATTACAGTTGTAAACAATGTAACAACAATTGGCAACGTTACATTATGTCCTTGGTTAGTCGGTGACGAGTGGAAGAAACTGGCAAAAGTTAAAAGCAAATACATTTTTGGGCATTTAGAACTACCAAACTTTTATATGAATGCTATGGTACAAATGCCTGATCATGGTCAGCTACAACACTCACATTTTAAAAATCAAACACATGTGTTTAGTGGACATTTCCATAAAAGACAAACTAGTCAAAATATCACATATATCGGCAATGCGTTCCCGCATAATTATGCTGATGCAGGCGACGACGAACGTGGTATGATGATTATGGAATGGGATAAACAGCCAGAATTTAAAGCATGGCCAGATCAACCAATATATAGAACTTATAAACTTAGTCAAATTATCGAATCTCCGGATACAACACTGCGTAATAAAATGCATTGCAGAGTTGCAATCGACATACCAATTACGTTTGAAGAGGCTAACTTTATTAGAGAAACGTTTATGCCACAATATTCGTTAAGAGAACTACAGTTAGTTCCGGAAAAAATTGATATTGATTCAAACCTTGCACCACTGGATGTTAAATTTGAATCAGTTGATACTATTGTAATGAATCAAATTGCATCAATTGAAAGTGATACATATAATAAAGATTTGTTAATGGAAATTTATAGAGATCTATAAGAATTAAACAGTTTTAAAAATAAAGGAAGTAAATGTTAGTTATAAAAAATGTAACTGCTAGAAATTTTTTATCAATCGGAAATCAAACACAAGCAGTTAATCTTGATAAACATCAATTAACATTAGTGTTAGGCGAAAATTTAGATCTTGGCGGTGACAACTCTGGGTCACGCAATGGCGTAGGGAAGACCGTTATGCTTAATGCTATTAGCTATGCTATCTACGGACAAGCACTTACTAATATTAAAAAAGATAATCTTGTTAACAAGATAAACGGCAAGGGCATGTTAGTTACCGTTAGTGTCGAAATTAACGGGGTTGATTATCGTATTGAACGCGGTAGAAAACCAAATGTATTGAAGTTTACAGTTAACGGTAACGAGCAAAAACCACTTGATAGCGATGAAAGCCAAGGTGATAGCCGAGAAACACAAAAAGCTATTGAAGATGTATTTAAAATGAGTCACGATATGTTTAAACATTTAGTTGCGTTAAACACATACACTGAACCATTCTTGTCAATGAAAGCCGGCGATCAAAGAAATATTATTGAACAGCTATTAGGAATAACGCAACTATCCGAAAAGGCAGAAGCTTTAAAAGTTCAACTTAAATCAACTAAAGATTTAATTGCAACAGAAACTACTAAACTTGATACTATTAAAAATTCCAATGAAAAAATACAACAAAGTATTGATAGCATTCATCGAAAATTAAGATTGTGGGATGATACTAAAAAGAAAAGTATCGATGATTTAAACCAACAAATTGAAGTACTGTCACAAATTGATATTGAACCAGAAATTGAAAATCAACGACAACTGGCACATTGGAGTAAAACTCAAAAAGAACGTAGTAATTTAAATAGTGCAATTGCAAAACAGCTAACTGCAATTGATCGCGAATCAAGACTACTTGAAAATTTAAATAAAGAGTTAGTTGATTTAAATAATCATAAATGCCATGCGTGTGGTAATGACATACACAACGAGCAACATGAACTAATGGTTATTGATAAAACTAAACAAATTGTCGAAAGTTCAAATACAATTGCTGATTTTCAGCAAGAAGTTAACCAGTTACAGTCTTCATTGTCAGCATTAGGTGACGAAATGCCATGCCCCATTGTTATATACGATAATATTGAATATGCATTAAATCATAAAAATACTCTTGAAAGTTTACATAAAGAATTAGAAAGAAAGCAACAAGAAGTTAATCCGTATAGTGAACAAATTGCAGATTTAAAGAATACTGCATTACAAGAAATCAGTTGGGATCAAGTTAATAAATACGTAACACTTAGGGATCATCAAGACTTTTTACTAAAGTTACTTACTAATAAAGATAGTTTTGTAAGGAAACAAATCATTGATCAAAATCTTGCATTTTTAAATCAACGATTAACATTTTATCTTGATAAAATTGGACTACCGCATTTAGTTGAATTTCAAAATGACTTATCGGTAGTAATAACACAATTAGGGCAAGATTTAGATTTTGGTAATTTAAGTCGTGGTGAACAAAACCGCTTGATTTTATCGCTAAGTTGGGCATTTAGAGATGTATGGGAAAGTTTATACATGCCAATTAATCTATTGTTTATTGACGAATTAGTTGATAGCGGAATGGATGCAATGGGTATAGAATTAAGCCTTGCAATTATGAAAAAAATGTCCAGAGAACGTAACAAAAATATATTTTTAATTAGCCACAAAGATGAGTTTATTAGTAGAGTTAATAATGTTCTTAAAGTAATTAAACAATCTGGTTTTACTAGTTACGAACCTGATGCAGTGGCTATATAACAATAATAAAGTGAAATAATATGAGTAATATAACCCATGATACATTAATGAATGCAGTATTAACATACTGTAAATATCAAAATAAATTTGAATTTAAAGGCAGTGACGAAGCCGGTATAATTGCACGTGATGCATTAAACACTATACAAAAAGAAGCACATAAACGTCGACGAGAAATCCAAGAAGTCAAAGTTAATCGTAAAAAATTAAGAAATGGCAAAAATGGAAGGCCTAGAAAAGCCACAAAAGAACTCTATTAACATCTAATATGACATGGTTTTATAATAATACCGAGGTCGATATCGCACCCGATTTTGCAATCGGGTTCGTGTATCTAATCACAAATCTAACAACAAATAAAAAATACATTGGAAAAAAGTTATTAACATTTTCTAAAACTACCTATAAAACAGTTAAACTTAAAAATGGCACTAAAAAGAAAAAGAAAATTAGATCAAAAGTTAGTTCAGACTGGCAAACTTATTACGGCTCAAGTGTTGAACTTTCAAAAGATATTGAACTGCTAGGCAAAGAACAATTTAAAAGAGAAATACTATTTTACTGTAAATCAAAATCCGAATGCTCATATATTGAAGCAAGGGAACAATTTACTAGGCAAGTTCTAGAAAGTGCAGATTATTACAATGGGCAAATTAGTGTGAGATGCCATAAATCTCACATCTTAGGCAAGCTTAGTTGAAAAATAAATTCAAAAAAGACTTGACAAATGAAAAAAAAGTATCTACAATAAGTTATAGGCAAAAAAATTCAGGCACATAAGCATAGCTAATCACAGCATTTAGGCATCTTATAAAATAATAAATCAATGTTTACACATATTATAAATACCCCTACAAACAAGGAATTTAATATGCGTGAATATTATAAAGAATACGCATATACTAGAATGCCAAAGGGAAAATACAAGGGACATTATTTAAAAGATGTCCCAGAATCGTACTTACGGTGGGCAATATCAACTTGGAAAGATAATGCCGAAACTACAGTGTTTAAAATCGAAATACATCGACGAGAACATGATGTAAAATAATTCAAAGTATAGGCATTTTTTAAACAAATCAGCGGTAATAGCATGCGTCGGCTAATTTCAGACGCCTAAGACAACTGGACCTTTGGGTCGCAGGGACAGAAAATTCTCCAGCCGCCAGGAGTACTCAGCAACTATCCTTAACCGGACGACGATTGGACATGCCTTCCCATATAACCAATTTTGCTGTTTGAACGGAATTAACAAAAAGGCTAAATGAGGATGAAGAATCCACGGCTGTATGCATGTTAGCGTATGTATATAGACCCGCCGTTGTATATAAGACGGATTGAGCAGGTACCGGATAACCGCCTGTGTTAGTATTATTAAAAATACTTGTAGATCTAACGCTAAGTGATAGAAAACAACTCAGATAATGTTTTATTTTTCTTAGCCCGCTAGGGCTAAGTGTGACTCTGCAATCTAGATAATACCAATACATTATATACATTATATATTATGTTTAATATTATTAAAGAAATTAAAAAAGTTCTTGAACTTTGTGAAACGAGTTGAAAACGAGTTGAGCGAAGTGAAAAGAATTGAGCTTTAGCTCAATAGCAGTATGTATTAATATATTGAATAATATACCGCAATATAAATGAATAGTTATGACTATTGTAAAATTTTAAATAAATAAGTTTATACTTTTACTTTTAGAAAGAACTAACCTATGAAAATTGCCAATATATTAGAAGAAAACAACATGCTCTATGAACAGCATGCTCTGAACTACCAAGCAACTATTGCTAACACTTGCATTGGATTAAATGCATTACAAGAGACTATAACAGTTGGTGTTTTTACTGATTTGTTACCAGCAGTACGATCATCAGTAATTACTCCATCTGTTAATGAATTAACAGAGAACAAATTATTGCTCGATACACAGTCTCTTGTTGAATCAATTAATCAAACATTAAACTATGCAGATAGATGGAAAAATACTCCTGCAAAAGTTGATAACTTTGATTATAGATTTAATGTATTAGAAAATGAAATTTTTGCTAAGCTAGGCGAAAGCTCAGCAATTAAAACACACCTTGATAAACTATACGAGTATGCAACATATAATCACAAGCATGATGCATTAATTCTTGGATTGTTATCAGCAACAGCTTCAATTGAAAATGGATCAGTGGGACATACTATTGCAGAGCAGTTGTTAACATCATATATTCCTATTAGCAGTGAATATGCAGTTGAACATGTACAACAGCAATATGTACCATCTCGCCCATTAAGCGAAGGCAGAATTTACTTATTAATTGATAATGTATGCAATTATAATACATCAATGGTATCAGATCGTATTTTAGTTAATGTAACTGAATCAACTAATTTTAGTGGACGTAGATATACAACACTAGTAACTTCTGATCAATTAAGATCTGCATGGATGGAAGCAGGACAACCGCAAGATGCAGGACAAGTTGCAGTATTATTAAGTGAATGCGGTATCAATAGCCGCGTAATTTATAATACTTGCAACGACATGCAAATTTACTTAAATGAAAGTGCATTACAGGCATTAAACGAAGGCCCGTTTGGTAATTTCTTGGCAAAAGGTGCGGCTGCGGTTGGTAAAGGCATTGGAGCAGTAGCAGGCGGATTGCGTGGTATGGTAACTCCGATTAAAACTGGATATGCCGCCGGTAGAGCCGCAGTTGAAAAATATGGAGCACCCGATGGTGGACAAGCGACACAGGCACCAGGTAATGCGGCACCAACTGGTGTACAACCGACTCCTGCACCACAGGCACCTGCCAAACAAACAAAAGCCAAACAAACAAAAGCAACAAGTAATAGGGCATTTGATACTATTGCTAGCAGTATTCAAGGCATGGATTTAGCCAGTAAAAAACGATTGTTAACAGCACTGCAACAGCAAGTACAAGCCGCACCTGCAACAACACCACCTGCAGGAAATAAACAAGCAACGCCTGCACCACAGGCACCTGCAACAACACCACCTGCAACAACACCACCTGCAACAACACCACCTGCAACAACACCACCTGCAGGAAATAAACAAGCAACAACACCACCTGCAACAACACCACCTGCAGGAAATAAACAAGCAACAACACCACCTGCAGGAAATAAACAAGCAACAACACCACCTGCAACAACACCACCTGCAGGAAATAAACAAGCAACAACACCACCTGCAAACAGTAAAGCACTTCCTCAGAATTATCAACAACTACAACAACAATCTCAATTTCAAGTGCCACCAGGTAGTATTCCAGTTAACAATAAAGCCACTCCGACACCACCTGCAAACAGTAAAGCACTTCCTGCACCTGCAAACAGTAAAGCACTTCCTCAGAATTATCAACAACTACAACAACAATCTCAATTTCAAGTGCCACCAGGTAGTATTCCAGTTAACAATAAAGCCACTCCGACACCACCTGCAAACAGTAAAGCACTTCCTGCACCTGCAAACAGTAAAGCACTTCCTCAGAATTATCAACAACTACAACAACAATCTCAATTTCAAGTGCCACCAGGTAGTATTCCAGTTAACAATAAAGCCACTCCGACACCACCTGCAACAACACCACCTGCAACAACACCACCTGCACCTGCAAGTAACAGCGAATGGGATGTAATAGATGCACCCGCAAAACCACCTAAGCAAAAACCATCTAAATACGATTACAATAATTCAGATATAATAGATGTTGAAGCAACACCGGTACAACCGCAAACTTCAACGCAGGCAATGTTACCTGCTCCAGCACAGCAATCGGCTCCAGCAAAAAAACAGCCTCCTCCAAGAAAAGCAAAAGCCGCTAGTACTCCTAAAGCTAAAAGAAATATGCCACCGATTCCATCTAATGAAGCATTGTATAGATCAATAAAAAATGAATTATTAGAAAGCTATAAAGCATACAAAAAAATGAGATAATATGACATTATTTGAAGCCGATTTAACTAGAAGCAAATGGCTTAACAGTATGGCCTCTGCATTTCGTGCAGGGGCTTCTGGACAAGACATTCCATCAGTTATTAGTATGAATGACATTGATGCTATGACTACAGGTCTTGATCAACAAACTATAAATGACTTAATAGCAATGTTACAGTCACAGATAGAATCGGATCCAGATAACGAAGCGTTGGAACGAGCTCAGCGAGTTGATAAATATGCAGATAAATTTGTTAATTTTGCAAATACCGCAAGCGATTCAATGGATTCTATTACTAATTTTTTTAAAGGAAGGGCTGATAATCCTACAAAAATGTTTACTACAAAAGAATTTAAGCAATTAGTATGGAAGCTACAGCATAAAAAACCCCTTGTACCAAACGACCATAGGTTAGTACAATATATGCTTGGTAGGATACCGGATACTTATAATTTTAAAGTAGCTAAAAAGATTATGGTAAAATTATATAAACACGAAGATCTTACAGATGATGAAATAGAAATATTAAAAGATCTTAGCGAGTCAACTGATAACAACTATTAAGCCAAAAGATAACGACTAATGAATTCATTAGTCGTTATCAAACTATTAAAAGAATGGTAGCCCTGATTTCTTAGTAGTTTCGAGATTTTCTTTGATTATCTCTCCAATTATTTCTCGTTCGTCTGGAGCTAAATTTATACCTTCAGCATATGATAGTCCACGCATGTGCCAACATAGTTTGAAGATTTCTTTTTTAATTAATCGGCTTTCTTTATCGAGCTGTTTGGCATATTCGACGATCTCTGGAACCGATAATCTCAGGATCTTGTGCCGAAAAAACTAGAGTGATCCAACTCAACTGGCATTGAGAATGCAGTTTCGCAATGTGCACACACTACTTCTTGATCTCCCATTTCAATTTGTGACTTAATTTTAGTCATA
The DNA here is from genome assembly GCA_022885665.1 of Triops longicaudatus. Classification (NCBI taxonomy): domain Eukaryota; kingdom Metazoa; phylum Arthropoda; class Branchiopoda; order Notostraca; family Triopsidae; genus Triops; species Triops longicaudatus. Next base: position 142,213 of record JAGQDJ010000018.1, read on the forward strand.
TGATCTGACACTTTCTGGAATACTTCTTTAGGTGCATTGTGCACAAAGTCAAGAATATCTGGATAATGTGTATTATCACCATTAGGTGTTGAAATTTTCCAAATACATCGAGCCATAGTATCAACTGTTAATTCAGTTAACTTAATAAAACTTTCACTAAATTTTTCAATCTTAATTTCATCACTTACTGAATCGTCATTTACAATCGAAATAATTCGTTGCTGTTCGAATGTTTTTAAACTTGTTTGAGTTACTTCTTTGTATGTATATGGTCGAATATAAATTATTAAAGGGTCGATACTAAGTGATGTATTAAACTCAAATCCTTTCATTTTCTCTAACCATTTGACTAAGTCAATTGCATAGTCGTTTTCTCCTTTACAATGGGGACAATTTGCACTTACTTCCATGGTTTCACCGTATGTGGCAATTCTAATTGCTAGTAAGGCAGCATCGAGGTCAATGCTTGGCATTGACCACGGATCAAGAATAGCAGGGATACAGCTTTTAATTACTTCAACTGTGCTTTGACCACTTAACATTGCATCTGGGGTTTTAAGCATTAGTTCGTCTTTTGCAGTCATTGCATATACTGCATATTCGCCGTTAATACTTTTATCAAGAGTGCCTTGTGCATAAAATTCACCATTGCTTGGTAAGCGAATGTAAATTTTTGGTTGTCGAAACCATTGAGACAAAGGATTTTGGCGTTTTTCGGGGGCATTAATTTGATTCATATTGATTCTCCAAATAAATAATGTATACGAACTATTTATAATAGAAAAATCTTAGGAAAAAAAATGACAGTAGAAATCGACCTTAGCAGTGCAAACATACCCGGTTTTCCAAAAATTATTCAGCTTAAAAATGCAGCCGAAGAAGAAACGCTTGCGGAACTGCTGTCTCAATTTATTCAATATAGAAAAGATTTTAAAAAATCTTCAAAGATTGCCGAAAAACAACAAAAAGCTATTGATAAAATACTTAAACAATTAAATAGGGGCGGTAGTAATAATAGCAATAATACCCGAAATAATGGCGGTGGAAATAATAACAGCAATAATAACCGAAATAATGGCGGTGGAAATAATAACAGCAATAATAACCGAAATAATGGCGGTGGCAATAATAACCGAAATAATGGCGGTGGCAATAATAACAGCAATAATAACCGAAATAATGGCGGTGGCGGAAATAATAACCGAAATAATGGCGGTGGCGGAGCAGGTGGTCGTAATCCAGCGTCACCACTACAACAGTCACTGGCAGCGTTAAATAACGTAGTTTCACGATCAGTTACTGCAAATAGAAGTGCCACCTCGTCTCAATTACAGTATATGTCGACACTTGGTAAAGTGTCAATGGCATCTCTAAATTTTGCATCAAGTCTAACACAACTAGCAATGGTGAGCATGACATTTGTAAGGTCATTGTCTGGTGTTGGAAACAGTATGTCGCAGGCTGCAGGAGCATTAAGCGATTTGCCAATAGTTGGTGGAGTATTATCATCAATGTTAGGTGCTGTTGCATCAGCATCTGAGGATGTGTATAATGAATATACTAAATTAGCGGCAACCGGCGCAAGCTTTAACGGAAGCTTTACTACTATTATTAATTCTGCATCAGATGCTGGACTGACATTTGAACAATTTGGTAGTATTGTTGCAAGTAATTCTGAAGCTATGATGTTGTTAGGTGGAACTACACAAGCAGGTGCTAAGCGATTTGCCGAGCTTGGTAAAGCAATGAAAAACAGTAACATCAATGATCAGTTGTTACAAATGGGGTATACTACTGAGCAAGTTAACAGTGGAATGGCGTCGTACGTTGCTGTAATGGGAACAAGTAGTTCACTTGAAACAATGTCGACTCAGGAAATTGTTGATGGCTCGGCTAACTACTTAAAAGAACTTGACGCACTTGCAAAAATAACTGGTAAAACTCGAGACGAAAAACAAAAAGAATTTGAAGCATTAAATCGAGATGTGCAGTTTAGAGCAATGACGCTAAAGATGGGTGCTGAAGAAAAAGCCGAACTAATGTCGTTTATTAATAGTTTTCCAGACGCTTCAAAAGCGGCAGTTATAGACATGATGGCAACTGGTACTGCAACTACAAAATCAGCTCAAAACTTTGCGGCGTTAAACAATAAAACTGCGGCAGAAATCATGCGGTACAGTAGTACTATGAGACAAACCAACACTGTATCAAAAGAAGCACTTGCAGGAATAAAAAAGAATGCAATTCTAAATGCTAAACAAAGTGCAGACACTTATCAAAATTTTGCTAGAGTTCAAGGCGAAATGAGTGAAGCATACATGGCTCAGGCCGACTTAGCATTGCAAGATGTTGACGGTAAAGAAAAAGCATTAGCAGAACAGGAAAAATTAAACAAAGATGCAGATAAGGCTGCACAAGAACTTGGTGCATTTAAATCAAAAGTGGCAAAAGTCTCAAATGAGTTTACTGCTGGATTATTAAATAGTCAAGCAATTGAAACACTTGATACTGCATTTACATCGTTTGCAAAATTTATGAGTAATACTGCATTGCCTATTATAAATATTTTCTTTGCGGCGTTACAGCCGGTAGTTTCAGTAGTTGCAGGAGTTGTAGATATTATCGGAAATTTACTGGGTCCTACTCTTAAGATGGTTGCATTTGTAGCTGAAAAAGTCGGATGGGTATTAAACTATGCGTTATCTCCAGTAATAGATATTCTTGCAGGAGCTGCAGAATATCTAGGCTATGTACTTGCAGGAGCTGCGGCGTATGTCGGAGTATCAGCTGCCGCATTGGCAGTAGGATTAGCTTTACCAGTATTACCTATTATGTTACTTGTTGGAGCAGTTACACTAGCAGTAGTTTATTGGGATGAAATTGTTGAAGGGTTTAAATGGGGTTGGCAACAACTTAAAGGAATATTTCCCAATATAACATCGGGAATCGAGTGGGTATTCTCGATAGTCGAATCGATCTTTCCAAAAATAGTAAATGCTCTAATGTACCCATTAACGACACTACGTAATGCATTTTCGTGGCTAGCTGATAGCGTGATTGGGATGTTTTCAGGAGACGGGATTACTACAATGCTTTCTGGAATAGGGTCTGCAATTGCGTCAATATTTTCTGTTATCGGTGATATAGTAACAACACCGTTTAAATTACTTGGTAAAGTAGCCATGGGAGTAATAGATGTATACGTAAAAGTATATAAATGGATATGGTCTGGATTTAAAAAAATATTTTTAGGTGTATTAAATGTAATAATGATTCCATTTACGCTAGTCAGCAAGGCAATTATGGGAATAGTAGGGTTATTCAGCGGTGGATCAAAATTACTAAAATCAGTATTTCCGTGGATTCTTGATAGCATTAAAACGTTATTTTTTGGATGGGTAGACATAATAACAGCACCGTTTGAAATGTTTGGTAAAATTGTCGATTTAATAATTAATGGACTTACAACAGCATTAGACTGGCTTAAAAAGAAACTTAAATGGACAGGTGCGTTTGATGATGACGATGATGAAAAATCTGACAACCAACCGAAAAAAGAAACAACAGAATACGATAAAACAGTAGGCGGTGGCCGTGGCGTTGGTGGTGCAACGGCAGAAGAAATAGCAGAACACGACCGACAAAAAGATGAAGAAGAAAAAGAAGGAAAGAAAAGACTTGCCACCGAAAAAGAGTTAAACAAAAATATTAAAAAAGTAAGCGACGAAAGAAAAAATGCAGAACACACGCTTACTAAAACAACTTCAGGTGGCGGATCGGTATCTACTTCAGGTGGCGGATCGGTATCTACTTCAGGTGGCGGATCGACTACTACTACTTCATCGACTACTTCAGGTGGCGGATCAACAACAATTTCGAGTAGCGGGTCAGTATCTACTTCGGGTGGCGGATCAACTAGGGTTATGAAACGTGAATCATCGGGTGGAGGATCATTAGATAGTTCTTCTGGAAGCGGATCAATCGCATCAAGCGGATCAGGCGACATGGCTAGTAGTATACCAAGTGGTGATGTAGTAGGAAAATTGCTTAACTATATCGGTAAACACGAAAGTAATGGGAATTACAACATATTAGTAGGTGGAAAAACAAACCCTGATTTGACTAAAATGACAGTAGCTGAAGTACAACAGTATCAATCGGGCATGCTTAAACGAGGTCACGAAAGCACCGCAGTTGGTAAATATCAAATTATTAAAAAAACACTAGCAGGATTAATTAAAGGTGGGTATGCTTCACCTAATGATATATTTAATTCTGCAACTCAAGATAAGTTGGCAATTGGTTTATTAAAATGGCGTGGTCTTAATAAGTATAAGTCAGGAAAACTATCTAAAGATAAGTTTGCTGATAATCTTGCTTTGGAATGGGCATCATTACCAACTAGCTCCGGAGGCAGTGCTCATGCCGGTGTTGGTAGTAACAAAGCAGGATCGAGTAGATCGGAGTTTATGTCGGTATTTGCTCGAGATGGTGGCATGTTTAGCGGACCAGAATCTGGGTATCCAGCAACTTTACACGGTGACGAAGCAGTTGTACCATTAAAAGATGGTAATATACCAGTACACATTACTAGTAGTAATAATAATGATCAATCGGCACTAATTGATTTATTTAAGGAATTTAATAGTAAAATGGACATTTTAATTGCATTAAATGCATCAATTTCTGAATCAAATAAAAATCAATTAAGAGTACAGAAGAAGGGATTGGGTAATCCCGAAATTTTAGGATAAACATATGAAAATTAATGAATTTATGGTAGAATCTATCTTGTTAGCGGATATTGAATATTTAAACTATCAATTTGATATAATCGAAGAAATGGTCAATACTATATCAGAAACGCATAATGTTGCAGTTGATACAATCTGGGAAGACTTTGAATCAGTTGATGATTTTGAGTTATTATCAGAAGCAGCCGCGTGGAAAACTAAAAAAGGTAAGAACAAAAACGGTGGATTAAATGCCAAGGGTGTTGCTAGTTATCGCAGAGAACACCCTGGTAGTAAATTACAAACCGCAGTTACTACTAAACCCAGTAAACTTAAAAAAGGTAGTAAAGCAGCCAAGCGACGTAAGAGCTTTTGTGCTAGAATGGGCGGAGTTAAAGGCCCAATGAAAAAACCCAACGGAAAACCAACTAGGAAAGCGTTGGCATTAAAAAAATGGAATTGTTAGTAGTTTTTAAGTTTGGTAAATAACAAGCACAATAAACAAGTTAGCACAATAAATAGAATCCAACTTATAGTGTGGATAAAGGAAAAATAATATAGTATGTCGTGGAAAAAATACTTTACACCAGTTAAAACTGATAACCAATCAAGATCGTTTAATGTTCAAGGTGGTACTCAACCAGGTCCAGCGAGAGCAAACTACTCAAGCTTTTTACCAGATGTATATGCCGGAAGTCCAAATAGGATAGAGCGATATATGCAATATGATACTATGGATATGGATTCAGAAGTTAATGCGGCATTAGACATTTTAACTGAATTTTGCACTCAAAAAGATAAAGAAAACGGAACATCGTTTCACATATTTTTTAGAGGCCAGCCAACTGCAACTGAAGTAAAATTGATCAAAGAAAGCTTGCAAAAATGGAGTAAACTAAATCAATTTGAAACTAGAATTTTTAGAATTTTACGTAACACATTTAAGTATGGAGATCAATTTTTTGTAAGAGATCCTGAAACTAAAAAATGGTTATATGTTGATGCATCAAAAGTATCTAAAATTATCGTAAACGAATCAATTGGTAAAATTCCAGAACAATACGTATTCAAAGATTTAAATTTTAACTTTAAAAATCTAATTGCAACTACTCCACACGGTACAACTAACACGTCGCCAAGCGGTACTACAAGTTATTTAAGTGGTGGTAGTTTTGGTAGAGGTATGGTTGGAGCTACGTCTCAGCCAACTGGTACTAGATTTAACAATCAAACAAATGAAGTAACAGTTGGGGCATCAAATGTAATTCACATTAGTTTAAGTGAAGGGCTTGATAACAACTATCCATTTGGCAATAGCTTGTTAGAATCAGTATTTAAAGTATACAAACAAAAAGAATTACTTGAAGATGCGATTATTATCTACCGTATACAACGTGCGCCGGAACGTAGAATTTTTTACGTTGACGTTGGTAATATGCCTGCACATATGGCCATGAGCTTTGTTGAACGAGTTAAAAATGAAATTCAACAACGTAGAATTCCTAGTTCAACTGGAGGCGGATCGAGCATGATTGATGCTAGTTATAATCCACTTAGCGCAAATGAAGATTATTTTTTCCCGCAGACTGCCGAAGGTAGAGGTTCAAAAGTCGACACATTGCCTGGTGGCACTAACTTAGGTGAAATTACCGATTTACGATATTTTACAAACAAGTTATTTAGAGCGTTAAGGATTCCATCAAGTTACTTACCCACTGCAATTGAAGAAAGCCCAAATGCAATTGCCGATGGTAAAGTTGGTACTGCATATATTCAAGAACTTCGATTTAATGAATACTGTAAACGATTACAAAGTAGTGTTGTTGAAACATTTGATATGGAATTTAAAATATGGTTAAGTTCAAATGGAATTAACATTGATAACAGTATTTTTGAATTAAAATTTAATCAACCGCAAAACTTTGCGGCATATCGGCAGGCTGAACTTGATTCGCAACGTGTTGCATTATATTCCCAATTGCAAGAAATTCCATATTTAAGTAAACGATTTTCAATGAAGCGTTTTCTAGGATTAACTCAAGAAGAAATATCTGAAAATGAGCGTATGTGGGGTGAAGAAAATGGAAATAACCTAATGAAACCCAAAGAATCAACTGGTGGGCTTCGTGGTGTTGGTGTAAGTCAAAGTGCAGTATCCGCCGAAATGGATGGTCAAACTGCCGAAGCACCTGCTGGAATGGAAGCACCTATGCCAGATATAGGTGGTGATGCAGGTGCAGGAGATGTAGCACCCCCAGGTGGTGAAGCACCTCCTCCGGTTTAAAAGGTAAATACATAATGCTGTTAAACGAATTTATTTATAATAAAGCGAGTACAAATGACATTGCTAATGATCATCGGTACTCCGCCGAGCGTGACCAATCAGTGGTTAAACGTTCAGATACAAGAAAATTAAAACTTACATTACGACAAATCAATCAACTCAGACGTCAAAGTGAAGCACATGAGTTTGAGACAGAGTCAGAAAAAGAGTTTATTAAACAAATGTATGGACAACCAGCACAGCAAGCGCAGTAACATTGCATTTGTATTAGGTAACGGCCGTAGTCGACTACCAGTAGATACAAATGCATTAAAATCTCATGGTAAAGTTTATGCTTGTAATGCAGTTTATAGAGAAGCAGAGCCTGATTTTTTAATTGCAGTTGATGTTAAAATGATCAACGAAATTACAGCGTCAGGCTATAACAAAGATCACGAAGTTTGGACAAATCCAAATAAAGGAATTAGTTCTAAACAACATTTAAATTTTTTCAATCCCCATAAAGGATGGAGTTCAGGTCCAACTGCCCTGTGGCTTGCATCAAATCACGGATATAAAACAATTTATATTTTAGGATTTGATTTTCAAGGTATTGCTGGAAAGTTTAATAATGTGTATGCAGATACATTTAATTATAAACGTAGTAGTGATATGGCAACATTTCACGGTAACTGGTTAACTCAAACTGATAAAGTAATAAAAGAATTTAAATCAATTAACTTTTTTAGAGTAGTTGATCCGACATCATTTACCCCTGATCAACTTACAGCAAAACAAAACAGTAATTTAAAAAATATTTCAATTACTGATTTTTTAGCTAAATACCCAATGCACACAGTGTAATTTAAAATCGGGCAAAAAACCCCCATTTAACGCTGATATATTATAATAGCGTTAAATATATACAGACAGCCCCATCATACAACAAGGAGAACAACACATGGCAAGAAATAGCAGTATTATTGAAGAAATGTTATCACATTTAATCAATGAAGACACAAAACGAGCAGAAGAATTATTCCACGAATACGTGGTACAACAATCTCGTACAATTTACGAAAGCTTAATCGAAGCTGAACTTGATAACGACATGGATCAAGATGACGATGAGATGGATCTCGATGACAACGATCCATCTGATGACTTAGCAGGCGATTTAGGCGATGACTTAGATGATGACTTTGATAGCGCAGGCGACAAAGAACCATCAGAATTATTTACAGATCTTGATAAAATCGTTGACGAGTTACAAGCAAAATTTGACGCATTAGAAGCCGGCAAAGACGACGATTCCGATGATGACATGGATCTCGATTCCGATGATGACATGGATGATGACATGGATGATGACATGGATGATGACATGGATGATGACATGGATGATGACATGGACAGCGGCAACGATAAAGGCATGAAAAGTTTAGGAATGAAAAGTGGTGGACTAGGAAGTGGTGGCATGGCAAATGACAAACCATTAAAAGATCATTACAATTATTCAACAATGCGTGAATATGTTGAACGTGTACCAGGCGGTCACGGTGCTGAAAAACGTGGTTCAGCAGAAAATTCAGATAAATCAGCAGGTAGCATGAAATTTAGCAAAAATGATATGGGCGGAACAAGCTCTAACATTTTAAGCGGTCGTAATGGATCCGAAGCAGGTTATGCTGGTGCACCAGGCGGTAGAATGAAAGGCTCCGCACTTTCAGACACTAGTCCTCGTGATATGAATACTGGCAACTTGAATAAAGTTGGCGGTTATAAAGGCAGTGCATATTCTAGAAATAATGCAGGTCACGGTGCAGAAAAGAAAGGCCAAGGTGAGAAATCAGCTAACGGTCAAAGCCTTTTCCGTGGTCGTAGATAATAGGTTACAATGATGTTGAAACCTACACTTTCAGAACACTTGAGTTTCGACCAGGCTAAGATTGTATTAGAGAGCGAAGAAGGTATTGATGGTAAAAAATCTTTACATCTAAATGGGATTTTTATTCAAGGAGATATCCGGAATGCAAATCAACGTGTTTACTCTTCTTATGAAATTGGCAAGGCTGTCAAAACGCTCAATGAACAGATCTCTGGCGGATACTCTGTACTGGGAGAGGTAGACCATCCACAAGATTTAAAAATTAACCTAGACCGTGTAAGTCACATGATTACAAAAATGTGGATGGACGGTCCTAACGGCTACGGAAAACTTAAAATTCTCCCAACACCAATGGGTCAACTGATCCAAACAATGTTGGAGAGTGGTGTAAAACTTGGAGTTTCGAGCAGAGGATCAGGCGAAGTTGATTCGTCTGGTACTGTTCAAGGCTTTGAAATTATCACAGTGGATATAGTTGCGCAACCAAGCGCACCTGGGGCTTACCCAACACCAGTATACGAACACCTTATGAATAATAATGGTGGATTTAAGGCATTACAACTAGCGGCAGAAGTCAAAGGCGACCCAAAGGCACAGAAGTATATAGCAGAGAGTCTGGTAACGATTATCAGAAATCTCAAATAATAAGGAGAATCACATGCTAGATATCGTAAAACAATTGTTTGAAAACAATGTGATTTCCGAGGATATTAAATCGGAAATTGAATCCGCCTGGCAAGGCAGAGTTCAAGAGAACCGCGAACAAATCACTGAAGAAGTACGGGAACAAGTTACCGCAACGCTTCGTGAAGAATTTGCACAAAAGTATGAGCATGATAAATCTATCATGGCTGAAGCTGTAGAATCAATGATAGCCGACAGATTACATGCCGAGTTAAAAGAATTTGCAGAAGACCGTCAAGGATTAATCGAAGCTCGTGCTAGTTACGCTCGAAAAATGAAACAAGATGCATCCGTAATGGAAAATTTTGTTTTACAACAATTGCGTAACGAAGTTGCAGAATTACACGAAGATAGACAACACGTTTCTGGAAATATTTCTAAATTAGAGTCATTTTTAATTAAGTCATTAAGTCGTGAAATTGCTGAATTACATGAAGATCGACAAGCAGTAGCAGGTAATGTTGCCAAGCTTGAATCATTCTTAGTAAATTCGCTTGCAACTGAAATTGCAGAATTTTATGAAGACAAACAAGATTTAGCCGAAACGAAAGTAAGGTTAATATCTGAAAGTAAGCAAAAATTTGAATCTATGAAGAAACAGTTTATTGCAAAGAGTGCACGAATTGTTGAATCAACTGTTACCCGTAGCTTAAAACGCGAAATGGTACAATTGAAAGAAGACATCGAAGCTTCACGCAAAAATGATTTTGGACGTAGACTTTTTGAATCATTTGCAAGCGAATATGCGGCAAGCTATTTAAATGAAAAATCTGAAGCGGCAAAGTTACAAAACTTACTCCGTCAAAAGGATTTAGAATTAAACGAAGCGGCTAAAATCGTTGCAGAAACGCAAAAAATCGTTGAATCGAAAGAAACACAATTACGAGTTGCAAAGGATATTGCAGAACGTAAATCAATTATGGGCGAGTTGTTGGGACCATTGAGTGGCGAAAAACGCACAGTCATGCAAGAGCTACTTGAATCTGTTAACACTGATCGCTTATATGTTGCATACGACAAATACTTACCATCAGTACTCGAAAATAATGTTTCTAGAAAGAAAGAATCTTTGATTGAATCAAAGAATAGTAAAGAAATAACCGGCAATAAAACTGCCACCCAATCCAACAGTATGCAATCACATACTACTGAGATAGACGACATCCGCAGACTTGCGGGATTTAAAGTTTAAGGAGAACATAAATGTCACAATTACTCACATCACGCTGGTCAGAAACCAAATCAATGCTTTTAGAAGGGCTTGAAGGAAACAAACGCTCTGTAATGGCAACTACTTTAGAAAATACTCGTAAGTACATTGCAGAAAGCGCAACTACTGGTGCAACATCTGCCGGTAACGTAGCTACACTTAATCGTGTTATTCTACCAGTTATCCGACGTGTTATGCCAACAGTTATCGCTAATGAATTAGTTGGCGTTCAACCAATGACTGGCCCAATCGGTCAAATCCACACACTTCGTGTACGTTATGCAGACGGTTTCAACAGTGCTTCTGGTACTGATGTTTCTGCTGGTGACGAAGCATTGAGCCCATTCAAGATTGCCGAAGGCTATTCTGGTGCTACTAACGATAAAGCGGCATCTACTGCGGCTCTTGAAGGTCGTGCTGGTAACCGTTTAAGCATCCAAATCTTGAAACAAACTGTTGAAGCAAAATCACGTAAGTTAAGCGCACGTTGGACTTTCGAAGCTGCTCAAGATGCACAAGCCCAACAAGGTATTGACATCGAAGCAGAAATCATGGCTGCTTTGGCACAAGAAATTACTGCTGAAATCGACCAAGAAGTTATTTCTTCTTTAATGACTTTAGCTGGTACTGCCGCTTTAACATACGAACAAGATAAAGTATCTGGTGTTGCTACATTCGTTGGTGACGAGCATGCCGCTTTAGCTGTTCAAATCAATCGCGTATCTAACTTGATCGCTCAACGTACACGTCGTGGTGCTGGTAACTATTGCGTTGTATCTCCAACTGTATTAACAATTTTACAATCTGCTACAACTTCTGCTTTTGCTCGCACTACAGAAGGTACTTTCGAAGCTCCTACAAATACTAAGTTTGTTGGTACATTGAACAGTGCAATGAAAGTGTATGTAAATGGTTATGCTACAAGCGATGACGTATTAATCGGTTACAAAGGTCAAAATGAATCTGATGCACCAGCTTTCTACTGCCCATATATTCCATTAATGAGTTCTGGTGTTGTTCTTGATCCGTCAACATTTGAGCCAGTAGTTAGCTTTATGACTCGATATGGATACGTCGAGTTGACCAACACTGCGTCATCTTTGGGTAACGCTGCCGACTACTTAGGTAAAGTTGGTGTTACATCTTCAGCATTACGCTTTGCTTAATCAACTTTAATATTTGATTTATAATAAAGGGCCGCAAGGCCCTTTTTCATTGACTACATTAACTATTACAAGTATAATATAAGTTATGAACTACAAAGAAAAAATTCTAACTCTAATAGATACTAGACCTAAAACATATGTAACTGATATTAAACGTGCTCCTGAATTGATGTTATGGGTTACGGAAAACAGTATTATTAAATCAGACTCGCTGGTTGATCATATTAGGAGTGCAGTGTACAATGAAACTAATGTATGTGTGTATGGTAACATTAAAAAAGTAAAACGTATTTCACAGGGATTTGCAGGATGCGGTCCTGCGGCTGTATGCAAATGCACTAAGAATAAAATATCGTCATCAGTTAAAATTGCCAAACAATCAATTGCCAGCGAAACGCAAATTGCCACTAATCAAAAACGAAGCAATACAATGATTGAAAAATACGGAGTTCAGTATAATAGTCAGAGGCAAGAAATAAAAGCAATACTACAAAAGCCGAAAATCTCAGAAGATTCATATAGTAAACTAACTAATTTGGTATGGCTTGACACAGAATATAATACTAACCAACGCACATTAGTAGATATTGCGAGTGAGTTGGGAGTGTATTATTCAACAGTTGGTGAATATTGTAAAAAATTTGGATTCACAATAAGACAAATTACAAACTATTCTCAGCAAGAAATTGAAATTGCCGATTATATTAGATCACTTGGTGTTGAAGTTAATACCAACAACTGGGATATTTTAACGACAACTGAAATTGATATTGTAGTACCCGACTATAAATTTGGAATTGAAGTAAATGGATTGTATTGGCATTCCTATTCTCCGTCGTTATCCACGTATGAGTATAAAGAACGGCATATTGATAAAACAATAAATGCAAAGCAACATGATATTGAGTTAATTCATATTACTGATTACGAATGGATAAACAAACAATCAATTGTTAAAAATATAATATTATCAAAATTGCAATTAAATCGTAAAATTTATGCAAGAAAATGCACAATACAACCAGTTAATAAGCAAACAGAAAAAGAGTTTTTAAATCAATATCATTTACAGGGATATGTACCATCAAAACATGCATTTGGTTTATACAATAATGATCAATTAGTTATGCTAGTATCAGTGGGAGATTCGAGATTTTCTAAAAATACCGAATATGAAATTTTAAGAGTGTGTTCTGCATCTGGAATTACAGTTGTTGGTGGATTGTCCAGACTAATTAATCACATTAAAAAACTAATACCAAACTCGTCATTTGTAACTTACTGCGATTTAAGTAAGTCAGCAGGAAATTCATACATACAAGTGGGAATGACTTATGTTGGAAATAGTGGTCCCGGATACTTTTGGACCGATGGCACTCAAATGATAAGTAGATTTAAAACATTTAGAAAAACACTTGCCACGTGGTTACCCGCATACGATTCCACTAAAACTGTTGATGAAAATATGTTTAATGCAAAATATAGAAAATATTGGGATTGTGGCAACATGATTTTCACCTTTACTAGTTAATATATGACTGACCAATTACTACAATTACAACAACTAGTCACTACTACTAATCCAAAAAATATAAGTCAAACAGTAAAGAAAAATGCTGAACTGTTTGCATGGGTTATGTCTTTTGGTAGTACAAGTATATCGGAAAACATTTTTAAAGCACTAGGAAATACAATACCCCACTGTGCCAGTGGTAATATAAGACCCTTTAAGTCGTTAGTTGATGGGTACAAATTTTGTGGTAAAGCTAATACATGCGAATGCGCAAAATTAGCAGTATCGGCCAAAGTAAAAACATCAAAAGCCCGTGTAACAAGTGAACAGCAACAAACAATTAACAGTAAACGAAAATCAACTACTATGGAAAAATACGGTATCTCCAATGTAGGATTACTGGAAAGTGCAACAATGGCGCATTCGGCAATTTACAATGACGTAACAGTAACTGCTGAAATTTCTAATAAGATTAAAGCAACTAAACAAGCAAAATATAATAATTCTAATTATAATAATATTGATAAAATAAAACAAACATTCAAAGAAAAGCGTGATGCTGGATTTTGGATTGATCGGTATCCCGAAAAGGGAATAGAAATTTTAGAAAATAAAGATAAATTATTGGAGTTATACAATCAATTAACGCCAGTTGAAATTGCTACTCAGTTGAATGTACATATTCAAACAGTATACAAATACTTAAATGCTCATAAACTTAGAGACCCATTTAAAAGTGCAGATGAAAACGAGCTAGTTCGATTCATTGAGAGTTTGGGAATTACAAACATTGTAAGGAACACTCGAAAATTAATTAAATCCGGTAAAGAAATAGATATATACTTGCCCGACTATAATATAGCAATTGAATATAACGGTGTATATTGGCATCACGAAGATGTTGCTCATATAACCAGGGACTATCACTATCAAAAATATAACGAGTGTGCCGAACTAGGTATTCAACTAATTACTATATTTTCTAATTTTTGGCATTCAAAAAAAGATATTGTGAAAAATACGTTGCGGGTCAAATTGAAAAAATTCAATGGTCCCGTAATATACGCAAGAAAATGCATAATACAAGAAGTTGATACACAATCAGCAAAGTTATTTTTAAACCAGCATCACATTCAAGGTTATACACCTGCTACTACTAGACTTGGATTATATTATCAAGATATGCTGGTTGCTATTATGACATTTTCAAAAAGTAGAATGGGTATTGGTTCCCATTCTAAAGATACTGAACTAGTTAGATTTGCATCATCGGGATTAATTGTTGGGGGCGCAAGTAAATTATTGGCACATTATCGAGGATTGTATCCCACAGAAGTTATAATCTCATATTCTGATAACGAATGGAGTACTGGGCATTTGTATAAAACACTTGGGTTCGAATTAGATGCACATATACGATACAGTTATTGGTATCTTAAACCCAGAGAGCATAAATTATATCACAGATTTTCTTTCTCAAAACAAAAATTAGTGGCACAGGGGTATGATAGTAATAAAACCGAAGCACAGATTGCAAAAGAAATTGGACTGTTAAAAGTATGGGATTGTGGCAAAGTAAAGTGGAAATTAGGATAAATAATGTGACATTTTATAGTGCAAGGACTAGACATGAACTCAAACTCGATTAGAAAGTATATTAGCATAGTTGAAGGAACAACTACTGCTCGAATTAATTTAAATGAATCAGATTGGGACGAACCCGGCTGGACTGAGATTGAATTTGTTTGTGTTAATCCAAATCATGCTGATGCAACTCCACTTGATAAACAAGAAGAATTGTTTGATGCATTGCAAGATATCCCCGACACTATTGTTATAAGACAGGATTGGAGTCATATGGAAGATGGGCAATCAAGTCTTTCTATATTATTTAAAGACGATGATACACGCCAACAAATTCTAGATATTGCAAATACAGTGGGAGTTGAAGTCGATGTTGAGGATTCAGTTAGTGACAGTTATGTAGATGATGCCATTCGTGGTCGACTAGAAGGGCAGTATTAGTGTATAATAACTCATATGAAAATTACATCAGCATCGGAATTTGACAAATTATCAACGGTAATAAAAGAGTGGCGGGTGAAGTCTCCTATGTATTCACGGGATATATTAAAAATTAGTCGATCAATTGACACTCATATTCAAAATCACAGTCGCATAATGGTTGAATATAGGCGTACTCGTAATAAATTTTTGTTGGAAAAAGCACAACTTGAAATAGATAAAATTAATGGTATAATCGACGTTATAAATGACGCTGAATTTATTTCGATCTTATGCAGATGATAAATACTTTATCATATACAAATAGTCTTAAACTATAATAGTTTAGGTTTATGCGGTACCATCCGCGTATGATCTAGAAAATCAAGGAGAAAACAAAATGGGACGTCCACTTAAAAAAGATTCATTCGGTACTGAAGTACTAGGTACACCAGCCACAACTAATGCAGGTATTACTGTATCATTTTACGATGGTGCAAATTTGCAAACTGATGGTATTATTATCAAACAGCGTGGAGCAAGAACGTTTGTTGTTGCTAGAATCGGGTCACCAGAAACCCGTTACACCTGCGTAACACAACCAAGCACACCAAGTGCAGAAGGTCAAATGCAATTAGTTGGATTTGCTTCACAAGGGCAATCTGCTAATAACGGTCCAGTTGCATTACGTAAAATTTCAAGAAGACAAGCTGTTGATTTTAATGGAAATCGATATTCATGGAAACTTGAAAACGATTCATCAACAGACTACATTGCATTGACTGCATTTTAATTTTTAGGATTACATATGGGACAAGTTGTTCGAGTTAACGGTGATTATTCAATCAAAACCTCAGAAGGAGGTACAATCCTTCTTGACACTGGCCCCAATGTTGGTTTTGTACGAGTTACTGGTAGTTTATCAGTCGAAGGCGACACATTAACAGTATCTGCTAACGATCTTAACATTAAAGATAATGTAATCACTATTAATTATGGTGAGCAAGGTGCCGGGGTATCATTAACATACGCCGGTATGCAAGTTGATAGGGGATCGCTGCCATCCGCAGTATTTGTATTTGACGAAAATACAGATTCATGGATTATTGCAAATGGACAAGTTGAAACTGGAGTTACTTATACTAATAGTAATCTTCGGTTGAGATCAATTTTAACAGATGCAACTACAGATAGTGGCGATTTAACACTTATCGGGTCAGGTACAGGTGTGTTAAAAGTAATTGGTACTACTAATTACGAAGATCAAGTAACTGACGATGACGATATTCCAAATAAAAAATATGTCGATGATGCAATTGAATCTGCACCGGCATTTCAAATATCCCGAGGTGATACTCGAGTAATTGCATTTGATACTACACAAGAATTGAGTTCGGAATTCTTTCCAATTGGCCCATATGTAGTGCCTCCAATTAGAGATCAAGTTGCAGTTATTATTAATAATCGACGTGTTGCATTGTTTACCGAAGAACAACTTGAAATGAGAGGCATTACTATTTTTGCCGAATCGCCAAGGGGATCTGATATTTTTGGATCACCGGTTTCTGATGCAGTAACAATACAAGCAACTAATACAAATACTAATTTGATATTAGAAACTACAGGAACTGGCAAAGTTCAAATTCCCTTTGCAATGCAGTTTGATAACGTACTACCCGAAGTTTCTCCAAGTCCTGTTGCAAACTCAACAGTTCTTTACAGTGGATCAGTATTAAGTGGCGGTACTGGATTATATTCAGTTAACTCTGTTACCTCCGGGGAACTAATAATAAAAAATAGAGCATTACTCTATAGCATGATTTTTTAAGAGATTCAGAATGGCAATAACAAATACTCGTCTTTCAACTACTGCACAATTTGAAGTTTTTTCTAGTACAGGAATTCAAGCAATTACCAACATTATTGCATGCAATACTGGTACGCCTGACTTAACTAACGAAACAATTAACGCCAGTACACTTACGGTTTATTTTATTCCCAGTGGCAGTGCCGCTAGTGATTTAACTACTGTAATTAAAAATGTAATCGTCCCAGCTGGGGAAACAATATTCTTTTCCGATGAAAAAGTAATTTTAGAAAACGGTGATACCATTGTTGCACAAGCAGGCACTGGTGATCTTATTTCAGTAACTGTGAGTTCATTGGCAGTATGAAATTTTTAAAAACACAAAATCTTTCTAATTACGGACTTACTGATACCACATTGATTGCAAATCCATATGGTAGATATGTTATGTCTGGACAAGGTGGATTGAGAATTCCAGCAGGACCTCAATCTGCTCGCCCACAAGTATCTGGTGTCGATGCACCCGGTGGTGTAAATGGGTATATTCGATATAATACTGATTCAGGTACAGTTGAAGCATATGTAGGCGGTGGATGGTCGGTATTAGGTACAGCGGCTGCATTAGAATTTGCTCCAATTAATACTACAGAGAAAGGAGCACCAAATGGTGTTGCAACTCTTGACGAAAATGGATTACTGCCAATTGGACAGTTACCTCCTATAGCAAACGATGTAGTTGAAGTAACTGATTTTGAAAGTTTACCATCACTGGACTCGGCAGATTCTGGTAAAATTTATGTTACTGTTGACAATAACTTTGGTTACAGATGGACCGGATCTGCATATTTGTTAATTTTCTCGGATAGTGTTGATTATTCAAGAGAATTGATTAAAAATTCCACCCAAAATGGAACTACTGCAATTACCGATGGCGGTGCGGCTAAGATTATTCCAAATACCGCATCCGATGGGTATTTACAGTTTAGTGTTGCTCCATCTGTTTTAGCAGGAGAAACATTAGTTTGGAATGATGTGGCCAAGCTTGATGCAAGTGGATTTTATCCAGATACTACAAATGTTTCTAAATTAGGAACAGCGGCGTTAAGATGGCAAAATGCATTTTATAACAATGGGTCATCGTCTGCACCTAGTATCTCACTTAGCGTAACTGATACTAGCAATACTGGTATTTACAGTAGTGCCGAAGGTAAGATTAGCTTTTCAAGTGGTGGATCACTTGTTACTGAAGTTGTTAGTACCGGTATTGTACCAGCAGTTACTAATACACAAACACTTGGTTCTAGTTCATTACGTTGGGCAACATCGTATATTGGAGCAGGTGCAGCCGCTACTCCATCAATTGCACTCAGTCCAGATAGCACTGTCAACACTGGTATCTATAGTAGTGCAGAAGGTAAGATTAGCTTTTCGAGTGGTGGCACGTTAATTACTGATATCGATACTACTGGTATAGTTCCGCCTGTTACTAACACATTTGTGCTAGGTGCAGCCGCAACACGATGGAAAACAGCATATTTAGGTGCTGGTGCAGCCGCTACTCCTACGATTGCACTTAGTCCAGACGGTACTGTTAATACAGGTATCTATAGCAGTGCCGAGGGTAAGATTAGTTTTACAAGTGGCGGATCATTGGTTACTGAAGTTGTCAGTACCGGTATTGTACCAGCAGTATCAAATACACAAAAGTTTGGTACAAGTGCATTACGATGGGAAACTGCATACTTTGGTGCAGGTGCGGCAGGAACTCCTGCAATTTCGTTTAGCCCAGACAGTACTGTTAACACTGGTATTTACAGTAGTGCCGAAGGTAAGATTAGTTTTGCAAGTGGCGGTGCTCTTGCAGTTGAAATTGATGCTACTGCATTCTTTCCAGATTCTACAGGTACATTAAGTATTGGAAAATCTGGTCATAGATGGACAAACGAATACTTAAAAGCCGGTACAGAAACAGCACCATCATTGTCAATTAGCCCTACTAACACTTCTAACAGCGGATTGTATAGTCCAAGCGAAGGTGTATTTAATTTCACAGCAGGCGGCAACGATATTGTCAGTTTGTCAAGTGTAGGAGTAATTCCGGCAACTACTGATACTCAAACATTAGGCACTGCTAGTATACGATGGAATACCATATTTTTAGGCATTGGATCAGAAGCGTTCCCGTCAATTGCACTCAGTCCCACTAATACAGTTAATACTGGAATTTATAGTGACGAAGAAGGTGTTGTTAGTTTTACAAGTGGCGGTGTTGATGCAGTTAATATCGATGCTACTGGTGTATATCCAAACTTAACAGAAACGTACAATGTTGGTTCATCGACTAAACGATGGAAATATACATATTTAGGTGCCGGTGCAGCCGCTACTCCATCGCTGTCTTTTAGTACCGATACAACTGTAAACAGTGGTATTTACAGCGGAACTAATGGTATTTTAAGTTTTGCAAGTGCAGGTGCAAATGTATTTAATGTTGACAGTACTGGAATTTATCCGTCTAATGACATTACAAAGAATTTAGGTTCAACAACTGCACGATGGTCAGCTACATATTTAGGTGCGGGTGCAGCCTCTACACCATCATTGTCATTTAGTCCCACTAATACTGATTCTACTGGCTTGTATAGTAGTGCAGAAGGTACTATTAGTTTCTCAAGCGGTGGTGTATATGCTGGACAAATTGCTGCCGGTGGTAACATGACAATGGTTGGTAACATTACTGCCAACTCTGACTTAAGACTTAAGAAAGATTTAACAGTAATTGACAATGCACTTGCCAAAGTTCAACAGCTTACTGGCTACACTTATACTAGAATTGACACAGGTGACAGGCAAACTGGTATTATTGCACAAGATTTGGAAAAAGTTCTTCCTGAAGCAGTATTACAAAATTCCGAATATAAGAGTGTTGCATATGGTAATATAGTTGGCTTGTTAATTGAAGCTATTAAGGAACTGAAAGCAGAAGTTAATGCGTTAAAAGGGGCCTAATATATGGGAACAAGTTTAACAGCAACTGGGGTACAGTTTCCTGATAATAGAGTGCAAACTGCACCTGCAATGACCGGTTTTAGAAATAGAATCATTAATGGGAATATGACTATAGCACAACGTGGGACAAGTTTTGCTAACATCGCAAACACTGCATATTCACTAGATAGGTGGAAACATGAATATGCATCTGCAGGGGCACTCACAATAACACAGGCTCTAGATGCACCACCTGGAATTGGGACTGCATTTAGTTTACGAGCAACAGTTACTACAGCAGATGCAACAGTAAACTCTACCGACGCAATGATGATTAATCAAACAATTGAGGGATATAATACGTATGAATTATATACTAGTGACCCGTTTACTCTTTCTTTTTGGGTGCGTTCAAGTAAAATCGGAGTACACTGTGTAGTTTTAAAAAACTCAAGTTATGATCGATCATATGTAATGGAATATACTGTTAACTCGGTTAACACATGGGAAAAGAAAAGTATTACGGTCGCTAATGGTATGAATCTCGGAGTAATAGGAGGTACCGGCTGGGGTGGTATGTCGGATGTAGGAATTCGAGTAAACTGGATATTAGCATGTGGATCTAATTACCACACGGCTACTCCTAATACATGGCTTACTAGTAATTTTAACGGAACTGCTAATCAAGTTAATTGTTTAGATACAGTTGGAAACATATTTGCTATAACTGGAGTTCAATTAGAAAAGGGTAGTGTTGCTACTGATTTTGAACAACGACCGTATGGATTAGAGTTATCACTATGCCAGCGGTATTATGAGGTTATTGATTACATTATATGTATGGTTCCTTGGAGTAGCGGAAGTCAAGTTATTCGATTCCGTGTTCCTTTTGCTGTCGAAAAACGGGCAACACCAGTAGCACTAACATTAAGTGCTAAAGATGGCGGGGCAGGCTCCATTGGATTTGCTAATAACGGAACACGTAGCGTTGTTATGTATGCTGCCGGTAATTATCAAGATGTTATTAGTTACCCATATATGACAATTAGTGCGGAGTTTTAAATGTACAAATTAACCAAAGACCCGATAACCGGTGAATATCTACCATTTGTAATTTTATTACCTAGTACTTACATTTCAATCGATGACTCTAATCCATATTATCAAACTTATCTAAAGTGGGTAGATGAAGGTAACGAACCATTAGAAGCTGATCCTTTACCTGATAATTCTGATGCTCTCCGTGCAGCCGCATATGTTTCCGAATCAGATCCATTATTCTTCAAAGCACAACGCGGGGAAGCAACAATGGATCAATGGTTAGCAAAAGTTCAAGAAATTAAAAATAGATATCCGCCAAAATTATAAAGTAGTTGCATGCTCTAACTCTAAAATAGTTTCAATTTTAGTTCGAATAATTTGATTATTTAGAGTATTTTTTAAACCAGTATGCAACTGTTTTGGCAAATCATCGAGCGAACACCATGCAATTGTAGATGCGGCTTGTGTTAAAAACTCCGCATCTACTAAGCACACATATGTGCTGTATTCAAACCCTTTATCTTCGGACAAGTACAACTCAATTGGTAATAATCTACCTTGGGAATAGTTGGCCAGCAATGCAGTTGAATCATTTAAAATATTACTAGTTCTTGCAAATGTTGGCACAGTCCATTTAGAATTTTCAAGTATTAACAAAATTCTTCCAGTTTGTTTTGATAAAAACAATAAACCGGCCCGTTGTTGTATATTAATTTGCATTATACATCAAGATCAAATCGCCAATATCCGGCAGCATACGATCCTTCAAAACTCTTAAGCCACATACCATTTTCCCATTTATACTGTATTCCAGTAGTTAAATTAGTTACATATTTAACAGCAGTAATACTAGTGTCAAATGTATTAACCCATCTAGTACCATTCCATTGAATAATTGAATTTGCTTCGATATATGTATCGTTACCATTCATATCTTTCCAGCCATCTGCACCGTCTACATTATCAGTACTACCGATTGATGCTAAAATTAAATAACGAGTGCCCGATGGTATAAGCGATTTACTTCCAAACTTTACAATTGGATTAAACGTTGTGGGATTTATAATAGCAGTAATTGCCGGTTCAGTATTCGACGGAATAGTGTCAATATCCAATGTAATATTAAGAATAGTTGGATCCATACTGTCAATGGAAAATACTCCTGCTATTTCATATCCAGTTGGTTGCAAGAAAAATATTCTACTAGTACCACTGTATGGACCTTGGATATCAATAATTGAATGCCAATCAAATGTTTTTTTGTTGAATATTTGCACAGTATCCGAATCAAGTGATTGTAAAAACTCATTCTTATCCGTTACAGTACATTCGTACACATTTGACGTTTGATTCTTAATAAGATAAATTCCAAACTGAGATATTGCAGTCCTAATTTGAGTTTTGGGATTATCAGTATTGTATAATAATGACTCGAGATCAGCAACTGATCCATTTTCACTAAAAATATTTGTAATAATATTTTGTACAATACCTAACTTTTTAACTTTAGCCGGTGGGCTAATCCAAATATTAGTTGAAAATTCTAATGTAGCAATATCTATTTCAGAATCTGATCCAGTGGGAATTGATCTAGAACTATACGAAATACTGTTTAATGTTAAAACACTAAGTGCTGTCCAATCAGTTATGTTATCAGTAGTTTGTATTTCAAGTGTGGGATTAAATAATATTAATATTTGTTCCAACAACTGTAATTTTTGATCAGTATTTGACGTCCATATATCAGCTTTTAATCCTAGTTTATATGGGCTAGGCATTAGCCGTTCAACTGTATAGTTTGCACCTTGTGTTTGATAGTATGTTCTCTCACCATTTATTATATCATAATCTCGCTCTCTAATGTGTAGCTTGTTAATAAACGTAGGATCTCCTGTACGGTCTCTATCCTGTTCCAAACTCGAGATATAGCAGGAAATTTTCGGCACAGTTGGCATTTTATTTTCCGAGCCTTCTGCAATAATAGATGCCGCTTGCCGTGATAAATCGCCATATGCAACTGGTACATATTTTTCAACACCCATATCTGATTGATATTTAAACCCAATGAATACTCGCATAAATTGTGTTAAATATCGTTTTAGTTGACCATCGTAAAAAAAATCTGCCATTACTTATCCTTAAAAATAATTATTCATCTGCTTTTGGCAATAGTGCTTTACTAAGACTTTGCTTTTCAACAACTTTACGTCCGTTAATTGTTGCTTCGTTTGTATTATTAATAAAGCTTGATAGTAACGTTTGACGTGCATTACGTCCTTCAAATCGTGCACCTTCTTTAGTGTCACTGGTACCTAAATTACTTAATGTCATTCTAACTCTCTGTTCGATTACTACCCATTTAAAACCGGAATATCTAAATAGTCTGTAAGGGAAAAAGTCTTTTCTAAGACAAAATTGCCCCTCTGATGGGTTTAACGGAAAACTAATACCAGCAGTAAACAATGCACCGTTTGGTGGTAGACCGTCTCCATCGTAGATAATACCGTGATATCCAAGAGAAGATGCAGTTTGCAATATAGTAGTTGTGTTTGGCCCAAGATATATAGGATTACCTTGTGAATCAAATAATAAATTGCCATCGTAATCAGTTGCTTGTGTTTCTACACTTGCATCTAAACTACTTGTATCAACTGTAACTACTACTGGATATCCGTCATCACCAGTTTGTAAGCTATATAATTTAGTAGTGTCTGGCCCACTTAATAACGAATCAGCTTCGGCCTGATCTAATACAGCCTCCATAATATTCATATCGGCTTCGTATGTGCTATTTATGCTTTTCAAAGTATCTAACAATGTCCAATAAGTTGAGTTTGGCGGAAATACATCAGTTATTCCATTAGTTACAATATCAATTGCTCTGTATCTAGTACTAGTAATTGGATTTTCGCCAATTACACTTCTGCCTTTGATTGCAGTATAAACTGCGGTATCCGGAGGTATTACACCTGATATGCCATCTCTAGTTAATGTAGTATTTTTAACTGAATATATTTTTCCATCTGGCCCGGTAATTATATCACCCGGTTGATAAGTAAATCCGCTATTATACACTGGAGCGGTGTTATCAATAACTACATATTTATTATTATCCGGACCAATTACCACATCACCGGGATAATATTGCTTACCTTCGGCCCATACTGCACCAACTGGATCAATACAAGTATATGCAAGTCCATCTGGACCGGTTATTTTGTCATTTGGAAAATAAGTAATTCCGGCTTGCCATTCACCTCTATCAGTATCATCATTTGTATCAGCAACAGTATTTAAAATATCTGCATATTCCTGGCTATCAACCATTGGTTTACACTTTGCACGATACAAATGTGGATACCATGTTGGGCTAAACCCTTCACTTGGGCGATTTAAATCTTCAATAACATAAAATCGTTTTAAGGAATATGCTAGATCGTTTAGTGCATAATCATCCTTTAAATGTGGTAATTCAATTACATCACCGGACATTAATTTTCTTCCAATCTTTTCGACTGTATCATTTATATGAAATGTTATTAAAATATTATCATTTTGCAAAAATAATCCAAATTGACTTAAATTAAAATCAATATCTTGTACACTATATACCCCACGTAACACAAAAATATCAGTGGCATATTTTCTATCTCTGTTTTCCATTAATAGCAAGTCTTGTATATTACGTGAACTTGCGGTTTCGTAAATGGGATTAGTAGGAGTGCCTTCTCTAATAAACTGCCAATAAGTTGAGTTTGGCGGTTGATGATTAGCACCTGTTCTGATTGCTTTATATACTTTGTTGTTTAGAGAAACGACAGCATCTAGTTTATATGCCGTGGTACTGTCCCATACAGGAGTCGTAGTGGGACCGATATACGCATGAATAAACACATCAGTACCGCCAACTTGAAACATTTCCCATGCGGTTTTATCTATAAACCTGTAATCATTTCCCTTATCGGGCCTATATAAACTTAACCGTGGCATATGTAATCTCCTGATTTACTCGTATTGTGTATGTATTTATCGAACACGATAAATACAATATGAGCCAAATTGATCAAACAAAACAAAGCGTCTACGATTATTGTAAAACCATGCTTGGCGATGGCATGATTGATGTCGAATTAGACCCACAACATTATGAAACTGCTTTAACAAAGGCACTTGCAGTATTTCGTCAACGAAATGATAACTCCGTTGAAGAAAGTATGGCATTTTTAACACTTACTGCCGATAAAAATGAATATGTATTGCCCAAAGAAATCCAACACGTTCGCCAGATTTTTAGGCGTAGCGTTGGTTCTAGAACAGGCGGGGGCAATGGAGGAACTGTATTCGAACCGTTTAATATGGCATATACAAATACATATTTGCTAAGTTCCACTAACATGGGCGGACTATTAACTTATGAATTATTTGCACAATACCAAGAATTAGTTGGTAAAATGTTCGGAAGTTACATAAATTTTACATGGCATCCGCAAAGTAGAAAATTAGTAATTCAGCAACGACCACGTGGCGAAGAAGAAGTTATGTTATGGGTTTACAATATTAAACCAGATTCGGCAATTATTACGGATGTATATGCAGGACAGTGGATTAAAGATTACGCATTAGCAACTTGTAAAATGATGCTAGGTCAAGCTAGAGAGAAATTCTCAACAATTGCAGGACCACAAGGCGGCACTCAATTAAATGGTGCGGCATTGAAATCCGAAGCATTAGCCGAAATTGAAAAATTAACAACTGAATTAGTAACTGCGGTACCCGGCGGAATTGGCTATAGCTTTTTAATAGGTTAATTGCACCCTTACACAAATTATTTGACTTTTATAATCAAATATGTTATATTTTAGTAGGGGATATAACATTTATGAACAAAAAAACAGTAATTGGTGTAGTTGGATTAATAGGTTCTGGTAAAGATACAGTAGCTGATTATTTGCAAAACTTTCACGGTTTTAGAAGAGAAAGTTTTGCATCGACATTAAAAGATGCAGTGAGTAATATTTTTGGGTGGGATCGAGTATTGCTCGAAGGTAGGACAGAAGAAGCAAGAGCCTGGCGTGAACAAGTAGATATTTGGTGGTCAACTAGGCTTGGAATACCACATTTAACACCACGATGGGCATTACAATTTTGGGGGACTGACATAGCAAGAAAGTCATTTCATACTGACATATGGATTGCAAGTTTAGAAAATAAACTACGAACAAGTAATGATAACATTGTAATTTCTGATTGCAGATTCCCAAATGAAATTCAAAGTATAAAAAATGCCGGTGGTAAAATTGTATGGGTTCAGCGTGGTTCATTACCTCAATGGTACAATACTGCGCTAATGGCTAACAATGGTTGTGAAGATTCTAAAAAAACACTCGAAGAATTAAATGTACATTCGAGTGAGACTTCATGGATTGGTACGCAAATTGATATTCATATTAAAAATAATGGAACAATTGATGAGCTATATTCGATATTGTCTACACTAGTGTAATATTCAAAAACTGCTAATATAATGAAATGGCTTACGACAATAAGCCATTTCTTTTGACTATAAACCACATTTTTTATAGCTTTTCGATAAATATGTTTATGAGATATCGTTTACTATAATATGTAAAATTATTGTAGATAAAAAGAGTTATAGTCAACAATAACTAACTGGCATTTGTAACAATATGTAGTAGTTAACTTACTTGTAATAACCGATATTAGTATCAAACAAATTAAGAATGTAGGTTTGTATATTAAAATACAAACATATAAACTAAATAAAATATTAGGAGAATATTAATGTTAACATCACCAGGCGTAGAAGTATCAGTTATTGACGAAAGTTTTTACACTTCTGCAGAACCAGGATCAGTGCCGCTAATTGTACTTGCAACTGCCGAAAACAAATTAAACGGAGCAGGTACCGCAGTCGCAGCCGGTACTTTAGAATCCAACGCAAATAATGTATATAGAATTACTAGTCAGCGAGAACTAGTTGAGACTTTCGGAGTACCGTTCTTCGAGAAAACCGCCACTAACAACCCAGTTCACGGTGGCGAACGTAATGAATATGGCTTGTTAGCCGCATACAGTTTATTGGGAGTAACTAACTCTGTATTTGTTATGCGTGTAAATGTTGACTTAAATGAGTTAGCACCAACCACTACTGAACCAGGTTCTGAGCCAAAAGATGGTACATGGTGGGTTAATTCTGCAACATCTGCATGGGGTATCCAGGAATGGAACAGCAATCCAATTACTTCTGCAGGTGGGCAGAAGTTTGCAGTTAAAACACCATCTGTATTAACAGACGAAGACACATCTAAAATTGATCCACTTACTAGATTTCCAAGAGAATCGTTTGGTTCAATTGGTGACTACGCTGTTGTATTTAAAACAGTTGATTCATCAAGTTTTAGAGAAATTGACGAACTTGCTAGATTGTTCTTCAAGACTCCAGGTAACGGTATTGCTAGCCCAGGCGAATGGGTATTAGTTGGTAGCGAAGCATGGACGGCAAGCTGGCCTGTAACTATTGGTACTGGATCATTTGCAATTGATGCAGATAACGATGGCGCTGAATTTACTATCAATGGTGTTACAATTACACTTGCAACTGGTGATACTGCCAATGTTGTTGCAAGTAAAATTAACGATGTATTGGCAATCCCTGGTGTAATTGCACAAGAAGTTCGTGGCAGATTATATTTATTCTCAACTGGCGAAGCTGACCCATTAGGTGATTCATCTAATGATGCAAGTATTACCGTTGGTGGATTAAGTACAAATGTAAAAATTGCAGCCGGTACTTATTTGGTACCAAAATTAGTACATGCACCACATACACAACGTCCACTATTTAAAAAGACTGAAAATACTAATTCAGTTGCTGGATATCCAACTGGTTCGTTATGGATCAAAACAACCGAGCCAAACAATGGAGCACGTATCCGTGTAACACGATGGAATGCTGGATCTAAAACCTGGGTGCCATATGAATCACCAATGTATCAATCGGCTGCAACTGCGTTGTATCAACTTGATCGTCAAGGTGGTGGATCTAACATTATTGTTGACACATTATATGTTCAATACAATGCACGTGAATATGCAATCGATAACGTATCGCCATACGAAACTGCAGAATATAGAATTTTTAGAAGAAGAAACAAAGGTGCAACTGTAATTACTTCATCAGTTGTTGCCGATGGTGCATTTGCTGGATCAAACAGAATTGTGTTACAACAATCAGTTCCAGGAAAATCTGAGTTAAGTCAAGAAACTCCAGTTTTATTTACTGGTATAACCGGAGTAGGTAGTGGTGTTGATAATGCTAATGCATTTGCAACAGCTATTAACGGCTCTGTATTTGTTGATGCAGATAATAATTTAGTTGAAAATAATGTAACCGCATCAGTTACAGATGACGGTCGTATTGTAATTACTCATAAAACCGGTGGTGACATCCGATTTAAAGTAGAACTTGGTACTGCTTTAACTATTTTCCAACCGTATAATATTCAAACCGGTAACGGCACTATTAATTTTTATGAAGTTAATACTGGATTAGTAACAGGGTCAGACGATCACTATGTAGCATCTAACTGGATTCCGTTAGCGGCTAGTATTAGTCCTACATATTATGTATCACCGGCTGCACCGCTTGAAGAACCAACAAACGGTCAATTATGGTTTAATCCAACATACCGCGAAGTAGATTTAATGATTCATAACGGTAATACCTGGGTCGGATATAAAACAGTATACGAAAATACAAATGCAACTGGACCAATTGTTTCGGCAACTGCACCAGAATTACAAACAGACGGAACTAGTGTCTTAGTTGAAGGTGATATTTGGATTTCTACTGCAGATATTGAAAATTATCCAAATATCTATCGTTACAACGGTGATACTGAAAAATGGATTTTACTTGATAATACCGATCAAACAACTGAAGACGGTGTATTGTTTGCTGATGCTCGTATAAATGTTGATGGGTTATCGAACCAGCCATCAAGTATTATTGATTTATTAACAAGTAACTTCTTAGATTTTGATGCTCCAGATCCAGCGTTATATCCGCGTGGTATGATTTTATGGAATACTCGTCGTAGTTATGGTAACGTTAAACGTTATGCAAATAACTATGTTAATACTGCAAATGATAACTTACGTATGCCCGGTGAGCCGTCAATGGCCAGCTATTACCCTGATCGTTGGGTAACATTTAGTGAAAATAACGAATCGGGGGCAGGAGTATTTGGTCGCAATGCACAACGTACTGTAGTTGTATCGGCATTAAAGAGTGCAATTGATACTAGCAACGAGGCTCGTGACGAAGAACGCAGGAACTTTAACTTGTTAGCATGTCCTGGTTACCCGGAAACTATGGCAAACTTAGTTAATTTAAATGTTGATCGTAAGTTAACGTCATTTATTGTTGGCGATACTCCATTACGATTAAAGTCCGATGCAACTAGTTTGTTAAATTACGGGACAAATGCTGCCGGTGTAACTGACAATAGTGATGCTGGAATAGTAACATACGACGAATATACCGCAGTTTATTATCCAAACGGTTTTACAACTGATTTAGGAGGATCTAATGTAGTAGTTCCAGCTTCACATATGATGCTTAGAACAATAGTATTAAGTGATAAATCATCTTATCCATGGTTTGCACCAGCCGGTACACGTCGAGGTGGTATTACAAATGCAACATCAGTGGGGTACATTGATGCTATTACTGGCGAGTTTAAAACAGTTGCGTTAAATAACGGTCAGCGCGATACATTGTACGAACAAAAAATTAATGCAATTCCGTTCTTTGTTGGTATTGGGCATATTGCATATGGTCAACGTACTCGTGCAAATGATGCATCTTCACTGGATCGCATTAATGTTGCAAGATTAGTAATTTATTTACGTAGTCAATTAACTAAACTTGCTAGACCGTTCTTGTTCGAGCCAAACGATAAGAAAACTAGAGATGAAATTAAAGGATCAGTTGAAAGTTTAATGATCGAATTAATTGGGTTACGTGCAATTTATGACTTTGCAGTAGTATGCGATGAAACAAATAATACACCGAGCCGTATTGATCAAAATCAATTATGGTTAGATGTTGCAATTGAACCATCGAAGTCGATTGAATTTATTTTCATACCATTACGTCTTAAGAATACTGGAGAAATTTAATGAGTAATTTTTTAGACAATTTAACAAAAACACAATATATTGGAGAATAATTTATGTCAATTACATCATTAATTAACCATTCGGTACAAACTACTAGTCCTGGTAGCAATACTAGTATGTTAATGCCGAAACTAAAATATCGATTCAGAGTAACACTTTTAGGATTTGCAACATCATCATCTACTGAATTATCAAGACAAGTAATCGATGTTACACGACCAAAAATAACATTCGAGGAAATCGAGATTCCGATTTACAACTCTAAGATTTACTTAGCAGGTAAACCAAGTTGGGATCCAGTTACTCTTAATGTTAGAGATGATGCGTCTGGTAATATAACTCAGTTAGTTGGTCAGCAATTGCAGAAACAATTTGACTTTATGGAGCAAAGTTCTGCACGAAGTGGTCAAGACTACAAGTTTACTACTAGAATTGAAATTTTAGATGGCGGTAACGGATCATTAAATAGTGCAAATACACTTGAAACTTGGGAATGTTATGGATGCTTCTTAACAAATGCCGATTACGGAGATAACAGCTATGCAACTGCCGAATCAATGACAGTTGGAATGACTATTAGATATGATAATGCAATTCAACACTCACAAGCTAGACCAGGTGGTGTTGGATCTCCAAATGTACGCAGTACTTCAAGTACTAGCTCAATTGGTCAAGGCGGTAGCAACATTAGCACAAATGGCGGAACTGTTATTGCGTAATAGTTAGCACTGAGTTATTATTTAATTAATCCAGAAAAACCCGGAGATCTCCGGGTTTTTCATGGCAAGTACTAACAGTAATGAAAGGTAAATAGTAATATGGCTAATTCATTTAACAACTATTTAAACACCAGCCCAGACGGGCCAAAAGGTCACCTGGCAAGTTTTCAACATGCATCAAAAACATTTGTTGACAACTTTTATCGACTTTCTCCAAGATTTAAATTTTTGTTTTATGCATATTTTGAACTTGATACAAGTATACCACAAGTAGCGTCATTAGTGGCAAATAGAAGCGAATATGAGATTCCACTATTAGTAAAAAGTACATCAATGCCATCGTATACATACGATACTGTTGTTAAAAATAGATATAACAGAAAAAAAGTAGTATATAAACAACAAACATACGAACCGCTTACTATTGCATTTCATGATGATAACGCCGGTATCATAAATGCATTATGGTATGCTCATAATGAGTATTATAGTAACGATATGTTGCATACTAGTCCAACTGATTGGGCTCCTAATAATCAAGCATGGTCAGCAAAAAAATATGGCATGGATACGTTAACTAATAACCGATTCTTTAAACGAATTACATTATATACTATGAGTCGACAAAAATTTAATAGTTATACTATATGGGGACCTAAAATAAAAAGTTGGAAACATAGTGATTTAGATTATTCGGCGACCGATACGCTAGATAACACAATGTCAATAGAGTACGAAGGAGTATCGTATTCATCGGGAAATATAACCGAAACAACTACTGATGGTTTTACAACTGTACATTACGATCATGTTCAAAGTCCGTTAATTACAGGAGACAATGGTAATGCTGAGACGGTAATGCAATCTGTACCAGAAGTTGATTTATTAACATCTAACCCAAATGTAAACGGTATTCTAGTACAAGCTCAACAAGAAAACAGAGTGATTCCGTTACCTACATCAACTGAATCAACTGGTCTTACTAACAGTGTTTCTACAAATTTAGTAAGTGGGATAGTTGGAGTATTGTTTCCTGGTTCATCTAATAGCGGCATTGAATCTGTTGCAACTGCAAAGGTATTTGGTGATACAGCCAATAATGTAACATCTTCTACATTTAGTGGAACTTCAGTTAGAGCACCAACTATTAACGACTTATGATTAATTTACCAATAAAATCGTCAGATGATTCTGCAAGAGCAACAAAATTATTTTTTGAAAAATACGGGCAATCTACGGTAGCGTTTAGTCCAAGCGATGTATACAGTACATTGGGATTTTTTCAATACAAAGGCTTTCAAGATGATGCAGCCATTTTAACGGGCATGGCAATACTTAGTAAGGCCAAAAAAGAAAATAGGCCAGTTAACACAATTCTTGATACACTAAACACACTAAACGGTGTGCAACTTAGTGTAATTGTTTCAACTATGTTAAATCAAGACAGACCTGCTACTTCAAGTTTAGGATTTAAAACTAATATTGCAGGTGCCGAAAGTATCTTAAGGAATATATTACCATAATGTCTAAATTTGCACAAGGTAAATTTACAATGAAAAATCCCGGAAAATATGCCGGGCTTAAAACACCATTTGCCCGTAGTTCTTGGGAATTTGTGTTTATGAAAATGCTAGATGAGCATCCTGGTGTTGAAAGCTGGGCAAGTGAAAGTGTACAGATTCCTTATCGTGATCCATTCACCGGAAAGTATACAATTTATGTTCCAGATTTTTTTATTGTATATGTCGATAAAGATGGTAAGAAAAATGCCGAACTAGTTGAAGTTAAACCATCTAGTCAAACGTTTCAAAATAAAGTTGGTAAAAGCCAATATAACCAACAACAGTATGTTAAAAATATGGCAAAATGGCAAGCTGCCAATGCATGGTGTCAACAACAACGAATTAAATTTCGAGTTGTTAACGAAGGTGAGATATTTCATCAAGGTGCAAAACGCAGATAAGTATAATATATAACTATCAAGGAGAATAAAATTACTAAACGACTCGAAGAACTGTTTAATCTAAATCCTAAAGATCAGCCAGCCATGACTAAAAGAGAAATTAACGAAGAAATAGCAGAAAAAGCTCAAAAAATTAAGAGTGTTAATCGTAGCTATATGGAGGTTAACTCGATTACTAAGTCACTGCCTGAAATTATCGAATTAGAAAACATTGACGAAACTGAACTAGACAAACTAGCATCCAAAGCCGAGCAAGCATACGAAGATTTAATGGATTTAGCCATGAATGTTGAAGTTCGGTACAGTGGTAGAATTTTTGAAGTCGCTGGCGGTATGCTAAAGCATGCTATTGATGCCAAGTCTGCAAAAATTGAAAAGAAATTAAAAGCAGTTGATTTACAACTGAAAAAATACAAAATTGATAAAGAAACACCCGAATCTGGAGATGGACAGTTGTTAAATGGCGAAGGCTATATTTACACTGATCGCAACGATCTTTTAAAGAAATTAGGGCAAAAATGATAAATACACTATGAAAACTTTTAGACAATACCTTTCAGAAAGCAAAAAAGTATACAACTTTAAGATAAAAGTTGCAGGTAACTTACCTGAAAATTTTATTAAAGATCTTAAAAATAGAATGGATCGTTGTAAAATCGTCTCACTTGACGAAACTTCAACAACACCAGTTCAGTCGTTACCAATTGATTTTCCTGAATTAAAAAACATGGATGTTCATATTATTGAATTTATATCCGAATATCCAATTACTGCACCTGAGATTACTTCAGAGTTGCTTAACATGGGACTAATTTCGGAAAATTTTAGAGTACGAGGGTCTAACGAACCAAGCGAAATGGATCAAGTTTTACTTGATCAAATTGTCGGTCAGGAAATTAAACCAGCTTCTGACACTAATAAAGTCAAACACAAAGATTACTTTGGTGATGACTTTAATAAAGATTTCCTTAAGGAATTAGCAAAAACTGCTAAAGAGAGAAAAAAAGAGGGCGAAGGTCTAACGGAATATTCGTTGCCATTAGCTAAAAAAGAAAAAACTGGCACAGCTAGCGCCATAGGGAGTAAATAATGGATTTTCATGCTTTAATTGCAAAACTTAACAAAATTAATCGGGCTCCGGCTCAAACTAAAACAGCACGACAGCTTACAAATGAATGCGGTATGGCAGTAATGCCAGTGCAATCTAATATGGGTGCAATGTCGCAAACTCAATCACCACCTCCGCATCCTAGCATGAATGTTAGTTTAAATGCACAAGGTATGGACAACATTCAAGATATCTTTCGATTAATACAAAAAGTTAATCCAGACGTAGATCAAACTAAAACAATCTCGGCTGCACCTATGCTCGATATTGATGATGTTACTGACAAATATGATATGGATACAGATTTTGATTCTAACCATAGCATGAAGCACAGCATTGACTTAGACAACGACCATGACATAAAGCACGGCATTGATTTAGATTCCGATGATGATATGGGTTTAGATTTAGATTCCGATGATGATATGGGTTTAGATTTAGATTCCGATGATATGGACAAAGATATGCATGAGCTCGGTGGAGATTATGATAGCGATGGCGATATCGATAATGACGATCTCGAAGGCAACGATGAAATTATTCTTGGTGGTAGTTTTGATTCTGCAACTGATGAAGATGGCGGCTTCCAATCATCTACAACACGTCCATTACCAAAATATCGTGATATGGATTATATGAATAACGAGTTAGCTGGTGGTATGAATCGCCCTAAAGGAACACATCCTAAAGTTGCAGGCGGTGATAATCCTATGCAACCGATTAAAGATCGTGATGAAGCATTTAAAGAAAGTATTCGCAATGATTTACGTCGACGCCTTGCAGAAGCTAAAAAACCAAGTGCATGTGCAACTAAATCCAAGTCGCCAAAAGCTGAACCAGGCATGAGAGAGTCTATGCGCACCAAGGCTAAACCAGCAAAGCAGCCTAAAATGGCAAGTGTTAAAGAGTCGTACGAAGAACGTATGGACAATATATTTTTTCGACGTCTTGCAGAAGCTAAAAAAGCAAGTGAAGGTATGACTAAAAAAGAAAAATCAGCAGTTGTTAAAAAAGCAAAAGCCGGTGAAGATATTGGCAAACCTGGTAAAAACTTTGATAAAGTAGCCAAAGCTGCCGGTGGTGGCGAAAAAGGTAAAAAAATTGCCGCATCGGCCATGTGGAAGAACCAAGCTAAAAAATAAGGAGCTAAACAATGGCTGAAATTTCAAGAAATAAAACTAACTTTGATGGTTCGGTAACGCCAATTGGTGTACAGTGTACTGCTGGAACATTATATGGCCTTAATGCCAATCTAATCAAGTTAGATGTTGCTAATACTAACGGTGTTGCAATTGATTTGAGAATTGACGATACAGTTGCCAATGGCATTGTTGAACAAATTGTTAAAGAAATTAGTCCACTGGCATTCTTTGTTGGCGACGATAGCACTGGTGGAGAAATCTTTTTAGTAGTTGATCGCTCAATTAGTGCTGAAGATATTCAACATCGAGTTAGGTCAATTGGCAGAACTGCTGATTGGAATAGAGTAACAAATACATATGCTGTTACACAAGTTGGAGCTAATGCAGTTGACATTAGTGGTACAACTGCCACTACTGCTAACATGTTTGTAACTGTTATTTAATTTAATATCTGTACATATAGGCGCACATTATGCGCCTATTTTCTATTCTAGTGATAAATACCGTATCAAAAAGGAACTATTATGTCTCGAAGCCTTGAAGGCAATTTAATCAAAAAGGCTCATAAGCCCATACGATACACACTTGAAGAAGTAAAACATATCGAAGCATGCATGGATCCAGTAACAGGACCTTTGTATTTTTGTAAACACTTTTTAATGATTCAGCATGCTACTCGAGGTAGTATTCGATTTGCACCATACGAATATCAAGAAAGATTGATTAGTGCATATCACGATAACAAACAGTGTATTGCTATGTTACCACGTCAAATGGGTAAAACGACCTGTGCAGTTGGATATTTATTATGGTACACAATGTTTGTACCTGAATCACAAGTGCTAATTGCCGCCCATAAAATGGAAGGTGCCCAAGATATTATGAATCGATATAGATTTGGTTATGAAAATTTACCAGATTTTATCCGAGCTGGGGTATACTCGTATAATAGAAATACTATTGAGTACGACAATGGATCTAGAATTCAAGCAGTAACTACTACTGAAAATACTGGACGCGGTAAATCATTATCGTTAATTTATTGCCTCGATGGTAGTACTAATGTTAGAATTCGAAATAAAACTACACTAATTGAAGAAGACATTTCGTTGGAACAATTATACATTAGATTAAATACAAATGCAAGGGTTTTGAGTTGAGTTATTTCACTGTTTGTTGTATACTATAGTATTAACTTTATTTAAACATATATGACACCATCTATTGAACAATTCGTCAAACGAAACAAAAAACGTAATGCTAAATTATACGACCCACTGTGTATTGAAGGACAAGACTACATTGTATGCCCAGTTAGTAAAGAACGCCTTAGTATGATTAAATCAAACTATATTACTCAAGTACTTAACATGTCGGTTGACGCATACGATCAACTGTATCCAGGCGTCCGTGGAGTTTCTCTAAAAAGAAAGCTTAATATTAAAACTGGGTTAAAACAAATTGATACAGTTACTGGATTAACCAAGTACGAAGTAGGACAAGTAAAAGCACGTCAAATTCTATCCACAGTAGATAGTACTGGTATGTCCGGGTATGATAGAAAAGGTCAAAAGACTAAAGCTACTCACATGGCAAACATTGACGAGCTTGGCAGAAATGGTTACTCGCAACTAGCATCAAAAGCGATTATCAAAGGTAACAATACAAAAGCTATAAAGGGGTTAATATTACCTCCAGATGCTAGATCTGAGTTTTATCGATATAAATCAATAGTACAATATGTAACAAATAAACATAAAGCAACAATTGCTGCCGGATATATAACAGGGCTAGCTGGTACAGAAGGGGCATATCACTTAGATCACTTATACTCAATTATGCACGGGTACACTAATAAAGTAAGTCCGTTATTAGTTGGTAGTAATTTTAACCTAAAAATGATTCCATGGAAAGAAAATATAACTAAACATAGTTCATCTTCTATAACCCTTATTGAATTATGCAAGTTAGGAAATTATACAATGGAACAATCAGTTGCCGAATACGAAATCGCAATGGAAATAATTAAGCAAGATGCAGTTAATCAATCTCAATTAAGTGCCTCAATCATACTAGAAAAAATACATGAAACAATATTACATAGAAAATACTGATTATGAAATTCTTACACCATATGGATGGGAAGATTTTCAAGGAATATTTTTAAATAAAGATGCAAATAAACTAGCAAAACAAATTACATTAGAAAACAATAGTTGTATAACTGCAACACTTGAACATCGATTTTTTACAAACGGAGTCGAAGTTACAGTAAGTAATTTGTTAGTTGGTAATTATATTGATACAGTTGACGGCCCTTCAAAAATTATAGATATTTCTGAATGTACGTTAATTGATACATACGACATCTTTAACGCAACAAATCATGTTGTAATTGCAAATAAGACTTATTCGCATCAATGTGATGAATTTGCCTTTGTCCAGCCGCCGGAAAAAGCTAAAGAATTCTGGACTGCATTATCACCTACATTATCAACTGGTGGTAAATGTATTATTACATCCACACCAAACTCAGACGAAGATCAGTTTGCAATGTTATGGACTGAAGCTAACAAAAAGTTTGACGAATACGGAAACGAACAGCACGAAGGTGCAAATGGATTCCATTCATTTTTTGCACATTGGAATGAACATCCAGACCGTGATGAAGAATGGGCTAACAAAGAGCGGGCAAAAATCGGGGTTGAAAGATTCAGACGGGAATTTGATTGCTCCGCGCATAATACAAGCGTTACGCTCCAAGATGAAAGTGGTAATATTTTTACTACTACCATTGGCAATTTGCATGATAACTTACTTTAATCACACTATGAATCAAACTTTCAAACCAAACACAAAGAATTATAAAGTACTTACACCAGCTGGATTCCAACCATTTGCCGGTGTAAGTATGCGTGGGTTAAAGCCATTACTTCGACTCGAGTTCGAAAATAATGCATGGATTGAGTGTACATTTAATCATAAATTATATGTAACACATGATTCGTATAAAACTGCCGAAGAGTTATCAGTTGGTGATACTGTGGAATGTTTAACAGGTCCAATTAAAGTGTTATCAATAACTAATTTAGAAAGAAATGAACCAGTTTATGATTTAATCGAAGTTGAAAATGGACATAGATTTTATACAAATACAGTATTAAGTTCAAACTGCGAGTTCTTAATTTTCGATGAAACGTTAATTAACTCAATTAAATTATCAGAACTTAAGGGTGTTGAGCCAATTATGACAATGGGGCAAACACGTTGGTTTAAAGATGTTGATCCTAGAGCAACATACTTAGTATCACTTGATCCTAGTCTAGGAACTGGTGGTGATTATGCCGCAATTCAGGTATTTGAAATGCCGAGCATGGAGCAAGTTGCAGAGTGGAGACATAACTTAACACCTATTCAGGCACAGATTAGACACTTACGAGAAATAACAAAGTACATTGCCGAACGTGGTCAAGAGCGTGGCGGCACTCCTCAAATATATTATTCAGTTGAAAATAATACTATTGGAGAAGCGGCACTAGTGGTAATTAACGATATCGGGGAAGATCAATTTAATGGTTTATTTTTATCCGAACCTATGCGTAAAGGTCATATTAGACGATTCAGAAAAGGGTTTAACACTACGCATCGATCCAAAGTAACAGCATGTAGTAGAATGAAAAACTTAGTTGAACAGCATAAAATGACTTTAAAATCAAAGCCATTAATCTCTGAATTAAAAACATTTGTAGCACACGGTGTCGGATTTGGTGCAAAGACTGGAGAACATGACGATTTGGTGTCTGCTACATTGCTAATTATTAGAATGGCCGCAGTTTTAGCTGATTGGGATCCTAAAATCTATGATAAAATGACTGAAAAGATAACAGAAGAGCAAATGCCACTGCCAATATTCATAAGTACGGGCTATTAATCATAAATACATAATGAACGCTACAAACAACATTGCCACTGATTTATTTTATAAAATTAGAAGCCGTTTCTCAGGTCTTAAACTTGGATCCGAGGAAGGCAAGATCACTATTGATCCCGAGGAAGCTCGGTTTTTTGACTTTGATTATACTGATGATACTGAACTTATTGGTCACGTTAGTATTAGCTTAGCAGAAGAAAACTCTATGAAAGTCTACTTTTCGTCTGGTATTACAGATGATATGACATCTGTTCAGAAAGAAAAATGGTATGGATTTTTAAAAGAATTACGTCAATTTGCAAAACGTCGACTAATGGCTTTTGATACAAGAGACATTGCCAAGGACAATTTAGATAGACGGGATTATGCATTTTTAATTAAAACTGCAAAACCAAACAAAAAACAAAAACAAGTTGGAGAATCAATTATGAATGAAAATTCGTCATTATACGGAACTAAACGAGTAAGTTACCAAAAACTGATGGATACAAAGTTGATCATTAAGCATACTAATCCGCTTCTTGATGATCAACAACGGGGTGCACGAAGTAGAAATATTTCTGCAATTTTTATCGAAAATCGTGATGGAGAACGATTTAAATATCCATATATACATTTAGCCGGTGCCAGAGCAATGCAACGACATGTTGCAAATAGTGGTACACCATATGATGATATTGGCCGTAGTATTACTCAAATGAGTGAAGAAATTTCACAACTTCGTAAATTTTCAAATTATGTATCAAGAAATCATTTATTAAATGATGATACTAACAATATTATCGAATATAGCGGACATGCACTAGCTAAACTTCGAGAGCAAGTTGCTAGATTAAGTAAACAACGCAGTTACGATGAGTACACTGAGTCTTTTTACTTACAACCTAAAATTGATGTACCACAAGAAGTTATACAAGAATACACCGAAAAGTTTACAATCAAAAATTTTAAAGAAGATATTAAAACAGTATTTCCGATTTTATATAGATTAATGCAAGAAAACTCTACTATTGGCTATAATGATATTGTATCAATGACTGCTACACCTGAACGTAAAATTCAGGAAACAATTAAACCACGTAATGAGTTTGATAGGTTTGAAGATTGGGTAATGACATTAGGTGAAGATACTTCAATCACTGGTAATAATGAAGAAAATAGAGACATGGCAATTAGTAATTTACAATTGTTAGTGGGACAACATTTTCCAGCAGGTATCAAAGGTAAAAATGCAATTACTAGTTTAGACGGTATCATTAATGATCCAGGATTAATTATGCAATTAAAAGGCCAAGCGTTAATGGATCCAGACTTAGACGTTAGACCACTTATTCATCTATGGTTAGAAGCAAATGCACCTGATATCCTATCAAAATTAGACTTTGGTGATATGGTTGAAGGCGAAGAAGGCGAAGAGGAAATGCCAGCCGAGGGCGAAGAAGAAATGCCACCAGTTGAGGGAGAGGAAGCTCCACCAGTTGAGGGAGAGGAAGCTCCACCAGTTGAGGGAGAGGAAGCTCCACCAGCCGAAGGCGAAGAAGAAATGCCACCAGTTGAGGGAGAGGAAGCTCCACCAGTTGAAGGTGAAGAAGCTCCACCAGTTGAGGGAGAAGAAATGCCACCAGCCGAAGGCGAAGAAGGCCCTCCGCCAATGCAACAAGAAAGTTTTATGTCTGACTTCTTTGGAAAAATGTCCGGCACTAGTTCAAGAATGAAAGATAAAATTTCAAGCTTTGATCGTGGTAGCAAAAAATCAAAAGATGCATTTGATTCTAACGATATGACAACCCGATCTTCTAGAAATACAGGTTCAGTTGACACAAATGCTGTTTCGAATTTTATTTTTAGCTTTTATGATACCGAAACTCGAGCTTTCCCAAAGGGACCAGAAAGTGTATGTACTATGGTTGGAAAGAAATTTGGAGAGCAAGCCGAAACTGTTGCTAGACGTTTAGTTTATCGTTTAGCACCTGAACAAAATATATTAGGAACTACTATGAGAGAATCAAAATACAATAGAAAAAATCAATTACACGAAGGTGTATATAGAACAGAAATTGACGTACCATGTTATATTGATGGCGAAGATATGGATACATCTGAAGTTGAAATTGATTATAATGTATATCATGATGAAGATGACAACGGCAATCCACGTCAGGAAGTTGAATACAATTCAGTTACTTGTGTACACACAGGTGAAGACTTAATCGATGATTTTTATAATTTACCTGACAGGGTAATTGGTGATATCGAGGACGATATTCTTGCAGATTACAAGCGACAGCGCGATGAAGATTTTGTCGAACCGGATGATCCAGATGATTCCGATTGGAACAGATTTGAATCAAGAGCATCGCGTGGAACTCAATTATCCGAATCAGTACACCGTAAACCTATGTTAACTGAATCTGCCAAGGCTAGACAAAGTGACATTGCGGCTTTGAAACGAATTAAGAAATTATCTGGTTTATCTAAATAATTTTAATATACAATAACAAACGGCAGAAATGCCGTTTTATTTTGGCGTTTTTATGCAATAAAAGTACATTTTTACTTGACTTTGCTAAATAAAAAGCATATAATAATTATATGCAAACAAGGCATACACCATTAAGGCAACAACATTAGGAGGCTAAAAAAATGGCATCATCATTAGCAGAAATTCGTGCAAAGTTATTAGAAGCACAAAATAAATCATCTGGTCAATTATCTGGTGGCGATAACGCAATTTATCCACACTGGAATATGACAGAAGACAAAGAAGCAGTTATTAGATTTTTACCAGACGGGGACGAATCAAATACTTTTTTCTGGGTCGAGCGTCAGATGATTAAATTACCATTCTCTGGTATCAAAGGCGACGTCAACAGTCGTCCAGTAATTGTACAAG
Source organism: Triops longicaudatus (assembly GCA_022885665.1). NCBI lineage: Eukaryota > Metazoa > Arthropoda > Branchiopoda > Notostraca > Triopsidae > Triops > Triops longicaudatus. The sequence goes on from JAGQDJ010000018.1 coordinate 184,470, forward strand.
TACCGTGTATTGAAATGTATGGAGATGGGGCAGTATGTCCAATCTTAACTGAAGTACGTGCATGGTTTAAAGACAAATCTTTAGAAGAATTAGGTCGTAAGTATTGGAAAAAGAAAAGCTATATTTTCCAAGGCTTTGTAACCGAAGATGCATTGAAAGAAGAAAACCCACCAGAAAATCCAATTAGACGATTCATCATCGGTCCACAAATTTTCCAGATTATCAAATCAGCGTTAATGGATCCCGAGTTAGATGAATTACCAATTCATTACTTAAAAGGTATTGATTTCCGTATTGCTAAATCAAGCAAAGGCGGTTTTGCAGATTACTCCGTATCAAAGTGGTCACGTCGCGAACGTGCACTATCAGACGCAGAACAAAATGCAATTGCAACACATAAATTGTTTAATTTGTCTGAGTTTTTACCTAAACGTCCAACTGAAGCTGATTTAAAAGCAATGGTTGAAATGTTTGAAGCATCAGTTGACGGCGAAGCATACGATTTAGAGCGTTGGGGCCAACATTTTAAACCAGCTGGTATGAGTCAGAATACTGGCGATCCAAACAAAGCAACACGCACACAATCTGCGCCTACTCCAGCACCAGCTAGGGTATCTGCTCCAGTTACAATTGATCCAGATATTGATGCAGACGAATCAGTACCATGGGAAGCTCCAGTAACTACTACTGCATCACAACCAGCAAGCCGTGCTCAAGATATCATGGCAATGATTCGCAATAGACCACGTTAATGTAATATAAAGAGAATGCACTAAACCTGCATTCTCTGTTAGATTACCACGAGTAACATATGTTACTATATAAAAATAATAAGGAATATTGTAATGAGTAAAGCGTTTGACATTAGTAAGTTTAGAAAGGGCATATCAAAATCAATTGACGGTCTTAGCATTGGGTTTAATGATCCAACAGATTGGATTTCCACTGGCAACTATGCATTAAATTACTTAATCTCGGGGGATTTTAATAAAGGAATTCCACTGGGCAAAGTAACAGTCTTTGCTGGAGAATCAGGAGCTGGAAAATCATTTATCTGTTCGGGTAATGTTATTAAACATGCACAAGACCAAGGTATATTTGTAGTGCTAGTTGATAGCGAAAATGCACTAGACGAAGCATGGCTAAAAGCACTAGATGTTGATACTAGTGAAGAAAAGTTATTAAAACTTAATATGGCAATGATCGATGACGTTGCAAAAACTATTTCAGAGTTTATGAAAGAGTTCAAAGCAATGGACGAAGAAAATAGACCAAAAGTTTTGTTTGTTTTAGATTCATTGGGGATGTTACTAACACCAACAGACGTAAATCAGTTTGAAGCTGGTGAAATGAAAGGTGATATGGGTCGAAAACCAAAAGCCCTTGCATCACTTGTGCGTAACTGTGTAAACATGTTTGGTAGTTATAATGTTGGTATGGTTGCAACTAATCATACATATGCTAGCCAAGACCCATATAATCCAGATCCCAATATCAGTGGTGGTCAAGGATTTATCTATGCAAGTTCAATTGTAGTTGCTATGAAAAAACTTAAGCTTAAAGAAGACGATGATGGTAATAAAATATCAGAAGTCATGGGAATCCGAGCAGGTTGTAAAATTATGAAAACTCGATATTCAAAACCGTTTGAAGATATTGAGATTAAAATCCCATATGAAACTGGTATGAATCCGTTTAGTGGTATGTTTGATTTACTCGAAAAGAAAAAGTATATCACTAAGGAAGGTAATCGATATTCATATATCGACTTACAAGGTGTTATCCATAAGTATTTTAGAAAAGAATGGAATAAGAATGAAAACGGAATTATGGATTTAGTAATGTCTGAATTTCATGAAAAGACAAAGTTAGCCGAAACTGTAATTGTTAATGAAGAAGACGCAATTAGCGAATAATTTAGTATTTTAAATGGTTAATCTGCATTTCGAGATAACTAATATAGTTGATATACATTTGGAGATTAATCAATGAAAGAAGAATTATTTACAGACTTATGGTTACTAGTGATTGAGCATGTACCGGAAAAATATCGTAAAGATATGGCAGCCGATTTTATTAATACACTAGTTGACCACGATATTGCCACTAGTATATTTACTGGCTTAAAAGGTATTGATAGCAATTTAGATGATGCAATTACTTGCATAGTTGAAAGCGACGATGCCGATGAATATAACGATTATGATAGTGAGGACTAATTGAATTGGTATAATAAAGTTTCAAAAGATATTTCACATATTCCCGATGCACTGTTATTTTATGAATCTGAGCTAGTATTAGCAAAATATGATTCTAAAATATCAGGTAGTTTGGAACGTGCGGCAGCTCAATTACCCGGTGTAGTTGAGCAACGATTTAATCAATTACAAGAAATTGAAGCAATTTTAGAATATTTACATATTGAATTACGTAGACTACGAAGCCAACATTTTCGGAAATATCTTGAACATTATCAAAGAGCATTATCATCAAGGGACTGTGAAAAGTTTGTTGAAGGTGAAGCAGATATAATTGATTTTGAAAAATTAATTAATGATGTAGCTTTATTGAGAAATAAGTGGTTGGGAATTATTAAGTCCCTTGAAAACAAATCGTTTTCAATAAACAATATTATTAAACTAAGATGTGCCGGTCTAGATGACGTAACACTGTAATACTGAAAAAGACGCATTGCGTCTTTTTCAGTATCTTGTCATTTGATAAATATCAACATGATTAATATATTTATTGGATACGACCATAGAGAAGCAATCGCATATCATGTATGCGTTAATAGCATTATACGACACTCGTCTGTGCCTGTATCAATTACACCACTTGCACTTTCAACATTACGTGGATATACCGAAAGTCATACTGACGGCAGCAATCAGTTTATTTACAGTAGATTTTTAGTGCCACATTTTAAAGACTACAATGGGTGGGCATTGTTTATCGATGGAGATATGCTAATTAGAGATGATATTAGCAAACTATGGGAATTGTGTGATAACTCAAAAGCAGTCATGGTTGTAAAACACAATTACAAAACAACAACAGCACACAAGTATCTTGGTTCTAAAAATGAAGATTATCCAAGAAAAAACTGGAGTAGTGTAATACTATGGAATTGTAGTCACCCGTCAAATTTAAAAGTTACGCCGGAATTTGTACAACAATCAAGTGGTGCCGATGTTCATAGATTTACTTGGTTAGACGATAGTGAAATAGGTGAATTACCAATTGAATGGAATTGGTTACCAGATGAATTTGGTGTAAATACCGATGCAAAATTAGTGCACTATACACTCGGTACACCTTGCTTTCATGATTTTGCAACAACTCCAATGGCAGATGAATGGCATCGTGAGCGCATTTATGTTGATTACAGTCAGCAATACAAATTATGAAAGACTGGATTTTTATAAGCAAAAAGGGCGCAGATCCTTTTATAAATCAATTTGCGGTAGGTTGTAATACTCCCATTACTAATTCTGAAAATTTCGAGTTTTCGTCGTCAACTTCTCCAATTGTGTTTAGGGGTATATTAAAAAAGACACTAATAAATCAATGCTGGGATAATCATCGTGATTTTTACTATATGGATACTGGATATTTTGGTAATGACATATCAAATACAAATCCATCGGGGAGTAAAATCTGGCATAGAATTGTAAAAAATAATTTACAACATGCTGATATTATCTCACGACCACCAGATCGGTGGCTTAAATTTAATAGAAAAATACTACCATGGAAAAAAGATGGAAGAAAAATATTAATTGCTAAGCCTGACGAAAAACCGTGCAAGTTTTATGGCATTAATTTAGATGAGTGGACATCATCGGTCATATCAACACTTAAACAATATACCGATCGCCCAATAGAAATTCGCGATCGAGCACCGTTACGAGTAGACCGAATAGCATCGGATACATTTATCAATGCTATTAATAACGATGTTTTTGCAGTAGTTACTTTTAATTCAAATGCAGCCACTGAAGCAATTATGAATGGAATCCCGGCATTTGTACTGGCACCGTCTCATGCCGCATTACCGGTTGCTAGTGCCGATTTAACAATGATAGAAACTCCTAATTATGCTACTTCTGATAAACTATTTGCATGGGCATGCCATCTAGCATATGGTCAGTATCATGTATCTGAATTAAAGTCGGGAATTGCAAAACATATGCTTGAAACGTTTAATGTATGAAAATATTAATTCAAAAAAAAGAAATTATTGATTTTATAATTGCACAATCTACAAAAATATTATCAACTAACGAATATAATATAATATACAATATACAGCCGTTGACTGATAATTTAGATTCAGTATTAGCATGGGCACATGAAAAAAAGACTGTTAAAAAATTAGAAAAATTTAAAGATAAACTAAAATCAAAACTTGAGAGATCTATTACTACAGATCTTCGTGCATATGTCGATGCAGTTGTGTCACAACTTAACACTTTTAAAGAAGTTAAAGCTACACAAATATTAAAGAAACCGGATTATATAATTGAAAAAATTGGAATTAATCAAATAGTCGAATCGTATCGGGCAAGTGATACTCCGAGCTTTACAAAGTCTATTGGGCAATTAATTAATAGCAACGCTAAATTAGTGCTCGACTCGGCTAGTATTAATCCAACTGATGATTGTGTTATACGAAATATGGCAGGAAATGAATCGTTACTTTTAGAAAAGATGCATAGTCACTATCCGTTTTGGTTTATTGATACTGGATATACTAATTTTTTAAACAGTAAACGTAAAACATGGCACCGATTAACCCGTAATCATTTACATCACTTTCAAATATTTGATGCACCGCTTGATCGATTACATAATTTTGAATCATTTCCAAAACAATGGCGAGAGTCGGGTCATAAAATTCTTGTAATTGAACCAGGCGAATTCTCAGCCAATACATTTAACATTGACATTAACAAATGGAAAGTAGATGTAGAAACCGAGCTACGAAATTATACAGATAAGCCTATTGTTTTTAGAGAAAAATTATCTAAAAAAATAAGAAAGAATTTATATCACGAATTGCTTGATGAAGATTATCATTGTATTGTTAACATAAATTCAAATGCGGCAGTTGAGTCATTATGGGCCGGTATACCAGTTATTACATTACACAAACATATAAGTAATTGTGTATCTAGCAGCCAGTTATCATCTGTTAATAACTTGTATAAACCTAATTTAGCAAACTGGGTATGCATGCTAAGTTACAGTCAGTTTACGTATGATGAAATAATCAATGGTACTGCATTAAATATAGTAAGGAAATATCATGTCTAAATATACCGTTGTTGCATATTATGCAGGCATTCCGCCTGGCAACAAAAATCCAGAAAAACCGTTAATATTAACTAATTTTATGCAAGGAGTACGTGCGTGTAACGATATTGCTGTCCCGCATGTTGGGACAAATATTATAAATTGTGATGTTGCATTGGTGCAAGGATTTGTACATGATAACAGTAAAAATAGCACACACTTAAATTTAAGAAAAGCAGTAATTGATTCTCAACGGGCATTGCATAAAAGAAGTTTAATTGTTGATAGTAATTTATTTTTGTATGCTGATCCGGGTAACACAAAACGATATTTGCGATATAGCTATGATGGAGTATTTCCTACTACTGGATTTTATTTTGATACAGTAGTAGATCCTGCTAGATGGACTAAAATTAGTAAAGATCTAGGGTTATCTTTACAACCGTGGAGAAAAACTGGAGAGCATATATTAATATGTTTGCAACGTAACGGTGGATGGAGTATGGGAGAAGTTAGTTCAACTGAGTGGTTACATAAAACTATTGCTAAAATTAAAAGTCATTCAAAAAGACCAATTGTAGTAAGACCACATCCGGGTGACAGTAAAACCGCAGATAGCTTAATAATAAAATATCCAGGTGTATCGATTAGTAAAAATACAAATCTATTAGATGACCTTAGAAATTGTTGGTGCACTATAACATACAACAGTTCTCCGGGTGTTGCAAGTGTAATAGAAGGAATACCAACATTTATTACAGATTCAATTCCAAAAAATAGTCAAAGCTTTTCAGTGGGGAATATTGACTTATCAACAATTGAAAATCCACTGATGCCAGAAAGACAACAGTGGATTGAAAAAATTGCAATGAGTCACTGGAATTTTAATGAGCTCAAAGATGGGTCAGCATGGAACCATATGCGATTATTTGTTAAGTAACAACAGCTCGGATATATTATATAGTTGTTCCATGTACGATGACGGGTTGCTTAATACACTAATCGGTAAGTCTCCCTCTCTACGTGGCATTGGTACAATATCAAACTCAACATTGTTTACTGATTTAAAAATATCTACAATTTCTTGAACTGTTGTACCTACTCCGTGCCCTAGATTTTCAATTTGGTTCGATGAGGTGTTAATACCTTTAATTACACTGTGACATATTTCGTTTACATGTGTATAATCTCGAACACATGTTCCATCTTTAGTATCATAATCGGTACCAAATAGATTAAATACTCCGCTAGTTGTTGCATTCATTAAATTCCACATCAATCCGTCGGGATTAGTTGGATTAATACCATCGCTACCGATTACATTATAAAATCTAAAAATTGTAAATGCAATATCATTTTCTGTACAATGTTGATTAACAATATCTTCGGCCATCCTTTTAGAAATGCCGTATGGGCTACCTAGTCCTGCGGCAGACCCAGTTGATGCAAAAATAAAATTACGTGTTTTAATTTTTTTCAATACATTTAATGTTCCCATTGTATTTGATAGAAAGTAAGGGGTTGGATTTAATACACTTCTGCCAACTGCAACTTCGGCTGCAAGATGTATTACGGTATCATATTCAGTGTTGATACCCCACTCTACATCTGTTGCAATATCAACTTTATATTGCAACTCTAATGGAATCTGTGGATCGTTGCGATCAAGTCCGTGTAAAATAACATCATTATGTCTTTTTAAAATTTGGCTAAGATGTGAACCAATATATCCCGAATTACCGGTTATTAAAATCTTCTTCATTATATTTTCTCCAAAATCCAGTTGATCGAGTTAAGCTCTGTTTATTCAGATTTGCAGTTCCGACTAAGTAGTTATGAATTTTTAAATCGACAATCATTCTATTCATTGCATTATCAGATGCAAGAAATGTACGACTATATGCAGTTAATAACTTGTTAGCACCAGTTGGAGATAACATGTATCCAGTTGTGCCCGGCATAGAGGAATTAAAATACTCAACTGCGGCTGGCGTACCTACTGGATTTAACAAATACGATTCATATCTTTCACTTTTTCTAGCACCTAATGTTAAAATTAAGACATCATCAAATTTAACCGGAATAAGTGCACGATGTATTTTAATATCATCTTCAAAAATACAAATTGTTTCGTTTAATTCTGCACATTTTTTCCAAAGTCGGTAATGACTATAAAAACAACCCATTACCCCAGGTTTTGACATTTTACCTACATATCGCTCGTCTACTGGTGATCCCTTAAAACTTATTGGGTGCACGGTGCGACCTTCTTTATTAAAAATATCCTCTGCATCAGACCCGTATGTACCTTCAAACAGTTCTGCATCAATTCCAATATTAGATAACTCAGACTTTACTTGTATAGCAGAAGTAAGACTGCTGTCAATTTTTGACAAATGAATGATAAATGCCTTATTCATATTAATACCAGTTAGCTTTAATTATTTCGTTATCTTTAAATATCGGTTTTGATGGTTTACTTTTTTTACTTGTAAACACGATTAATCCAGTGTTTTGGTTATTATTTAATTCAGTATTCGACGTCCAAGCAATAAAATCAGGATTTATTAGCTGTTCGACAAAATTATATTTAACATGTTCGGAAATAAAACCTTGATCACCAAGAAGTGGTAATTTTTTATACTGTTCATGATACTTATTAGAATTTAAACTATATGTATTATACAAATGTGTAGGGCAGTCTTTCCAGTACATAATTGAACTGTTGGCATACCCTTCTGGTTCGTGACACATAAAAAAATTATCAGATGATTTCTGCAAGTTTAACACTAACTCATCAAGTGGTTTAGTTATTATAACATCTAAATCAAAATAAAGCACTGAATTTTGACTAATAGATGCATTAAATAATTCCATCTTACTCCACCATCCGGTGTTAGCAGAATTAATTAACACATAATTACACAGTAATGGTATATCACTGTAACAGCAAAATTTATAAGGTAATGAAAGATTACGTGCTATTGCTCGTTCGAGTTTATATACCCACTCGGCTGTATATAGTTTGGAGTTTATTGATTGCAATACACAAACGATATTAATCATAATGATAGCCAGTACACTCCAACATTTATCTTTTTGCCTTTTGGGATCCAGCTATCTTTAATATACTTGCCCCAAGTTTCCATTACTTCAGTATGAGACCAATCATCTTTAACATGCACTTCATATGGATTATTATTAATTTCCTCTTGTGGCATGGGTACAATAGGAATACTAATAATTAGTGTTTTTGTATGTGTTAATGCAGTATCTACTAATTTAATTGCAGCCTGTTTAGACATGTGTTCTAATACATCGCCGGCAATAATAAGATCGTATACAGTATCCCAATTAAATTCTCTAATATCTACATTATGAATTGTATTATATTTTTCTTTGATATTAAATTTAACAATGTATTCATTCCATGCTTCGACACCTGTCCAATTAAATTGCTTAATTGGCGAAAGTAAGTTAAAGTATGTACCGCTACCGACTCCGATATCTAATATTGTATTGATTGAATCTTTATTTGCTAAAATCCAATTATATGTTTCTACTTTTCCGTGTTTTGAACTAATTCCCATTTGAATCCTTATAAGTTTGTAGTAGTTGAGAATGAATTTTGCCTCTCAACTAGTGATGGACTACCTAGGTGTACTAATCCTACTACATTGGTTCCTATTAGTCGATCAACTTCATATGCTCCATGCAATTTTACAAAACTAATTAACTTGTTAGCAAGCTCCGGGGTAATACAATATGCATGTCCCGATGGCGACCATAGCCCCGAGTCATCGTCATACTTTGGATTTTTTTGTTTATAGTATCGATGTAATTTAACAACTGAGTTGGTAATTTCCAAGGGACTCCAATAATTTTGTATTATTGCATCGTGTTCAAGAATAATAATGGGCTGATTTAATTTAATACATTTTTTCCATAATCCCCAGTGACTTAAGAAACAACCTTGAACACCAGGCTTTGACATAGTCGGCTTATCGAGCCGAGGCTTGATATTTTCCTTTTCCCATGTTTGCTCAGTTATTGTGTTGCCGTTAACTCCCCATTCTATTTCAACATGCCAATTAAATTTTTTGGCACTTACTAGACATTCAGTAACTTGTGTTTCACTAATTGTATGTTTTTTCAATGCAATTACAAATGTCTTTGGCTGCATATTTAGAATCATTTCCAGTATGCCTCGGTTCGTTTAATTTTTAAATCGGATAATTTACTTCTTCCTAGCGTCTTTCTATCACCTTTGAGATGATCTAAATATGCACCCCAATCACTGTTGATTAGTGGATGTCCTTCACCAGTTATTAAATGGCTACTCCAGTCTAATTCATTTAACTTAACTGCTTTTCTAACATGGTCAAACACAAAGCTGTCATGCCATTCTATTAATTTAAATATGCCATTCTCGGCATTATCGTACATTTTCTGAAACTCTTGTAAAAACACTTGAATATTTTTACTCTTTAAGTTCATAGCATATAACCCACACTCGGAAAATTTTCCCTTACGTCCTAAAAAACATAAATCTTTATTAGTTGGGATTAATCTATTAATGTCGTCCATTGTAATTGCACTATGACAAATAGTATCGGCATCCATCCATATTAATACGTCGGCATCTGTTTTTACAGCACAATCAAAAATTGCATATACTTTATGTGCAAATCTTACAGCATCCCACTTAAATTGTTTTTTTGAATCCTTCCGTTGATTTAGCATATATTCTTTTGTTATATCGCCATTTGCTTTAGGAATATTTTTCCATTTTTCTTTAAATGCAGTTAAATTATTAACGGTATTAAGATCAATATTAATAATACGAGGATCCGAAATTACAGGTTGGCAATTTTCAGGATATACATATAATGTGATTTCTGATGGCCATGTTGCTATAAAAGAATCAATCATGCGTTGTGCATATTGATTTAATCCATTAGCGTGGAAAGTAGTAACGACTGCGATTTTTCTCATTGTGGAATCCATTTTTGCATGTTTTTAAATACTTCGATTAGCGAGTAATGACTGGATTGTAATAATCTGTGAATTTCTTTTGCTGGTAACACTGTACCCTCAAGTAGAATAATCGGTCGATACTTATCAAATACTAATTTAAGTAAAGGTATATTGGTATAATGAGCAGTATCGATAAAAATAAAATCAATATCAGGTAATAGTTGTAAATCAGTGAACCATTCTCGTTTAACAATATTTCGTTTCTTTAATTGTTTATCGGTTGGGTCAATAATAAACACAGTAGTACAATGGGTAATTAAGTCTGGTAGATATCCTATACCAGACCCTACTACTAATGCATTTCTGCATTGGATTGATGATTTTAAAATTCTTTTTTCAAATTTACTCATTTGGTTTAAATACGTATAATATTTACCACTTATGATTTCATTTAAACTTTATCGAGAGCACGGAGCATTGAATAGCGGACCCGTATTTGATGCATTTGCAGCCGGAGTAACTCGCACTGGCAATTGTGTTGTTACTTCAAACGAAGATGTTGCAGTAATATGGTCAGCACTATGGCATGGCAGAATGCTAGCAAACCAACAAGTGTATAATCAAATGCGACTACAAAATCGTCCAGTTATTATCCTCGAAGTTGGTAATTTAATAAGGGGTACTACTTGGAGAATTGGGATTAATCATATTAATCGTAATGGATATTTCGGAAATACTAATAATCTCGATCATAATAGACCAGCAAAGCTAGGGATAACACTATATGATAATACAGCTCGTAATCGATCAATACTAATAACTGGTCAACACGAACGTAGTTTACAATGGCAAGGACAACCAGCAACTCAAGCATGGATTAACAACTTAGTACATGATATCCGATTAGTATCTGACTTACCTATTATTTTTAGACCACATCCACGTGCCAGTTATGTATCTATTAATAAATTATCAAATGTAATAATAGATCAACCAAAAAAATTAAATAATACATATGATGATTACAATTTTAATTATAACCATCATTGCATAATTAATTTTAATTCAGGGCCCGGAGTCCAGTCGGTTATACACGGAACACCGGTAGTTTGTGATATATCGAGTTTAGCATATCCAGTAAGTAATCAACTATCAGAACTTGATAATTTAGTAATTCCCAATCGAACTGAGTGGCTCACTCAACTATGTCATACTGAATGGAATATATCAGAAATTGCAAGCGGTATGCCACTGGCCCGTTTATTGTCAGAGTTAACTAATCAGATATGTTGACTTATGACACTATTTGCTATATAATAATATACTATGCAAATATCTGACATGCAACCTATTAATCATAACACAAACTCTGCTTATATGTTTGTTGATTACGATACTGACGGCACTGACACCAACGACGTAATAATTTTCTGTCGGTATCCTGCGTATAAATCACCTGGCATCAGAACAATTTTTACACCACTATTGCGATCGTATGATGCAATTGGATGGTGCCCAACTCGTCAACTATATAAACTCAGGGCATATAATATTAATCCACATACATTACTTAATCTTGCAATTGATCATGAATTTGAGATACACGAGTCGGTGTATCATTTAATAAATGAAAGCTCTAATGCACATGCAACTGCTCGAACATTTATGCCATATGCGTTGACTACCGAGTCCGGAGTTGTGTTGAATAATGCACCAATCGATGCTGTTAATTATTTTAATGCTAACATTACTAATAACATAGATTGTAATCAATTTTTAGCAAAAACAATGGGATATCCAGTATTACAACATGGAACATTGGCCACCTCATTTGATAAAGTAGTTTCGTCGTCGGCTAATATGTTTTGGACAACAACATCATCGACTATTTTTGATTTGTATAATCGACTACATTGTAAAATATGTATCGTAGTTGATCATATTGACAATTTCCATCAATGGGTCTATAATTTTACAGACGCAAGTAAACAGCATAACATTACTCAGTCTAAAATAAAAGTATGTCACCGCGAACCAAATCCGTCATTATTTAATACATGGATTGCAGATAATCAACACAATGGTAGTATGCAAGATGGTGATATTTTTATATTTGATAAAAAGCCTGCAAAGTGGATACACAAAGACCCAACTTTTATTAAAATTGTAGTATCTACTCGATGTTATCCCGATGTCGAATTAACAGCATCATCTTTTATCAAGACTCATCAATGCGTAATATTTTTATCGGATATTAAACCCACAATGCATCAGCACTCACAACTTGAAATAATTTAACAGGCAACCAATTTAATGAAAACATGCACTTTACATATATTAGATGAAGTTAATATAAAAATTACTGATCTAGATATATCAACACGTCGAAAAATTGTTAACAAACTAAAATACGAATTACCTTATGCTAGACATATGCCAGCTTACAAGCTTGGTAGATGGGATGGTACTAAAACATTTTTTAGTATTAGCGGTCATGGGTACTTGGCACATTTAGATGTGATCTTACCAATAGTCGAAGCTGACGGATATTACATCGAAGTAGTTGATTTAAGAAATCCATCAAATCTATCATTTACTGCCATAGGCGAAAACTACTGGGCCGATCAAGGCAAAGTATGGCCTGCAGGTCATCCAAATGCTGGAGATCCTATTGTGTTACGAAATTATCAATTCGACGTTGTTAACAAATTTTTAGAAACACCACAATCATTACAACAAGTAGCAACTGGTGCTGGAAAATGTCTTAGGGGTGACACACTAATAACTATTAATGTTGACGAAGATACGTATTTTGGTAAATTTGTAACTAATAAATTATCTACATATCCAAAACATATTAAAATTACAATTGGATTACTTGCTGAATATTTAGAATTATTTACAGGTAAATCGCTACTAAATTGTAAAGAAATTGATGTATCGGCATTTAACATTACAGTGCCGGCAGTTAATGGAACACAACGGGTTAACTCCTTTATTAAAAAGGAAAAGTTACCTGGGGTTGAATTAACATTTAATACAATTGTTTTAGGCTGTGCGGCAAAGCATATATTTTGTAATAACGGAGTTGATGTATTTGCGGAAGATTTAAACGTCGGTGATGCAGTTGACACATATTATGGAGAGTTACGTGTAACACATAAAACACAAGTCGATGCCGATACCTATTACGATATTGGTATTGATGCACCACATTTATATTATGACAGTAACGGCATTGTACATCATAACACACTTACAACTGCAACTCTAAGTAAATTATGCGAGCCATATGGTCGAACAGTTGTAATTGTACCAAATAAAAGTTTAGTAGTACAAACAGAAGAAGATTACCAAAATCTTGGGCTTGATGTGGGAGTGTATTTTGGAGACCGTAAAGAATTAAACAAGACTCACACTATTTGCACTTGGCAAAGTTTAAATGTGCTTGATAAGAAAAATGCCGATAACGATGAAGCATTATCTGTTGCAGAATTTGCCGAAGGCGTAGTTGCAGTTATTGTTGATGAATGTTTTAGTGGAGATACGCTAATTGCTACTCCAAATGGCAAAACTGCAATTAAGGATTTAAAAGAGGGCGATATTGTTTTAAACTTATGCGAAAAAACGCAAATGTTTAAAGAAGATGTTGTAGTTAAAGTACATAAAAATCTAACTGACAGCCAAACTGAACAAATGCTTGAGTTGGAATTTGATAACAATCAAATTATTAAAGTAACAGCAAATCATAAATTTTTAACAACTGCTGGTTGGGTAAGAGCAGACGAATTAACTGAAGAATTAGAAATTATTAACATTGACACATATGAAATTAAAAAGTAAAAAAGTAATAGAAATGCCAAATGAAGTGTATAACCTTCATATTAAGCAAGATCATAATTACATTGCAAATAATGCAGTAGTATCAAATTGTCATCAAGCTAAAGCTGATGTATTATCTAAACTGTTAACCCAGAATTTTAAAAATTGTGCAATTAGATGGGGGTTAACTGGAACTATTCCTAAAGATGATATCGAATTCCAATCGTTATTATCAAGCATTGGCCCAGTTACTAATCATGTAACTGCACATGACTTGCAAACACAGGGTGTACTTGCCAACTTGCAAATTAATATTTTGCAAACAACTGATATTGAAGTATTCAAAAGTTATAAAGATGAATATGCCTTTTTAGTAACTAACCAGCGAAGAATTAAGTGGATTGCAGATCAAGTTAAAAATTTAGTATTAACTGGAAACACGTTAGTACTTATTAACAGGATCGACACCGGTGATCAGTTAAGGGAGTTATTACCAGATGCTGTATTTGTAAGTGGCAAAATGAAATTAACAGATCGTAAAAATGAATACGATGAAATTAAAACAGCCGATAATAAAATTATTATTGCAACGTATGGTGTTGCCGCAGTGGGTATTAACATTCCCCGAATATTTAATCTAGTATTAATTGAACCAGGTAAAAGTTTTGTTAGGGTAATTCAGTCAATCGGTCGTGGTATTCGTAAAGCACATGATAAAGATTTTGTGCAAATTTGGGACATTACTAGTACCTGTAAATATGCAAAATCGCATCTAACGGCTCGTAAGAAATTTTACAAAGATGCAAAATATAACTTTACTATTTCAAAAGTTTCATATTAAATGTTAACATAACTTGACATGTTTAATTAATAATGCTATAATGTTATATAGGTAAATGCTTAAAACATATCTAATAGTTATTTACAGTCTATTAGATTAACTATTGTTATTACCGACTGTATATTGGAGATTAAAATTAAAATATTAACATTACAAAATAAATCGTTTGATCTAAGTGAGTTACCCGATGAAGTATCTGACGATATGCGATTTTCGGTGTTAGACAATTCAAATCCTGCTGAACCTGATTTCTTTTTCATGCCATTGATTTTTCTCGAATCGTTTAACAGTCCTGCAATTTTACTAAGAATTGGAGGATACGAAGTTCAAATGCCGCTTGACTGGAGTATTGTTATTGGCGATAAAGAATGCGGGTTAGATCCTGAAATTTTGCCATTAACATCAATTAATGAACGTGAGTTCGAAGCACTGATTTTTAATCCGTTATCTGGATTCAGAGCTGAACATTTTAAAATTGAAATTATAAACATATTTCACGATGTTAGGTGGTACTTTCCTAAAATGAAAACTGGTCATTATTTAACAGTTCCGCTTGGTCCAAACGAATCCCCTCCGTGTGCATTTTTTGTTAAAGATGTGCCGCGTCAAAGTGAAGTTATTCGATTAGATAAATTAATATAATATAGGAAATTAATATGGCTAAATTTGGAAAAGTATGGGGAGAAACAGAATTGCTGGAAGCTAATGGTGTATTAGAGTTTCATAGAATTGAAGCATCAGCAGGTGGTGTATGTAGTAAGCATACACACAAGTACAAGTGGAATGGATTTTTTGTCGAAAAGGGCAAACTAGTTATTCGTGTTTGGAAAAATAGTTATGATTTAGTTGATGAAACAATACTAACAGCTGGGCAATATACAAAAGTTGCACCAGGTGAATACCATCAGTTTGAAGCATTAGAAGATACAATTGCATTTGAATTATACTGGGCTGAATTTGATCACAACGATATTGAACGGGAATCGGTTGGATTTGTATCTAAATCATAATGGAGATATAATGATGGAACCAAAATGGCAAGTCAAAATAAATAACAGTCCCAGTGTATTATCGGCTCAGATGAATATACCTGATAACTACATTCCCACAGCTAATTGTTCCACACTTGAACTAATTAGTACAACTGCGTGTATTAATCAACGTCGTGAAGAAATATTCTGGAAAGATGTTTGTGAGATGGCAAAGGAAGATCCATATTTGCAAGAGTTAATTAATCATGTTAAACTACATTACTATTTAAAAAAGGAACATAATGGGGAAAAATAAACACGTTGACTTATTTACAGATATGATCCCGGCAGTCGATATGGGCATGCGAGAACTTTGGGATGCAGTGTCTGAAGACGGTCAAAAAGAAATTAAAGGTGATTTCTGGAATCTTAATAGATATATTAGTAATGTAAAATCATCAAATCGAGAATTACAAGAACATTATGTATTAACTACGAATGAATTTTATAACAAAAACTGGGCAGTGATTCAAAAACACCCCAAGCTAGTTTGGCAAACATTATGTTTATGTAGTCATGAAAGCAAAAAACCAATGTTTCACGAATGGTTATCATTAAAGCGTGAACGCAACAAAAAAGAAGAATTCCTTGCAACCCTTTTTCCGGATATGAAATTAGATGACATCACTACACTTGCAAACATCACCTCAACTGCTGACATTCGAGAATATTGTAAAGGACTTGGGTGGGAGAAAAAAGCAATTAATGCAATCAAATTTTAAATGCGAGTTTTGTAATAAAAAATTTATTAAAGAAAGCACAATGTTTGTTCATGTGTGTGAGCAAAAAAGAAGACACTTAGCAAAAAATGAAAAACATGTGCGTATGGGCATGTTGGCATTTAATAAATTTTATGAAATGACGCAACATAGTACAAAAGCGAAAACATTTTCTGAGTTTTCGTCTAGTGCATTTTACACTGCATTTGTAAAGTTTGGAAGTTTTTTAGTTAATACATCTCCGATTTACCCAGAGCAGTTTATAGAATTTGTGATTAAAAGCGGAGTAAAACTAGATCATTGGTGCCGAGATGAGTTGTATGATCAGTACATCATGGAAACTATTAAAAAAGAACCAGCCGATGGTGCTATACAACGCACACTTACTACTATGATTGAATGGGGCGATAAAAATAAACAACCATGGGAACAATATTTTCAACAAGTATCTCACAGTAGACTAGTGCACGATATTAAAGAAGGTAAAATTAGTCCATGGATTATTTTAAATACCAAAGCTGGGAAAGCAGTTTTACAACATCTTAATGACGAGCAACTTACGCTAGTTAGTCCAGTTATTGATCCAATTTATTGGAAAAAGCAATTTAAAACGCATTTAGCAGATATGGCATTAGTGAACGAAGTAGTTAGCGGAGCAAACATATTATGAAAAAACCAAAATTTAACATAGACGATATTGAAGAAATTGACGATATTGAAGAGGTAGTAATTTCTGGTGATCTTGAAATTTCAGTAGGGATCGATGAGGATGAAAATGTTATATATGTAAAATTTTCTGGGTTTTCTGAAACAGACAGCATTGCAGACTATGCACTATTTCTAGCTGATGTATTGCCATTACTAATTACAGGCGATAGCCCTACTATACACTAATGGATATTGATATTGACTTTCCAAATCGGGCAACAGCATTGGCATTATTTGATCATGTTGTTGCAAGTAGGTATGAAAATTCAAAATTAGTTAAACACAATACCGGCGTGTATTTTCAACGCATGCCAATTGTCGCAGATAAAAATATATCTGCAATTCCATACAACGAGTTAGACGAAACTACATTATTTAAAATTGATTTTTTAAATGTTAGTATCTATAATGGCGTCAGGGATGAAGAGCATTTGATTTTGCTTATGAATCAAGAACCAATATGGGAATTACTTGAACAAGATGATTTTGTAAATTTATTATTTCATGTAAATGGTCATGGGAATATTTTACGAGAAATGAAGCCTAAGTCAGTAAGCCAACTGGCAGCAGTATTAGCAATGATTAGACCGGCAAAACGGTACTTGGTTGGAAAATCATGGAGTCAAGTAGACAAAGAAATTTGGACTAAACCAGTAACTGCCGAATATTATTGGAAAAAATCACATGCATATGCATATGCTACTACGGTAATTGTGCAAATGAACCTAATTTGCGAAAAAATTCAAGATGGATCCCCTACTTGAGCAAACTACTGCTATTGCTCAATAGTAATGCTATCTACTAGCATTACTCTATTCTTCGTATTAATGTTATCGATTTACGCTTGACCCGTTTAACTAGCAAATTATTTAAGCTAGTAATAGGCCCAAGCATGACTTTAACATCTTTAGTTGAAAAGTTTTTTATAATATATTTAAAATTAGTAACTTCATGACGAAGAAAAATAGTTATGGGGATCTGTCGATTTGATTCCCACCACCATATTTCTCCTAGTTCTAAAAATCGTTGCTTTTCCGGTTCAGTCTTGATCAACGAATAGTCGTAAAAGCTAGTAATCTGGGCATCTTGATTTATAATGATGCCAACGTATTCTCGTTCGACGTGTGTTAACACCGAAATAAACGGAAAGTTTTCTTGTATGTTATGTGTTATACGCATAGGTAAATAATAAAAAGGTCCCTTATATTATGCAATTAGGTTCAGTTTATTTATATCCAAATCGTATCGATGTTTATGCCAATGTCGATCTGTGGGTCCACGAGAGGTATCGCAAAGTGTATCAACGTAATCTTAAAGTTTATCGAGGTGTCGATAATCGAATAGAGTTCCGAGTAAAGTCTTCGGATCAAAAACCAGTAAACATTACAAATAAAACAGTGGTGTTTAGATTAATAGCGAGGGAGACGCAGGAGCTGTTAATTAAAAAAGATTGTGAATCGCTTGATCCAGCTACTGGCAAAATATTTTTAATGTTAACACAAAATGAAATGTTAGAGATTGAACCGAGCATGTATCAATATTCATTAAGCTATGAAGTTAGAGAAATTAACGGCAATTATCACACTGTAACTGAATCGTATCCAATATACGTTGACAGCCAGTACGGTGCTTCGGGTATAATGGAAGTATTTCCAGGTATTGCAGGTGAAGCAAAGCCTAGCAGTGTAGTTGAAGAATTTAAACATTACAATGTTTATGATAGTGTAAATGAAAATTTTATAATTAGTGGTATATTTCCAGCATACGCACAAATGGTCACATCTGATAGTACGCACACTTTCCAATTATACTTTACTAATTTTTCCGGAAGAGTGGTGTTACAAGCAAGTCTTGATAACGGAGGAGATCCACAAACGTGGGTTGATATTAATTCGTTTGATTACATTGATGTAAGTCAAGAATATATAAATGTTGTTGGGTTATATAAATGGTTTAGATTTAAAATTACTCCAAGTGATGCCGGATTATTTGGAGACTTTCAAGTTAATCAAACAATTTTTGGTAATTACAATGTAACTATTCGAAACACTGGTAAATTATATTCAGCAGGTAATGTAATTGTTATTAAGGGAGACAGACTCGGTGGAGAAACTCCGGGTAACGATCTTACAATTACTGTTAACGATGTAGATTTAAACGGTTCAATTACCTCATTTACATACAGCGGACGTTCCATGAACGGTGTTTCAGTCTTTAATATCGATAACAGCGGCAAAACAAATATCGGTTCAATTGACAAAATTCTTTATAGATAGTATAATAAATGTATGACTCCAGTTGTTGATACATTTAAAACATTACTACCTGCAAAAACTAAAACTACACCCAGTGGATGGACTAGTTTTAATGCTCCATGCTGTGTACATCGTGGACACAAAGCAGATAACCGTAAACGTGGCGGACTTAGATTTGATAATGATAGTGTTGTTTATCATTGTTTTAATTGTAAGTTCTCTGCCTCCTGGCAGCCGGGATCAACTTTTTCAGAAAAGTTAAAATCTCTTGCAAGGTGGCTACATGCATCTGAAGATACAATTAAGAGATTAGTATTTGAATCTCTTAAAACTGATGATGCTAATGCTGTTGTTTATACTCCAGTTACTACAAATTTTGTTAATAAACCGTTACCTGCAGGTTCATTGCTATTAGCCGATTGGATGCAACAAATTGATGCATTACCGGCTAATTTGCATACATCATTCGTTAATGTACTAGAATACTTAATCAGTAGAGGTTACGAGAATCCGCTTGCTCATAATTTTTACTGGAATACTGATTCTACTTTTAAAGACAGGGTAATTATTCCGTTTATATGGCACGGCATGAATGTTGGGTACACTGCTAGAAGTGTAAAATCAGTTAAATTAAAATACTTGTCTGATCAGCCAGTTGGGTTTGTATTTAATACAAACGCACAACTTGATAATCAAAAATATGTATTAGTAACAGAAGGCCCGTTTGATGCACTTGCAGTTAACGGTGTTGGGTTACTAACTAATGTCATTTCCGATAGGCAAGCTGAAATTATTAATAAATTAGGTTCAAATGTTATTTTAATACCCGATCAAGATATGGCAGGATTAGAATTGTATAATAGGGCAATTGAGTTAAAATGGTCAGTTGCTGTTCCAAATTGGGATGACAGCATTAAAGATGCAGCCGATGCAGTTAAAAAATATGGCAAATTGTTTGTAGTAGTTGATGCAATTCAATCTGCACAATCCGGTTCAATTAAAATTGCAATGGCACGTCGTAAGTTAGAAAATAAATTAGAAAGGTTAAAATAACAATAATATATGGTAAAAGATTATAATTTCGACGTCCAAAAAGTGTACTTAGAATTAATGTTAGCAGACGCAGAGGTATTTGTTCGATGTCAAGGTATTTTTGATCATACGTTATTTGATCGTAAACTGCAAGATGCGGCTGAATTTATTAATATATATACAAAAGAATATAACGTACTGCCCGACTATGAAATGGTTAATGCATCATGCAGAGTTAACCTTGTAAAACCTGCAGACATTAAGCCCGGGCATATGAATTGGTTACTTGATGAATTTGAATCATTTACACGTCATAAAGCACTGGAACGTGCAATTATATCATCAGCAGAACTATTGGGTACTGATAGGCACGGTGAGGTAGAATCAATAATTAAAGAGGCAGTACAGATCGGTTTAGCTAGAGACATGGGTACTGATTATTTTGCTGATCCGCGTTCGAGGTTAATCGGACTTAAGGATAAAAACGGACAAATAACGTCAGGTTGGAAATCTCTAGACCAGAAAACATTCGGCGGTTTTAACAGAGGAGAACTAAATATATTTGCTGGTGGTTGTGTAGTTGCAAATACGGAGGTAGAAATTGTTAACTTATTCAAAATTGAAGATATTATTGCAAACAGAGTTTCAAACTAATAATGGAAAATTTAATGGTAAGAAACCAATTCCTCCCGATGTTTTAGTTTCAATAAACAATTACACTAGTTTTTTAGACTATGATGCCCCGATTAAAACTCGGGTTGCATATATTTTATCAAACACACTTACACAAGTTACATGTGCTAATTGTAAACAAACCAGAAAGGTTTTTTCTGGTTTAATTTTTGCTCAGCAGTATTGCTCACCAAAATGCAACATGACTAGTAATGCAACTAAACATAAACGGGAATCAACCAATGTTAGTCGGTACGGAGTTAGTAACCCA
Source organism: Triops longicaudatus (assembly GCA_022885665.1). NCBI lineage: Eukaryota > Metazoa > Arthropoda > Branchiopoda > Notostraca > Triopsidae > Triops > Triops longicaudatus. The sequence goes on from JAGQDJ010000018.1 coordinate 206,096, forward strand.
TTTAAAGATACAACAAAAATTCAATCTGCAATAATGGAAAAATACGGGGTTACTAATGCCGCAAAACTCGATAGTGTTAAAAATAAAATTAGTATAGCTAACACTAACAATGCCGTTTCAAGAGTTGAAAAAGCAAATGCCACAAATTTAAAAAAGTATGGTGTTAAGTGGGCCATACAATCGCCAATTGTTCGGGATAAGATTACTGCAACTATGATTGATCGATACGGTGCCGCAAGTAACTTTTCACGGTTAGATATACTTGAACAAATTAAACAAACTAAACTAGCACGATGGGGAACTATTAACACATCGTCTCTTCCGGAAATACTTGAAAAAACTCGACAAACTAAGTTAAAAAATCACAATAACCCAACATTTAACAATGTTGATAAACGATTAGCAACTATGATTGCCAATTATGGATCACATCATTCCCAATGCCATTGGAGTGAAAATACAATGAGTATCATGTCCGATGCTAGTTTGTTAAACACGTTTGTTACTAACAAACCAATTGCAATGGCTGCAATGCAGTTAAATGTAAGCCCAACCACACTCAGAAATACTGTCAACTCACACGGGATTGTTACTTACTCCCGTAGAAAAAATCAATATGAAGATTTAATTGCAACATTATTAACTGAACATGCTGTACCATATGAACAAAATAACCGTAGTGTATTAAATGGTAAAGAACTTGATTTTTATATACCACATTTAAATTTAGCAATTGAGTGCAATGGTATATTTTGGCATAGTGAATTAATGGGCAAAAATAGTGGGTATCATTTGTCAAAGACCGAATTATGCAACAGTTTAGGTATCAGGTTAATGCATTTTTGGGATTATCAAATAGATAAAAATTGGCCAGTAGTTGCTAGCATGATTTTAAATGCCATTGGCTCAACTCCTACTAAAATTGGAGCTAGAAAAACAACGGTAGTTGACTTATCATCAGCAGAATGTTTTAAATTTTTATCAGAAAATCATTTACAAGGTGCAGTTAATTCTTCAATTAGATACGGATTAATGTACAATAATGAATTAGTGTCAGTAATGTGTTTTGGTAAATCGAGATTTAAAACCAACGAATATGAATTATTAAGATTTGCAAATAAATTAAATCATCAAGTAGTTGGCGGAGCATCAAAATTGTTATCGGCATTTTTAAATAATAACCCAACTATAAACACATTAATTAGTTACGCTAGTAGAGACATTAGTATGGGTAATATGTATGCTCAATTGGGATTTGTGGAAATTGCAAAGACTTCACCGGCACCACTGTACTTTTATAACAAAACAGTATATAATAGAATTAAGTTTCAAAAACATAAGTTGCAACATATACTAAAAACATTCGACCCTAACTTAAGCGAATGGCAAAACATGAAAAATAACGGTTACAACCGATTTTGGAATACAGGAAATATAAAATATGCATACATACGAACATAATACACAATTAACATACTTATCGACATTATATAACCCTGATTCGTTAAATTTACTAACATCAACGGAGCTGTATGATCTATATGCTAAAAGTCAACCACAACGAGTTAAAATTGGAGATCTAGTTAGCAAACCAATTAATTCTTACTTAGTAAACAGTGTTGACGGATATGTACCAGCATACGAATGGAGAAATAAAGGTGTTAAAGATTGTGTTACACTGGTTACTTCCAGTGGTAAATCTGTTACTGCTAGTATTGATCATTTTTTCGAAATGGACAGCGGAAAATGGAAATACGCAGATACTATAGTGCCCGGTGAATATGTGGTAACACAAGACGGCAACGAACAAGTTATTTCAGTAACTGATGCCGGCAAACACGAAACATTTGACTTTCACATAAATCACGAAAATCACAGATATTATACTAACGGAATTAGTAGTCATAATTCCGGGGCAGGTAAATCTCTATTTCTTGCTAACTTAGGTGTAAATTTTGCACTTGCTGGATTAAATGTTGTGTATCTAACTCTTGAGTTAAGTGAAGCACTAGTATCAATGCGTATTGACTCGATGTTAACTGGCATCCCAACTCGAAGTATTTTTAAAGATCTTGATGATGTTGACATGAAAGTTCGTATGATTGGTAAAAAATCAGGGCTGTTGCAAGTAAAATATATGCCAAGTGGAAAGACATCCAACGATGTTAGAGCATATTTAAAAGAGTTTGAAATTAAAACTGGCAAAAAAGTTGATGCATTACTACTTGACTACTTAGATCTGTTAATGCCAATTGGTAAAAAGATTAGTGCAGAAAATTTGTTTATTAAAGACAAGTATGTATCAGAAGAGTTGCGAAATCTTGCCATGGAAAAACAGTGTGTATTTATTACAGCGGCACAGTTAAACAGAAATTCCGTTGAAGAATCTGAATTTGATCATAGTCATATTAGTGGTGGTTTATCAAAGATTCAAACAGCAGACAATGTGTTTGGTATTTTTACAAGTAGAGCAATGCGTGAACGTGGCAGATATCAGCTTCAGCTAATGAAAACACGTAGTTCAAGTGGCGTTGGACAAAAGATTGACTTGGAATTTAACATTGATACGTTGCGTATCACTGATTTACCCGAAGATGAACAAGAAAGTACAGCAGGAGCGGCACGTGGAACTAGCAGTGTAATTGAAAATATTAAACGAAAAACTACAATGGCTGCAGAAAGTAGAGAATCCAGTGATCCTACTGATGGAGCTCCGGTGGGTAAAGTACGTGCTAATGTACAAAGTTCAAAATTACGTGATATTTTAAATTCAATGAACGGTGATGATTAACAGTTCAAGGTAAATAATACGTGTACACTACTTTGTACACGTAACTTATTATACCAACTATGCGAGCCAGCGAATTTATACAAGAGTCATTTAAATCTCCAAAAAGTCACGGAAATCCAAACAAAGTGTTGGCATCTTCCGATGCAACGTTGCCCGGCATATTTGTACAACAACAACTACGAAACACAGATCCATACATGCAATACCGTTATGGTTTAGCTGTTGCTGCCGCTAGATCTACTCGTGATAACGGTGTTAAGTTTAGTCAAGAATCACCATGGGCTGAAAATTTAACACAAGTAATGTATGTGCCTGAAGACGAAGAAACAATTAAGCTTGCCAGTAAGCTTATGGGAATTACTCCAACTCAAATTTCAGACAATCGCAGTCGTGAATCAGAGGGAACTAACAGTGTTAGTCCTGTTGCAAAACCTAAAAGAAATCAATACGGAATTTAAATGTTATTAAACGAACTAATAGGCAAAAGCTTAATTACAGTACAACGTAAATTGAATCCAGAATTATGGATTCAGCATTCAATCAAACCCGAAATTCAAGAAAAATTATTAGAAATAAGTGATGCATTTATTGAATTTGTGGGTATTGATCTTGATGTTCAAGATATTACACTAACCGGTTCAAGTGCAAATTTTACGTGGACCGAGCACAGCGATATTGATATTCATATTATAGTACCTGGTATTCCTACTGATGAAGAACGTGAACTGTACAATGCAAAAAAAGCCCTATGGTCAAGCGAGCATGATATTAGTATCAAAGGCATGCCAGTTGAATGTTATGTTCAAGGACAAGATGAGCCGCATCACTCAACTGGCGTTTACAGCATATTAAACGATGATTGGATCACAACACCAACATTTCGCAAACCCAAAGTTAATGATACTAATATAAGACTCAAAACTGATGCACTTATGCATGTTATTGAAGATGCATTACTAACTAAAGATTTAGAAAAACTAAAGGCAGTTAAATATAAAATTATAAAAATGCGAAAAGCAGGCCTCAAGAAAAACGGCGAATGGGGTACTGAGAATTTGGTGTTTAAATTATTAAGAAATTTAGGAATGATTGACCAAATTTCCGACAAAATTATTGAGTTAGAAGATAGCGAATTGAGTTTAGAGCATACTGATATATAATGTTCTATATAAATCAAGAAAAAGCCCCAACTATGGGGCTTTTTCTATATCAACTAGTCCCTTGGCTTATTAATATTAAAAAATCGAAAAAAGATATTAATTGTACTAAGGTAAAGTGTTAGTGTTGCAAGAGCAATATTAACAGTGGTAGGATCGTCCGTTAATATGTCTCGAGCAGACTGTGTATCGGATGCAATTATTATTATAAACACAACAATTGACAATACACTAATAACAGTATCGGGCAATGCATTTCCCAATAACATATTTAATATGATTACAATAATCAACCCAATTAATGCAGGTATAATATATGCACCAATGCCAGTTAAATCTCGATCAGTTACTAGTGCATAACCACTGATACACACAAACAAAATACTCATTCCCATGAATGCAGTTACAACAGCAGGCAAATTGTAACCAGCAAATAAGCTGGACATACTTAATCCCATTAGAGCCGCATAAGTATGTAGCATTGTGAAAATAACAATGGGGGATTTACTTGTTCTAAATAGTGGTACAATTGCAAATAACATTACAATTGGTGATAGTGCAACTGCCCATTTTGTTATATCATCTAATAGTAAATTCATTAATGTTACACTGTTGCCAACAAAGAAACTAACAATGCTGGATGTGACCAATGCCAAACACAAGTGTATATACACTTGAATCATTGGCTGAGATAATACTAGTTTGCCAGTGGGCGATCGATTTGTGATTTGGGATAAATTAAACATACTACAACTCCATGTGAAAAGCATATAGTATATTATATCTTATCAGTATATGCAACCGATTATTTATATGCAGTTTTTTGTGTAAGCGTGCCACCATATGCATGTTGATATAATTTTGCGCATGTTTCAAAATTAAAATTAATAATACGGCCCGATGGTAACTTGAGAGTATATTGCATAGTGATAATGTAGTTATTTGTTATTGCGACTTACATGTTCTTTTAGAACAATAATGTCATTTTCAAGACGTCTAATTTGCCTCGATTGATATTCGGTAATAGAATTCAATCGCTGTACCAATGCTAACAGTTGTTGCTCAGTCAATGTAGGTGCCGCAGGTTGCACTATATTGGATTTAGTTGTTCTAGTAACTGGCGATTGTTGGTATTGTTGCATGATGTATTTACCACCTATGCTTGTTGGTCAATATATTCGTTGACTCGTTGATATATTTGTTTTAAGTAACGTTTGATCACCAATCGTTCTTTGGCAGTATTACCGGGAATATACTTTTCAAGTAATGCTTTAACACTTGAAGTTATTGTAGTACGCATTAATTCACGAACTTGCTCAGTTTGATAATTTTTGGCCAAGTTATTATCGACTACTTGTTCTAGTTGTTTAATTACTTTAATTGCAACGTTATGGGCAAATGCTCCAATTTCCCTAGAAGAAGAAAGATATATTGCTCTTTTATCTGCTTGCACAGATTTTCTAGGTTTGTACAAATATGAATGGTGTCCGGCACGTAACGGTGCTGCCGCTTCCTGATCACTGTGTACTAACTCATGTACTAGAGTAGTGGCAATTGCAGATGCATACGTACCGGCTCCATATGCGTTTTTTAATAATTTCTTAATCCGTGCGTTTGATAAAACAGCCACAATGGGTGCGGCTGTTTTGCTTTTTTTAAATATATCAATTGTACGGTAGTTGGTTTCTTCGGAAACAGTATTAACTAATTGTGTGAAAAAATTACTCAATGCTCTTGTACCTATTGTAACAGTTTGTGTTGATCTAGTAAATTTACCACTTGCTGGTATTGACTCAAATTTAATTTTTTGTATATGATTATTATTCATGTCAACTCGAGCATACGTGAGTAATTTAGCCTCGGCAAGGTCTTTAAATATATCAATAAATTCTGGAATTACAACGTCGGATAGTTGTACCGCAAATGTCTGGTGTCCGTATCTAGTCGATATAGATGCAATATTGTCCAGTTCAGGGGGAGTTAGCAATTGACTAACTGCCTGTACTAATAGTGGTTGTATAAGTTCGGCTAACGGTGCTTGATGTGCAACCAAATTAATTGATTCAGATAGGTAGTTTTGATTCATAGTGTATTTATCTAAGGTGGAGATAAGCCCTTTCATTGCCACGGAGTGGTGCGCAAATTTTTTTAAGCGATATATACCTACTTAATTATCACATTTATATCACACCCATCTCGCACTGTCTGCTGAATTTTTGATAGCCAGAGTGAGTTCAGAGTGATGTCAGAGTAGTATGAATCATATGAATTTTTGATAGCCAGAGTGATGTTAGAGTGAGTTTAGAGTGATAGCCAGAGTAGTAATGGTTAACCATGGTTAGGGGGCAAGCATGAATAAGCGTGACGATACGGTTATTACGGTTATTCGGGGTAGTACAGTATAACAGGGTTTAATGACCCTTACCGACTGTTGATACCGTTGATACCGTGATAATATGGTGTTATAGTGTTGACGGTTGAGCCCGAGGGGGTCTTTTCAGATAAAAAAATAGTTGCGCAAAAAATTTTGAAATGCGAATTTACCAAGGGTGAGGTTGTTTTTAGAGTAAATTTCAGAGTGAATTTCAGAGTGTGCCCGAGGGGGTCTTTTCAGGTAAAAAAATAGTTGCGCAAAAAATTGTAGGGAAGTACTTATCAAATCGTGGTGGCCGTTTTTAACCATACGTTACAATATATTACATTACATTACAGTATATTACATGCCACCCCCCACCTCTCAGAAAAAATTACAAATTGTAATATAAAATTACAATTTTTTTTGTAAAAATTTGTAAAAAAATGTTGCACAATGTAATGTACTGTAACACAGTGTAACGTTATAAATGTAACCTTTTGTAAAAAATTGTAGAGATTTGTAACATTTTTTTGCAAAATAAAAAAAGCGTTACAAATTAAATTGTAACGCTTTGTAACAAACTGTTACTGCTTTGCGCTATTATACGCAAAGCAGTATAGCATATTATATTATGCAATTGCATGCTGTTGCATTGCAACAACATGTTGTTGCAAGTAATCAATACGTTCATTATACGCTTCAAGCGTAATGTAATACTTGTTAGTTAGCGTATCAGCATACACAGTAGCAGGTACGTCATTAGCGTACTTGTTGTTGCTTGCAACAACTGCATACATATGTGCACGTTTGCTAACATTAGTATACATGTTAGCATGTACAGTATATGCACACAAAAGCGTATACTCTAAATTACTATTGTTTAAGTACACAATAGTATTTGTAACAACAAGTTTATTGTCGTTATTGTTGAAAAGCGTATGAGCTGTCTCAAGCAAGACGTACGCTTGGAGCGTAGTCGTAGCTGTGGATGTAGTTGTAGCTTTGTGTGTGTGTGTATTTTGCATTTTAAGTAAGTAAGTAAGTTGTTTAACAAGTATGTATTATAGCATTATTTAAAACACTATGCAAGTTTTATTTTGCATAGTGTTGTTTTAATGTTACGCTGTTTGTGCAATGCGCATTAATAGTGCATTGTTTACAGTAGTTAACATTGTAACGTTGTTAGCGTTACAAAAGTTTACTAATTTTGCAAATGCAGTAGCATTTTGTTGCATTAAAGCAACAGCATTGTTTACTTTTACACAAATAAATGTTTTGCGTAAATTAATATAAACTTGTTGCGTTTGTGCATTTTGTAAGCAAAATGTACTTGTTGCAAGTGCTTGCAATTGCAACGCTAGTTGTTTTTGTGCAACAGTGTACAAAACTGCGTTTTTAGCATTTTGCTGTGCTACTTGTATTTTAGTAGCAGTAGCACTATACGCTTTTTGCGTTTTTAAATTACGCAAAGTTGTAGTAGTTACAGTAGTAGCATTAGTAGTAGCATTAGTAGTTACAGTAGTATTTTGCATGTTGTTTAATTAAGTTGTTAAGTAAGTATGTAGTTTAACACTATATACAACACTATGCAAGTTTTATTTTGCATAGTGTTGTTTTAATGTTACGCTGTAATTGTTTGTTTGTTAGCTGTAATGCTAACAATGTTGCTTAGTGCAATAGTGCGCACTACAACATTATGTGTTACATTGTTTGTAACATTGTGTGTTGTGTTGTCTTTTTGCAACAATTGTGCGCTTGCGCTTGCAGTTAAATATTGTGCAACTTGTTGCTTTGTAGCAACAACCCCGTCAATAAAGTATACGCTTTTAGCGTTGTTATAAATAGCGTATAAATATAAACTATTGTTTGTTTTGTGTTGTACAACACTATAACAAGCAGTATGTGTAAAATAGTTACTTTGTGCTGTAAAATTAGCAACATTAGTTGCATTATTAGTTGCAATGTTAACTGCACTACGCTTTACTGCATTAGCAAATACGCTAGTTGCACTTTTAATGTTGCTAAAAAGTTGCACGTTAGCTTGTGTAACTTTTACAATATTAATATGTTTGTTTTTTGCGCTTGTAGCAACTTTTGTTACATACACAATGTTAGCAAAAGTAGTGCTAACATTAGCTAACAAGTTTGTTACTTGTTGCGCTGTAATAGTGTTGCTTTGTGCATGTAACGCAATAGCTAATTGTGCTGTAATATTTTGCATGTTGTTTACTTTACTGTGTTGTTAATATGTATGTAGTTTAACTGTATTTTTAACATTGTGCAAGCTTTATTTTAATTATTTTTTTATTTTGTTGTTTTTTTGCACAGTTTGTTGTTTTTTTGCTAAAACGCTTTAAAACGCTGTATGCACGTTTTTTTGCAATATAGTAGCAACGCTATATAACTGCTGTAAAACACGCTTAAAACACGCTTAAAACACGTTTACAGCACAATTGCACGTTTGCACGTTTGCACGTTTGCACGTTTGCACGTTTGCACGTTTGCACGTTGTTTTAAAACAACATACTGTAAAATATTTGTTGTTTTTATTGTGTTTGTAGTTTGTTTGTTTGTAGTTTTAAAACAACGTGTTTTATTGTGTTTGTAGTTTGTTTGTAGTTTTAAAACAACGTGTTTTTAAAATATTTGTTGCTTTTATTGTGTTTTTATTGTATAATACTTATATACGTTATGCGTATCTCTCTAATGCCTCTCTCTCCTCTAATGCCTCTCTCTCCTCTAATGCCTCTCTCTCACCGCCAAGGTGGAGAGTTGTATTTTTGCAACACTTGTAAAAATAAATTTTGCACTTTGTTATTTTTATGTTATAATACATACTTGTTAAACAACTTGTTATTTTTAAACGTTATTTTGTATTATGCAAAAAACAACACTTGTAAAAATAAATTTTGCACTTTGTTATTTTTATGTTATAATACATACTTGTTAAACAACTTAAACAACTTAAATTATATGCAAACAACTTTAAATACTGTACAAAAAAGCGCAAAATACAAAAACGCATTAGCTGTTAGTGTGTATAACTACAAAACTGCTAACTGTGTATGTAATCCCGACGTCTTAGATTTTGATCATCTTGTTGTGCAAACTAACGCAGATGCGTGTAGCTTTAGTGTTAATGAGTACATAGACAATCTTGCTGAAGACTGTAGTACAGACAACTACAACTTGTTTATGTTAGATGTCGCAAAAGCAGTTAATTATAATTACGTCCCGTTTAGTATGTAAGTACTATCATAGCTATGCAATGTAACAGTTGCATAGCTATATTACCTTACCTAATACCTAACTCAAGAGAGGTAGAGGGAGAATTACAGTCTATATGCATTACCTTACACATAAGTCAGGGGAGGTAGAGGTTACACTCTAGTATGCATAACCTAACCAATACACAAGTAGGATTGATTAGGGAGGATGCGGGTTAAGGTGAGTATTACTAACTTATCCCGCCCAAGAGGCAGCAATCCCAAACATCTACATACCTAACCTGTCTTGAACTAACAGGATAGGTGCCAACCTACGATTAAAATCTAATCTGTGCAAAAAAACCTTGGCGGCGCAGCGGGGCCTATTAGGCGATTAGGTAGGTAAGAGTTGAATCCTAGAATATCTATCTGCGATTTACCACCTAACTGCACACAGGTACAAGCGGACCTCAGGTTAAATGTTCTACCTGTGTGTATTACCTTATGCAGGTTCGAGGTTAAGGTTAAGGTTATAGGATAAGGTCAAGGTATAACCTGTCCTTGTTTGAGGTTTGAGGTTTGAGGATTAGGATTAGGTTAAGGTGCAGGCGCTGAAAGAGATATAAACCTGTCCTACTATGAGGTTATAGGTTGAGGTGGCAGCGGGGGTATTTGGTTGTTAGGTAGGTTATACCTAACTATTCAATCTATAACCTGTAACCTTACCTAACATATTAGGTGATTACTAGTTCATTCCTGTAACCTAATTCCAGGTGCAGGATGTGGTTTATTCTTATGATCGTATGCCAAACCAACCATAGTATGAGGATTAGGTTATAGGTCAAGAATGAGGTTGACGTGTTCTATATCATTCTTCTGTAATCATGTTTCTAATATCACCACCAAGGAGACAGGTTTGACCTATAGACAGGAGATCGCAGCGGGGCCTTTTAGACCTCTGGTAAGATTATCTTACCAGATTGTGATTTACATTCTAGGTTATAGGTAGAGGTTTAGGTTATAGGATTAGGTAGAGGTATAACCTAACCTTGTTTGTGATTATAGGTAGAGGTTATAGGTTGTAGGTAGAGGTTATAGGATTAGGTTATAGGATTAGGTTATAGGATTAGGTTATAGGATTAGGTTATAGGATTAGGTTATAGGTTTAGGTTATAGGTTTAGGTTATAGGATTAGGTAGAGGTATAACCTAACCTTGTTTGTGATTATAGGTAGAGGTTGTAGGTAGAGGTTGTAGGTAGAGGTTGTAGGTAGAGGTTTAGGTTATAGGTTATAGGTTGTAGGTAGAGATATAACCTATCCTTGTATATAGTTGAGGTCATAGGATTAGGTAGAGGGTTAGGGATAATCTATCCTTGTTTGTAGTCATAGGTAGAGGATTAGATGCAGGCGCTGAAAGAGGTATGAACACCTCGATATACTAGGTTATAGATTAGATGCAGGCGCTGAAAGAGGTATGAACACCTCGATATACTAGGTTATAGATTAGATGCAGGCGCTGAAAGAGACAGATAAGAGATAACACAGTGCATGTGTGCACTGTGTTTATTGCAGTATTAGCAATTGCAAATTAGCTCATAGTACATGTGTGCTAATTCAATAGTTTCAAAGCTGTAATCAAATTGTACAACGTTGTTTGTAGTGTTTGTACAGCATACATTGTATTTGCGTTTGTCTTGTTGCAACACAGTAACAAATGTGTTATTGTTTACTGTTTTTGTATGTGTATGTGTTTGCATATTAGTTACTTTGCTTTTGTTTAACATGTATGTATTATAGCACTATACACAACACTATGCAAGTTTTATTTTGCATAGTGTTGTATTTTTGCTACTACGCAACTAATAAATTAATTGTGTTATTGTTCACTTGTAACTTACGCAATGTTTGCTTAATAACAGTAAGTGTACGACGTGCGTCTTTGCGGGTCAAGTGTGGGTTAACAAACAATACAGACTTGTCAACATTGTTAATTGCAGTAACAGTTGTTTGTTGTAACAAGTATGTGTATTTTGGGGTTGTAACTACTACGTCGTTTGCTTGCATTTTGTTTACTTTGCTGTTGTTTAACATGTATGTATTATAACACTATATACAACACAATGCAAGTTTTATTTTGCATTGTGTTGTTTTTATGTTAAATTAGTATGTTGTAAATCCCAAAATGTGCATACTAGTACGAAAGGGCTCATTGTAGTCATTGCTACTTAATGCGTAAATTTGATCTCTAAGCTCATTAGTGCACTCATTTTCAAAAATGTCATATGCGTCTGCAATGTCATTAAGTGCTGTAACACGCAACACAAAGTCTTTAAATGTGCTAACAATTGCGTTAGTGCTAACAGTTGTGTCATTGTTTAATTGTACAGTATTTTGCATAAGTAGCTTTCAAAAAAATTAATTAATTAAGTATGTTAATTGCTTAACATGTATGTATTATAACACTATATACAACACAATGCAAGTTTTATTTTGCATTGTGTTGTTTTATTTTAACTTAGCTTAATACGCTGTAAATCCCAAAATGTGCATACTAGCACGAAAGGGCTCATTAGTATTACTACTTAACGCATAAATTTGATTTCTAAGTGCATTAGTACACTCATATTCAAAAATGTCATATGCATTTGACACGTCATTAAGTGCTGTAACACGTAATACAAAGTCTTTTAATGTGCTAACAGTTGCGTTGTTTAATTGTACAGTATTTTGCATAAGTAACTTTCAAAAAATTAATTAACTAAGTATGTTAATTGCTTAACATGTATGTATTATAGCACTGTTTTAAACACTATGCAAGTTTTATGTTGCATAGTGTTGTTTTAATGTTACACTGCTAGTGCTTGCATAGTAGCTTTATACACTGTAAACATACGACGTGCATCTTTACGACTGTTATACGACACGTTAAACATTACATTGTTAGTGCTGTTGTTGTTTACAACAACTGTATTGTTAAACAATACAAGTGTGAACTTTTTAAGTTTGCTTGTATAAACTACAGTTTTTGCTTTAGTATTTTGCATATAATTTAAGTTGCTTTGTTGTTAATATGTATGTATTATAACACTGTTTTAAACACTATGCAAGTTTTATTTTGCATAGTGTTGTTTTATTTTAACAGTGTTTCATATTAGCTTTATACACTGTAAACATACGACGTGCATCTTTACGACTGTTAAACGACATGTTAAACATTACAGTGTTATTTCTGTTGTCGTTTACAACAACTGTATTGTTAAACAATACAGCAGTAAACTTTTTAAGTTTGCTTGTATAAACTACAGTTTTTGCTTTAGTATTTTGCATATAATTTAAGTTGCTTTGTTGTTAATATGTATGTATTATAACACTGTTTTAAACACTATGCAAGTTTTATTTTGCATAGTGTTGTTTAATTACTACAGTTGTGCTATTAGCACATCACGTTGCACAAACAAACGCTTAAGTGCTTTGTCAATTAATTTTGCATTTTTAGCATTAGCAACTGCACTAATGCTAACTAAGTGCATTATTTGTGCGTCTAGTGCGTTTATTTGTGCAGTAATAGCTGTTGCATTAGCATTAGTGCTAACAACGCTTACAGTGTTTTGTGTGTTTTGCATAATTTACTTTGCTTTGTTGTTTAACATGTATGTATTATAGCACTGTTTTAAACACAATGCAAGTTTTATTTTGCATTGTGTTGTTTAATTACTACAGTGTTACATTAATACAACATTGCAACAATGTGCTGTTTGTAAGTATGCAGTAAACTCGTCTTTCTCGTACAGTGTCCCGTACTCGAGCCCATTTTGTAATTTTACGTAAAAGTTTTTAACTAAAACAATGTCATTTGCATTAACTGTTAACGACTGCTCCCCGTCGGGAAAAAAGTTTTGTACTTGTGTTTTAACAATTGTAGTTGTATTGTCAATTGTTACAGTTGTTACGTTTGTTTTAATAGCACATGTAATTGTAAATGTAATGTTTGACATATAATTTAAGTTGCTTAGTTGTTAATATGTATGTATTATAACACTGTTTTAAACACAATGCAAGTGTTATTTTTGCATTGTGTTGTTTTATTTTAACTGTATTGCACGTTTAATTTTAATACATTAAACATAGCTTGTGCATTACTGCGTGTAGTGCAAGTTTTTTTATACAGTACAGTATTAGTTGCATTGTTAATTAGCAACGCTGTATTAGCGTTTAATAGCACTGTAAAGCTATTGTTTTTATAAGTTACAGTTTTAGCTGTACTTTGCAATTTGTTTAACTGCAACTTGTTTAACTTATATGCGTGTTGCAACGTATTACAACGTAATGCAAGTGTTAGCTTACGTGTTGCGTTTTGTGTTGCATGTACAACTTGCATTGCAACGTTGTAAGTTTTAATATCAATAATGTTTTGCATAATTTTACTTTGCTTTTGTTTAACATGTATGTATTATAACTGTTTTTACAACACTATGCAAGTTTTATTTTGCATAGTGTTGTTTTAATGTTACGCTGTTTGTGCTTGCATTTGTTTTTGCATACGTAAGTGTAACATTTTAGTTGTATCTTCAACTACTTTATTATACGCTTCAAGCGTAATAAATAACTCATTTGTTAATTTATGTTTATACACAGTAACTGTATGTATAATATTTTCAACGTGTATAATACGTACTGTTTTAGTAAGCATTTCACTTGCAATATTACATACATTAATCTCTTGTACGTCATAGTCGTACTCATCATCACTTGCACATACTTGTTGCAACGTGTAAATTACAAGTTTGTTGCTATTTTCGTTGTAACGCTTACGTGCAGTTGTAAGCATAACATACGCTTTAGTAGTAGCAACTGTATTTGATAATGTATTAGTATTTTGCATATAATTTAAGTTGTTTAAGTTGTTTAACATGTATGTATTATAACTGTTTTTACAACACTATGCAAGTTTTATTTTGCATAGTGTTGTATTTTTGCTATAACACTGTAGCAAACAAATAATAGTTAATTTGTTTGCATGTATGTATTATAACTGTTTTTACAACACTATGCAAGTGTTATTTTGCATAGTGTTGTTTAATTACAACGTGTTACTTAATTACAACAACTTCCCGCACGTCTGTACGTTCGCTGTCATTATAGTCGTTAACGTCGACTACAGCGTCTGTACTGTGATAGTTTGAGTATTTGACTGTAGCAACGTCAATTGTGCTAACTTCGGGTGCTACTTGTGTATGCCATCGATCCCCGTAATTGTATGCAAAATGTACTGGGGCGTCTTGTTGCATTGACTGTAATTGTGCAATTAATTCGGATACTGTCATTTTAAGCTTTCGTTTTGTTTAACATGTATGTATTATAACAAATTTTACAACACTATGCAAGTTTTATTTTGCATAGTGTTGTTTAATTACAACTAATTAATTGACCCAGCAGTCGCTTGCCATTTCTTCGGTACGTGTTGCATAGCGTAAATAGTCGCCGCCGAACCCGTCTTTCTTTTCGAGTACTAACACTTTGTCGTTGCCAAAAATTGCACGTTTAATTGCAACAATTTTGCCACATTGCTCGTAGTCACTTTTAAAGTTAACAGTGTCGCCGATACTAACTACTTTGCCACTAACAATTGCATTCATTTGTATTACCCTTTTTGTTTAACATGTATGTATTATAACACTTTTTTAAACACAATGCAAGTTTTATTTTGCATTGTGTTGTTTAATTACTACAATTGTGCTATTAGCACATCACGTTGCACAAACAAACGCTTAAGTGCTTTGTCAATTAATTTTGCATTTTTAGCATTAGCAATTGCACTAATGCTAACTAAGTGCATTATTTGTGCGTCTAGTGCGTTTATTTGTGCAGTAACGTTAGTGTTAGTGTTAGTGTTAGTAACGCTTACAGTGTTTTGTGTGTTTTGCATTTTTTACTTTGCTTTTGTTTAACATGTATGTATTATAACTGTTTTTACAACACAATGCAAGTGTTATTTTGCATTGTGTTGTTTAATTACTACATTGTAATTGTTTGCTTGTTTGCTGTTATGCTAACAATGTTACTTAATGCTATGTTACGCAATACTACATTATGTGTTACATTATTTGTAATATTGTGCGTTGTGTTGTCACTTTGCAACAATTGTGCACTTGCACTAGCTGTTAAATATTGTGCAACTTGTTGTTTTGTAGCAACTACATTGTCAATAAAATATACGCTTTTTGCGTTATTGTAAATAGCATGCAAGTATAATGTATTATTAGTTTTGTGTTTAACAATACTGTAGCAATCTGTATGCACAAAATAGCTTGCTTGTGCTGTAAAATTAGCAACGTTACTAGCATTATTACTAGCAATTTTACTTGCACTACGCTTAACTGCATTAACATATACATTTGTTGCACTGTTAATATTACTAAATAACTGTACGTTTGCTTGCGTTACTTTTGTAATTTTAACGTGTTTAAATTTTGCACTTGTTGTAACTTGCGTTACATATACAATACTTGCAAACGTTGTGCTAACGTTAGCTAACAAGTTTTGCACTTGTTGTGCAGTAATTGTACTGTTTTTTGCATGTAACGCAATAGCTAACTGTGCTGTAGTATTTTGCATAATTTTAACTTTACAAGTTGTTTAACATGTATGTATTATAGCAATAATTTTACTTTTATGCAAGTTTTATTTTATTTTTGTAGTGAATTCACAACAACATAAAAACAACAAAAATAAATTAATGTTTGCGTTATTTTGCGTTTACGTGTATAATACATACATGTTAAACAACTTACTTAATTTAAATACTATGCAAAATTTTGTACTTACTATTTTAACTGCTGTTGTTGCAATGCTACAAGACATTACAATAGCCCCTGCTGACGACTTTTACACTTGTATTAACAATATTAGCAAGCAATAACTGCTAAAATACAGTGCAATAATGCACTGTATTGTTATTCCCCGTGCTAGGGTCTCATGTTCGAGACCGGCCTCGAAAATACGGCCGGTCTCGGTATTGAGTTGGCCTAGTCTAACGCCAACTACCCGGGCACGTATGCTAAGTGTCGTTATACACTGCTTGCAACACAATTACAACTACTGCTAACGTATCAAAAACAACTACTGCAACTGCAAAATTGTTAGACAGTATGTATGCAAGTAATGCAAGTACAAACGCAATAAGCAAAGCAACGTAAATTTGTAACATATAATTTTAAATTAGTGTGTTTAACAAGTATGTATTATAACAGTGTTTTAAACACTATGCAAGTTTTAGTTTGCATAGTGTTGTTTTTATGTTAAATTAGTATGCTGTAAATCCCAAAATGTGCATACTAGTACGAAAGGGCTCATTGTAGTTATTACTACTTAACGCATAAATTTGATCTCTAAGCTCATTAGTACACTCGTATTCAAAAATGTCATATGCGTCTGCTATGTCATTAAGTGCTGTAACACGTAACACAAAGTCTTTTATTGTGCTAACAGTTGCGTTAGTTGCGTTGTTTAATTGTACAGTATTTTGCATATAATTTAAGTTGTTTAAGTTGTTTAACATGTATGTATTATAGCAGTGTTTTACATACTATGCAAGCACTAAATGCTTGCAACTGCTTGCAGACTCACAGTGTTGTTTTAACACAACAACACTGCGTGTTGTAATAAGCAACGTTGTGTTAAAACAACGTTGCTTTTATATTAAAGTTGTGCTGTTAGTGCATTACTTTGTGCTAATAACTTTTTAAGTGCTTTGTCTATTAATTTTTTGTTTTTAGCGTTTGCAAGTGCGCTAATGCTAACTAAGTGCATTATTTGTGCGTCTACTGCGTTTATTTGTGCAGTAATAGCTGTTGCATTAGCATTAGTGCTAACAACGCTTGTAGTAGCTTTTGTTGCGTTTGCAGTAGTGTTTGTTGTAGCTAATGTAACTAGCATATTAGCTAAGTTATTAACGTTTTGTACAAAAGTAGCGTTTTGTGTATTTTGCATAATTTTATTTTGCTTTAAGTTGTTTAACATGTATGTATTATAACTGTTTTTACAACACTATGCAAGTTTTATTTTGCATAGTGTTGTTTTAATGTTACGCTGTTTGTGCAATACGCATTAGCAAACTGTTGTTTACAGTAGTTAACACTGTAACGTTATTAGCATTACAAAATGCTAATAATTGTAAGTACGCTGTTGCGTGTTTTTGCATTAACGCTGTTGCGTTATTAATTTTAACACAAATAAACTTTTTGCGCATTGTAATAAACACTTGCTGTTTTTGTGCATTTTGCTTTTGTAAGCAAAATGTATTAATAGCTAAAGTTTGCAATTGCAACGCTAACTGTTTTTGCGCTGTTGTATATAATTGTGCATTTTGCGCATTTTGTTGCGCTGTTTGCATAGCTACACACGCATAGCTAGTTTTTTGCGTATTTACGTTTAAATTGTTTAACACTACATTAGCTGTAGTTTGTGTTTTAACAGTAGTTGTTGCGTTTTGTGTTGCGTTTTGCATAATTTAATTTACTTTAAGTTGTTTAACATGTATGTATTATAACAATTATTTTAACATTGTGCAAGTTTTATTTTGCATAGTGTTGTATTTTTGCTATAACGTTTAAAAAAAAATAATAACTAGTTGTTTAACATGTATGTATTATAACTGTTTTTACAACACTATGCAAGTTTTATTTTGCATAGTGTTGTATTTTTGCTAATTAGTTGTTATACATTTCCCAAAATAATTTATACGCTTCAAGCGTAATGTAATATTGCTTTGTGTTGTTTTTATATATACTGTATGCACAATGTACGTATAAATTCACCAAGCTCATGTGCATCACAATCTATACGCTTATTGTCTTGCAAGCCTTGTTCGCTGTAATCAATTGTACTTGCAATGTTTAACGCTGTTTGTGCATCTACGTCTAATTCACGTAATGCAGTTGCAATTATCGTGTATACGCTGTTTAACAACAACTCGTCATTGTAAATAATCTTGTCAGCGTCATGCAATATATACAAGCTAGTATCACAGTTTTTATCACTATTAACGTATACGCTAATCTCACTAATGTTTACAGCAGTTTTGTCGCTAGTAAACACAGTTACGTTAGTGCTTAACGTAAATGTAATGTTGTCATTGTCATCTACAAATGTTGTTAAAGTTACAGTGTTTGTGTTTGTGTTTTGCATAATTTAATTTACTTTAAGTTGTTTAACATGTATGTATTATAACTGTTTTTACAACACTATGCAAGTTTTATTTTGCATAGTGTTGTTTAATTACTACATTGTAATTGTTTCCCAAAATAATTCATACGCTTCAAGCGTAATATAATATTGCTTTGTTGCTACATGTTGCAATACAACGTTTTGCAATACAAAGTTTTCAATTTGTAATGTACGCTTTGTTGCTTTTAATAAGTAATTGTGCATAATACAAGTACATGTATCTTGTACGTCACAGTCGTAGTAATCTTGCTTTGCATTTAACTGCTCAAGCGTATACACGCATAAATGTTTACTTTTGTACGCATAACGTGCATTAGTAGTAGTAAGTAATACATACGCTTGTGCAGTACTAGTGTTTTGCATACTGTTTATAGTAGCGTTTTGCATAGCAACGTTAACATTGTGTTGCTTTGTGTAATGTGCTGTGCTTAATTTTGTGTTTTGCATAGTATTTAAGTTGTTTAAGTTGTTTAACATGTATGTATTATAACTGTTTTTACAACACTATGCAAGTTTTATTTTGCATAGTGTTGTATTTTTGCTATAACGCTTAAAAATAACTAGTTGTTTAACATGTATGTATTATAACAATTATTTTAACAGTATGCAAGTTTTATTTTGCATTGTGTTGTATTTTTGCAGTTGTTAAAAAACAACACCCGAAGTCATGGACTAAAAATAGTGCTTGCATTATTTTAAAAAGTGTGTTACATTATGACACTGGAGATTAGATACTGTCAGCAGTGCATACATGTTCTCGCCTGTACATACGCCTAATCTCCAGTGCATGTTGACAGATTTCTCTTGCAATCGTACACGATCTAGTGTATAATTGATGACTGTGTAATGCAACGTTACACAATGAATAGTATCGCCTCGAAAATGTCAATAGGTGTTATAACCATAATAGCATTATTTGGTTGCGTGGGTTATTCAAATAGTGTATAATGAGCATGGACAGGGTATAGGTCATTACCTGTTACTATGTAATACTCCAATCGAAAACCACATACAAGTGCATAGTATGAATAGTGAGGTTGCTAGGCATTATATAAATGTTAGTACCGCTTTACTAAATTACCTAATGTATTAACTAATCAGTGCAACAATAACAAAGTCAGTGATAGGTAGAGGTAATAACCTTGTACCTCTATTATATTATCTCCCTATATGTTACTACCTATTCTGTTTATTATAGGCGAAATCCTCTTTCTCTCTTATATAACATTACTATCTCCCGTGTGGTTGTAGGTAGAGGTTGAGGTATAACCTATCCTTGTTTGTGGTTATAGTCGAGGATGTAGGATTAGGTAGAGGTTGAGGTATAACCTATCATTGTTATAGGTTGTAGGTTGATGATTAGGTCATATGATTAGGTCATAGGTAGAGGTATAACCTATCCTTGTTTGTGGTTACTGGTTGAGGTTGTAGGTAGAGGAATGTTCTACCTACATAGTCTTACCAACTTACTGCATCGTAGAAGAAAGAATGGCCAGGTTAGATTTAAATCTAATCACCCTCGGAGCAGCGGGGCCTATTACCAAATCATCTACTATAACCTGGTTAGGTTGAGGGTAACACCTAACCTTATATTCTGTTCTTGGAAATCTACCTGCTACCTGGTGGTAAGGATTAGGCAAGTACTTACATAGGATACAGCATAGGAATTATCCTAGTGGCTAGGCTAGGTTAGGGTTGTACACGAGTGCGGTGCTAACACATCCTACTCCTACATCTCCTGATGCTTATTACCTAACCAATCACCGAGCAGCGGGGCCTTTTGTAAACCTGCAACAATCAGTTCAGATTTCGCTTGACAGTTGATTAGGTTTAGTATATAATACACACATAGCAACTAACTAGGAGTTACAATGGCACCTTACACCCGTTTAACCAAGTCATTCCTGGTTAGTATCGAAACAAAATTATCACTTGACACATGTTTGAAAATAGTGTATAGTCTACAACATGTAATTGACAGTAGAAATGGCAAGTTATTCGAAACTCCCGCTTGATGTATTAGGAATAGGTTTGCGACTGTAACAGTAGGCACACCCTAGTTGACTGCACAAATGAAACTTTCGCTTGACACTTGGCTAGAAGTAGTGTATAATGCTTGCTGTTAGTGACGCAACCACAATGCTTCTAGCGTATAATTTAGAACTTGACAACAGTTAATACTTAATGTATAATGCATACATGGCAATTAGTAATTGATTTACTAGATGCATTTAGTAAAAATAACAGTTGACAAGTAAGCAGTTATAGTGTATAATGTTTACATAAAGTTGTTATACAACACAATAACTAGTAATAGTAAGTTTATATTAATTAGATAAGGATATAGTATGAAATCATATTTAACTATTGATTCAGTTGAAGCTGAACAAATGAATAGAGCTAGTTTTCATAAACTGTTTGATCAATCTGTACCAGCAGGCTACTCAGCGTCTGACATGGGTTATTTGGTTAACTATAAAAACACAACATCAAATACATCAATCTATAATGGATATGTAACATGGATGCCCGAAGAAGTATTTAAACAGGCATATAAAGATAACACTAGTGTTAGTGTTGTATAATAATTTAAGTAGGTAGTAAGTTGTAAGTTGTAAACAGGTGTGCTAGCAAAGTTCGTAGTATTTCTTTGCTAGCACTATGTTTTTATGTTACTATCAATAGTTTTAAGTAGTAAGTTGTAGAGTGTAAGTAAATTTAAGTTGTAAGTTGTAGGCCTAGTCGTTAACAAAGTTCGTAGTATTTCTTTGTTAACACTAGGTCTTTTTTCATGGCTACACCCCCTTATTAGATACAGTTGCTGGTTATACTATTACACACTATCAGTTACAGTACTAATCGATTGAGATAAGGATGAATAGATACACAATTACATGTATATATTCATCCTGATTGTTTATCAAGGTGCAGTACCTTGCCTAGATACTCATGCTAGATTGTATTTGGCTGATTCTAGGCTAAATTCTAAATCAGCGCAGCGGGGCCTTTTTCTAGATAGACTTGTTACATGCTAGGTTTATCCCCGTACCACCATATAAGAATACCTTCATGCTGGTCATTAGATACTTGTTCGGCATTAAATCCAACTACCTTAAGTTGATACAGGACTTTTTGAATTATAACTGGATGTCTTAGTCCAGTTAACGATTGGCGGGATGCAGAAACCCACTGTCCAGTTTCCTTAGTAGTATCATGGAAGTAGTGTGACTGCCCTAGGTTAGCAGATTGCTTAATAAAATTACCTAAGTATTCTACAATGAAGTCTACGTTCTCTCCATTCATAATCTGGTTGGCAGTTTTTGCAGTAAGTGATATCATATTAGTTGTTATTGTTTAGATGTAGGTTAAGTGAGTAGACAATTATATCTACTCACTTAGTGCTAGTTAATCAGTATGATTATTTAGAAGCTGGATCTGATGCTACTTCACTTGCAGTCGAAGCTGGATCTGATGCTACTTCACTTGCAGTCGAAGCTGGCTCTTCAGCTACAGGTGCATCGTCAACTGGGTTAGTGACAAAGAAATATGCTAAGCCAATGGCGATAAGAATTAAAATGGCGATAATAGTGTTTTTAGTTTTATTCATATGTTAAATTGTTTGTTAAAAAATTATAGCAGTTGTCTGCTACATAGTATATTATATACGATTTGTGTATGCGTGTCAAGCGTTTTGTTGAGTTTTGTTGAATATAAACATATATTCATACTCAGATAGTTCTTGGTTGTTAAAGAACCATTTGGATATATGTTCTTGTATTATAGCAGGGCCATCAGTTCTGTGTATCTTCCCTTGATAATACCAAAACTTATCTCCATCTACATATTCAATTGCAGGACCGTTGTCTCTGTGTATTTGTCCGTTATAATGCCAAGAGTAACTACCATTTGCCCACACAATTGCAGGATGGTTAGTTCGATGTGTAAGATTATTCTTTAACCATCTCTTGGTGCCATCGAACCATATTTCAACTTGAATGCTCATTCTTGTTCTTATCCTTATTTGTTACAGTGTAACATATGTACTAAGCTAATGTCAACAGATGTGGAGTTAGGTTGCGGTAGCCATTGCACAAAAATCAGCTACTTCATAATCCCACCAGTTGACATTTACCTTCCTAGATGGTGTTCTCTTGGGTGTACCATCCAGTTCAAAACTAATCTCAATGTTTGAGGTTTTAGGTATATGTTTATATGCAGAGTTAGGTATAGCAAAGTAATAGAACTTACCTTGTTTTCTTTCATATACCTGCACTCTTAGTATTCCTACTTTGTTGTATATACCCGAAACAGGTGCAGAGTATTTTTGTTTGTGATGTGCAGTACGGACTGTTACCAGCTTAGCATCGCTGAATAATCCATTCTTTTCTAAATCGCCCTTATCGAGACTGACTAAGGTATGACCGCCTGCATGTGCTAGGGCATGTTCAAACAAGGTGCTAACCTGTAGTCCGCCTAGTAGAGTTAATTGGTGTACTGTGTTAGTACACAATTGGGAGAATCCTGGTATAAAATTTTTAAAATTATCTAGATGTGCAACTTCAAGTGGTAGGTTTTCCATTTTTACAGCCATTGTATTAAGTACCTTATACGATATACTACCTCATTAACGTAGTATATTGTATTTAATCCTTAACCGTCCTTGCTATTAGACAGAAATAGATGAGAGAACTCATCTACTAACGTACCATATATAAACCATGCTTGATAACCATCTGAATAACTAATAGCAGGACCATTGGCTCTATGAAATCTTCCATATAGAAACCACTGAATAGTACCGTCATCAAGCTCAACAGCCGGTCCATTTGTTCTATGTAATTGTCTATACATATACCAATATTTGCCACCAGCAGAAGTTATTGTTAATGATATCATGATTTTATTGTCCTCTAAGCATCATGTGCTCAAACTCAGTAACCAGCCGACCATGCCAGTGCCAATCGCCAGTACCATCCCTGTACCAAACAACAGCAGGACCGTTAACTCTATGACGTTTACCATCCAAGTACCAGTACTTATTACCAGTTGTATATATGCGTAAGCACACTCCATCCGAGTATATGTACTTAATGCCATACCTGCTAATGCGTAGTTTAATCATGTAACCTTGCCTGTGCCACTAGCATCATATGCTCGTATTCAGTAACCTGTTGACCATTCCAGAACCACCATCTAACTCCACTGATTAGCATAATTGATGGACCATTGGCTCTATGACCATGCTCGTCTAAATACCAATACTTATCACCATTTTTGCAGATATAAAATTCAACCATTTGATTGCTCCTGTGCCACTAGCATCATATGCTCGTATTCGGTAAATGGTTTACTATACAGAAACCACTCTTGATAACCGTCATCCCAATCCATAGCAGGACCATTGGCTCTATGGTATTGGTGATTTAAAAACCAGAATTTAGATCCTGAACTCCATATACGTAATTCAACCATTTAATTGCTCTTGTGCCGCTAGCATCATATGTTCGTATTCAGTAACTGGCCAATTATTCCAGTACCAGGCTACTGTTCCATTAACTCGAACAATTGCAGGGCCATTTGCTCTATGCCGATCATCACCTAAATACCAAAACTGGCCACCGTCTAGTGTAATAACTAATTCAACCATTGACTATCTCTTGTACAGATAACATCATATGTTCATATTCACTAACACGATTACCATACCAGAACCACATTTGTCTACCACTGGCTGTTATGATCGAAGGACCACTAACTCTATGGCGTTGTCCATACCAGTACCAGTGTAAAACGCCATCTGCCCATTGGATAGCAGGACCATTAGCTCTATGATGTTGATGATCTAAATACCAATACTTACCTCCATCGAACTGAATAAATATTCTAACCATTTGTTATCTCCTGTCCCATTAACATCATAAGTGCAAACTCGCCTACAGGCTCACCATGCCACCACCACTCACGAATTCCACTAGCATATATAACAGCAGGACCATTGGATCTATGATGTTGATGATCTAAATACCAATACTTATCTCCATCGAACCGAATAAATATTCTAACCATTTGTTATCTCCGGTCCCATTAACATCATAAGTTCATACTCAGTAACTTTCTTACCATGCCAATACCACTTCACTATATTATGCCAATCCATAGCAGGACCATTGGCTCTGTGACTTATCCCGTTTAAAAACCACATTTTATCGCCATTGTTATATATGTGTAACTTACACATATATAACCTCCTGTCCCATTAACATCATAAGTGCAAACTCGCCTACAGGCTCACCATGCCACCACCACTCATGGTTATTGCCAACTATAATAGCAGGACCACCTGATCTATGAAGTACGCCTCCTTGCCACCAGTACTTACTGCCATTTTTTATAATCAGTAACTCAATCATGCTTCTGCACCTGTTATCATCATTACTTCATAATCAGAAAGTATCTTGCCATTCCGACACCAAATTATATTTCCACTAGAGAAAACCATAGCCGGTCCCTTGGCTCTATGACGTTTATTATTTAAATACCAAAACTTAGCGCCAGTTGCTTGTATGTGTAATTTAACCATTGGTTATTTCCTGATTTGCTAACATAATAACTTCAAACTCGGTAACTTCATAACCATGCCAGAACCACGTGGGTGTTTCTTTATAGTCAATAACAGCAGGACCATTGGCTCTATGGAATCGGTGATTTAAAATCCAGAATTTATATCCAGAACTCCATATACGTAATTTAACCATTGGTTATTTCCTTTTCTTTTGACTTGCTCATTAGCCGATAACATCATATGTTCAAATTCACTAACACGATTACCATACCAGAACCAAAAGCTAGTACCATCAATCCAAACAATAGCAGGACCAATGGCTCGATGCCAGTCGCCATTTAAAAACCACCGTTTATCACCATTTGCCCAGATCTTTAATTCAATCATTTAGTTGCTCCTGACCTGCTAATATCATATGTTTAAACTCGTCAACTTCTCGGTCATACCAGTACCACACCATATATCCATTAGGATATGCAATAGCAGGACCATTGGCTCTATGTAGTTGATTGTTATAGACCCAACCCTTAACGCCATCAAGGAATATACGTAAGCTAATCATTTGTTATCTCCTGTCCTGCTAATATCATATGCTCGTACTCAGTAACTACTCGACCGTGCCAGTGCCACCTAACGGCTCCATCTGCCCACACAACAGCTGGTCCATTTTCTCTATGTGGGTGTCCATACCAAAACCAGTGTAACACACCATCTGTAAATTGAATAGCAGGACCATTGGCTCTATGACGTTGATGGTCTAAATACCAAGACTTAGTGCCTCTTTGTGAAATAAATAATTCAACCATTTAGTTGCTCCTGACCTGCTAATATCATATGTTCAAATTCAGTTATGAACTGTCCATGCCACCACCACATCGAATATCCACTTAAGTATATAATAGCAGGACCATTGGCTCTATGATATTGCTGATTTAACTGCCAATACTTATCTCCATCGAACCGAATAAATAATCTAACCATTTGTTATCTCTTGTCCTGCTAACATCATGTGCTCAAATTCAGTAACTTCTCGACCATACCAGTGCCAAGCTAGTTGACCACTTTTATATACATACGTTGGACCATCCGCTCTATGACGTACTCCATACCGGAACCAGCACATATCACCATGTGCATTTATAAATGCAGGTCCATCTACTCTATGTAGTAAACCATGTTGATACCAAGAGCGTGTGCCGTAATGCCATGTATTTGCAGGACCGTTGGATCTATGGTTGGTGCCATTGTAAAACCATCGACGAGTACCATCACGGAATATGCGTACATTAACCATTTGATTGCTCCTGAGTAGATAAAATCATGTGTTCAAATTCAGTAACTCGCCGACCGTACCAATACCAGTAGTTGGTACCATTAGATTGCGTAAGGGCAGGACCATCTACCCTATGACGTATTCCGTTGAATACCCATTCAGTATAGCCATCAGGTCGTGTAATAGCAGGACCATCTGCTCTATGAATAACTCCGTGATTCCACCACCATTGGTCACCATCTAAGTTTATAATAGCAGGACCACCCACTCTATGCTTCTTACCGTGCCAGTAGTATATTTCTGTGCCTACTAGTGTTATACTTGCCGGGCCATCAGTTCTATGTAACTGGCCACGATCGTCATACCATTTTCGTTCAGCTAATGCATTTGTTTTTGGATACACTACTTCTTTTTCTACCCAACTCTCTACCAACGTAGACTTTTTA
This sequence comes from Triops longicaudatus, assembly GCA_022885665.1. Lineage (NCBI taxonomy): Eukaryota > Metazoa > Arthropoda > Branchiopoda > Notostraca > Triopsidae > Triops > Triops longicaudatus. Next base: position 233,113 of record JAGQDJ010000018.1, read on the forward strand.
AAATGTTTCCAGTTACGATACATAAGGGTATTTCTGGTTGCAGTTTCTTCTCCAGTTCTGGATGATTTTTTACGATATACAATACCTTCATAAAAGAAGTATGCGTTTATGTTTATACTACTAAATGTTACTTGCATAATAATACCTATGTTACGTATATATTATACACTAGTTATGTACATGTGTCAACATCATATGCTCGTATTCGGTAACTTCCTTTCCGTACCAGTGCCATTGTTTTCTACCAGAATAACCCCAAGTCATTGAAGGACCATTGGCTCGGTGGCGTCTATTTTTAGAAAACCATACTTTTCTACCAGATTTCCAGATTTCCAATCTAACACTTACTATTAGTCTATGGGTATTCTCTGTAACTAGGTCATCGTGCCAAAACCACTTTGATGTACCATTTGCCCATACAACAGCAGGGCCATTTGCTCTATGACGTTGATTGTTAAAATACCAATACTTACCTCCAGAGCTGGTGATTACTATACTAATCATTTGATTTCCCGTGTGTTGATAACATCATATGCTCATACTCATCAACAATCTCATCATGCCAACACCACCACCAAAGGTCACGGTTTAAAACAATAGCAGGACCATTGGCTCTGTGACGAGTTTCATTTAAATACCAAATCTTACAGCCCAATATACTTAATTGCATGCTAATCATTAACTGTCTCCTGTCCTGCCAAAATCATATGCTCATACTCAGTAACTCGGCGATTATGCCACCACCACTCTGGACAACCGTTAGACAACGTAACTGCTGGACCATTGTCTCGATGCCAGATGTCATCTAAATACCATACTTTAATATTTGTTGTACTTAAATATAAGCTAACCACTTGTTATCTCCTGTTCTGCTAGCATCATGTGCTCATACTCGCTCACATACCGACCATGCCAAAACCACGTAGTAAACCCATCGCCACACGTAACAGCAGGGCCATCAGTTCTATGTCGTTCTCCATACAAGTACCACTCTTGATCGCCATCAGCATATGATATAGCAGGGCCATTGGCTCTATGCCATTTCTCATTATTACACCAGTACCTAAATCCTCGTTTAGATATACACAATCTAACCATTTGCTTGCTCCTGTGCCATTAGCATCATATGCTCAAACTCGGTTATTCCTAGATCATTCCAAAACCACCATCTAACTCCATTAGGTTGTACGATTGATGGTCCATTGACTCTATGCCGTTTTCCATTCAACGACCACCATTTTGTACCGGATTTTGCAATATATACTTTAACCATTTTTTGTTTTCTGTCCTGCTAACATCATAAGTTCATACTCAGTAATACGATCGTCATACCAATACCATTCACAATGTCCATCTGCCCATACAACAGCAGGACCATTTGCTCTATGATTTTGTTCATTTAAAAACCAAAATTTGCTACCATCATACGATATGAGTAATTGAGCAGTTGGCTGAGCCGCTAGCATCATAAGTTCAAACTCGGTAACTTGCCGACCATACCAAAAACAGTTCACTGTATTACTCCAAACGATTGCAGGACCATTTGCTCTATGATAGATATTATTTAAAAACCATGTTTTATCACCATCAGACCATATACGCAATTTAATCACTGGTTATCTCCTGTCCTACTAACATCATATGCTCATATTCAGTAACTGCTTGATCATGCCAGTACCACCATTTCGATCCACTTGCCAACGTAGCGGCCGGGCCATTGTCTCTATGACATAATCCATTAAAATACCAAACTGTAACACCATTATCCCATATCTGTAATTCAACCATTCGTTACCTCCTGTGCCACCAGCATCATTATTTCATACTCGGTAGCTAACTGATCATGCCAAAACCAGTAACAACTGCCATCCATATTTATTATAGCAGGGCCATTTGCTCTATGACGTTGATTGTTAAAATACCAATACCTATCACCATTATCCCACATACGTAATCTAACCATTAGTATTCTCTTGTTATGCTACCATCATTATTTCATACTCGGTAAGTTTACGGCCATGCCAGTACCAACTAATAGTACCATTCCGATGCCATACAATAGCAGGACCGTTGACTCTGTGATAGATATTATTTAAAAACCATGTTTTATCACCATCGGTCCATATACGCACTTTAACCATTTAGTATCTCTTGTCCTGCTAACATGATAAGTTCATATTCGGTAACTTCTTGATCATGCCAGTACCAGTGCAACATACCGCCAGACCATCGAATAGCAGGCCCATTGGCTCTATGAGTTTGATCGCCAAGTAGCCAAAGCTTAGATCCAAACTCAGATATATATACTCTAACCATCGACTTGCTCCTGTACAGATAGCATCATGTGTTCAAATTCAGTAACTTCTCGACCATATTGGTACCATCTGTTTTCTCCATCTGCCCATGCAATAGTGGGACCATTAGATCGATGCCAGTCGTCATTTAAAAACCAAAACTTAGATCCCCACTCAGATATATATACTCTAACCATTAGTCTGCTCCTGTACAGATAGTATCATGTGCTCATATTCAGTAACTGGTTGACTATACCAGTGCCACCAGATAACTCCATTAGTTTGTACAATTGTTGGACCATTGACTCGATGCCAGTCGTCATTTAAAAACCAATGTTTAGTACCGAGATCAGATATATATACTTTAACCATTGACTTGCTCCTGTCCTGCTAAGATCATGTGTTCGTATTCAGTAACTGGTTGACCGTACCAGAGCCATGTAAGTTTTCCATTGGTATATTGAATAGCAGGACCATTTGCTCTGTGGTACAATTCATTTTGAAACCAGTGTTTACTGCCTAACTCAGATATACATAATTCAACCATTTACTTGCTCCTGTACAGATAGCATCATATGTTCATACTCAGTAACTCGACGATTGCGCCACCACCACTCACAGTCGCCATCAAACCAAACAACAGCAGGACCATTGGCTCTATGAATTTGATGATTTAAATACCAACGCTTAGTGCCATCATTCCACATACATAATTTAATCATTAACTGTCTCCTGTACAGATAGCATCATATGTTCATACTCAGTAATTCGCTGACCATACCAACGCCATGACTTCTCACCATTAGTATATTGAACAGCAGGACCATTTGCTCTATGAATATGATAATTTGAATACCAACGCTTAGTGCCATCATTCCACATACATAATTTAATCATTGGCTGTCTCCTGTCCTGCTAGCATCATGTGCTCATACTCAGTAACTTCATAATCATACCAAAACCAAATAATGTTTCCATTAGGATATGCAATAGCAGGACCATTTGCCCTGTGCCAAATATTATTCAAATACCACATCTTAATGCCTGAAACAGATATAAATAATTCAATCATCGGACATCTCCTGTCATTATGCTTTAGATACTTTCTTAACTAAGTAAGTCTTACCGCCAATAACAACAGTTGCGCCAATCGTTGGTAACAGTTTCACACCTTCTTTTAGTGCTTGTTTACACAGGGTTGATTGTAGTGCTTTCATTTTTGTTCCTTAGTGTGTTATTATCTAAACTACTCGATTGTTATTTTTGGTGTAGTTATCATCATTATTTCATACTCAGTAAGTCGACGTCCATGCCAATAATACGTCTCGGGAACTTGAACTATCTCTGTATCAACAAAGTAATATCCTCTAACAACAGCAGGGCCGTCGGCTCTGTGTAGTAACCCATGTAAGTACCAAGACTTCGTACCATTAACTGATGTTACAGCAGGGCCATTGGTTCTATGGAATATATTGTTGTGACGCCATTGCTTATTCCCTATATGTGTAATGTCTAGTGTAATCATAATTTTTTGTGTTGTATGTATTATACACGATTAACTTAAAGGTGTCAACACAAATATTATTCATAAAAGACTTGACAATGGGTTTAATTTAGTATATAATACATACATAGCAAGCAATTGTTACTGTTACTATTAAAAACATTTTAAAATATTTTAAAAAAGACTTGACAATGTTTTAAAAATGTTGTATAATAGATACTTAGCAAGCAATACTGTTATATTTTATTTGTTTTATTAACTTAAGAAAGCTTTATTATGCAAACAATCGAAACAACTTCTGTAGCTATCAATACAACTTCAACAGCAGTTACATACACGCATGCGGGTGTATCAACTACAAATAAAAATGTAACTAAGTTGCGTTTTGGCAACGATGCATCAAGATATGCTCGTATTGTTGCAAATGGCGACAGTGACATTGACTTTTTCAAGTTACCATATGCAATGACTGCTGTAGAAATTGCACAACACTTTATCGATACTAATTATAAAGCTGACAATCTTGCAGTTGTTGATGCAATTAACGCTGTATTAACAACAAAAGCAAAAATTAACAAAATTAAATCCGATATTGTTAAAAGCAAAACTAACAAAGTTGCTAAAGTTGCTAAAGAAGATTGCACTGTTGCTACTGTAAGCAGTACAGCTGACTTAATTAACATTAACGGCTACTTAGCAAAAGTTGGCGACACTGTGCATTTTAAAGACGAAAATGCAAACGAGCAGTTTGGCGAGCTAACTAGCTTTGCTGACGACTTGTTATCACTTAGCGTTGTAAACAACGACGCCGAAGTTACTGAAGTATTGCAGTTTGCAAGCGACTGTTATGTTAAATAATTAACAATGCACAATGCATGTAAGTGCATTGTGCAATTTAAAAAAGCCAATATTGCTATTGGCTTTTTTCATGAGTTAGTGTATGCATATGAAAATAGGCTCTACTGGAGCCTATTTGTGCTAGTTGTATGGGTTATAGATGCTTACATTTGTTAATTGCATCAATAGCCACTGACATATTTGGATTAGCAAGTAAGTGTTGATCAATTGATTCAAGTGCTATTAGCATTACTACTAGATCAATTACATTTACAAACTTAGGGTGTTGTAATTTAAGTTGGTCTAACTCTGACTGTGAGTCGCAACTCCATACAAGGTCAGCGAAATGTTTTTGTGTTGGGTTTAACCCAGTTAGTGAAATTGTGTTCATATGTTATATAGTAGTCTACTACATTGTGTCTCCAATCGTTATGTACATTGAAAAAACAAGCACCGAGTGCTTGTTGACTAATTTAAAATCCTAATCCAAGAATTGTAATGAGTAATGCAATAGATTGATATATTGCAGGCAAAAATGATTCTTGTATAAACTTTCTATTTGCTTCTTCAATTTCTTCATCTGTTTGATATGGACCAGATGAGCTGTAGGATCGATATTTTGGTTTGGCTTTAGCGGGGATTCTGGGTTGGGCATGATAACGATCTGCTTCATACACTAATCCGCCACCTAAGTTAAATGTTGTGCGGGTTCGTTTCTTGTTGATATTTACAGTCATATCATCACCGAACTTAACTGATGCTGATGTTTTAATACCTTTATCAGAAATGCTATAATTAATCCACGCATCTTTCCCGTCAGTCTTACCTCTATACTTAAATCCCATTACATACTCCTAGTTACAAAGCTTATATGTTTAATTGTTTATGCCAAAGTAGCAAAACATTAGACCCCTACTTACAACAAGTGTATGCAGGGGTTATTAATATTTATGCTAGATCAACAACACAATCAAGTATTGCCCAACTACTAATTACAGTATATCCGGAAAACTGTGCCGCACTTGCATCGTTTGCACCATACATGTTAGACACTACGAGTGTATCGTAGTTGTAGTCGGGATATGTGCTTACAACCACATAGTTATATTCAATAGCTAAATCTTCGAGTTCTTTAAGCTCAGTCGGTAACATTGATGCAATAACTTGTGATTTCCAAGGGCATAAAGTGGAAGTTAATTTAGTAACGTCAATCATTTTGTAAGCTCCGTGTAGTTAAGTATTAATTATAACAGAAAATCAATAGCAAGTCAACCTTAATGTTGCATATAAATTGCCAACTGTATATGTCTTTTCAACAGTTTAATATGTGCAATAAGTGGCGTTACTACTGCTTTACGGTGTTGTTTGTTTGCCAACAACAATGATAAGTTGATGGCTTGAGATGTGCGTTTAATTTCAGATTGCAATCGAGGAAGTGATTTAATTTTCAAAGGCACAACTTGTAGTTTTGCAGTGGGTAACTCTTGCTTAAGATTATCAGGGTTGTTAACGTGATAACGATCAAAAACTCGACTGTTAGTCTTTAGTCGTTTTGCTAACGCAGACTTGCGAATACGCTGTTTAATTGCGGCTACCCGTAACTTTTGTTTATATTTCATTAAGCGAGCACGAGTTTGTTCAGTGCGTTGCTCAATGGGTATAGCTAATAACTCACGGATTGATAGTTCAAGTTGAGTAATGTTGGCACTGTGTATATCAATAACACTTTGCATTTTTCGCATAAACATTGCATTGTCCATTTGTATCTCCAAACATTTGTTGTTAAGTATCAATTATAACAGATTAATACTGGCTTGTCAACCAGTATTTTTGATTAGCGTTGTTTAACTTCAGTTAATCTGCAACCGTTGTCGTATGCAATTTTTGCAAGATCCTCGAAGCTCAGGGTCAACTCAATACAGTTATCAGTCCGCCAGTACTTGCCTTTACCATGCAATTTGCGTTCAACTACATACCCGAGTTTGACCAGCATTTGCATTACAATTTCGGCACGTTTCCACACTGACGCTTTATAAAACTTGGGTTGGCAAAAGCCAATTTGACAAAATTTTAAAACTAATTCGTATTGTGCGTTATCCATATTGTGCCTTTGTTGCTAAGTAAGTATCAATTATACACTAAGATGCAATACAATGCAACCTTTATTTTACATCCTCGTCTTCTTCTTCGTCATACTCATCGTCGTCTTCATCCTCCTCTTCATCCTCATCTTCGTCATACTCATCGTCGTCTTCGTCCTCCTCTTCATCCTCATCATACTCATCGTCTTCGTCATCCTCGAAGCCGTACTTGAACAGTATGTGGGCGTAAGAATCAGTAATATCCTGTTCAAGATCGAGCATAACTAACGTTACTTGATCAAACAATGGTTTAAAATCAACACGAGTAGGAACATATGTTTCCTTAAACACATGAGTCGCTTCGGCAAACTTACTTACTGCTACGTATAGTTCTTGAAGTGCTTCGGCTACAACTTCATAATCAGGCGGATGAATAACAGGCTGGGCAAGAGGAGTTGGTGTCGGAGGTGGGGCTGGTATTGTATTATCTGGTATTGTATTTTCTGGCATGCTGTTTCCTTTTGTTTACATATCAATTATACACGGAAAAGCAACACAATGCAAGTTTTATTTTGCATTGTGTTGCTTGTTGATTAGACTACTTGCACAATACTAGCCGGTACGTTCCACACTTGTGTGCCATATGGGCCGGAACATGCAATTTCAACATTTTTCAATTTACACTTTCTAATAGTGCCTGTGTAAAAAATGTTACGTGCTTTGTGGAAAAACTTAACAGATTGTCCCACTTGAAGCTCACGAATTTTGCTGTAACTTAATGATTGACGTTGTGTTGTAAGCACTTCGTGCATAGCAGATAGCTCTTCGCTAGTAAACTTTTGTGTTTTGATTGCGTTAATGATGTCTAATGCTGTCATAATAAGCCTTTATGTAACGTTTAAAAACTATGCAACGTTTGTTGCGTATGTATGTATTATATACTAAATTGTCAGTGTTGTCAACTACTTTTTGAAAATAATTTGAAATAATTTAAACAAGATTTAAGTCAGACAAGAACTCGTGTGTTAAGCCCGAAATAACTTCTTCATATGAGTATAATGCATCAACAGCTTCGTCAACTGTTGAAAAACTGCCTAACGCTTGATCCAAGTCTCTGGGAATATAGCCAAAGCTATTATTGTTTAACATTACTACACTGCCACATTTGAATTGTTGAATTAGCATAATTACTCCATTTATTAATATTAGTTGCTAAGTGTGTATTATAACACACTTAACGTTGTTTGTCAACTATTACCATTCACGTCTAGAGCCAGTAAATGCAGTTGCAGTATGCACTGCTTCATTAAAATCGTTGTATGTTGATAGCTCTACATCATCAACAACTAATAGCCATTTGTTGTTTTCAAATATAACATAAGCACGTCGAGTAATATGAAATCCGGTGCCTTCAGCAACTGGAGCAGTTGGTTCAGCTGGGATAATAACTTCATTGTTAGTAGTTGTTACAGTAGTGTTTGTCATATTAGTAGTAGTGTTGTTTTGCTATGTGTGTATTATACAATAAAAATACAAGTGTGTCAAGTCTTTTTTAAAAAAATATTTGAATACTGTTGTTGCATTGATACTAATATTACTATATAATACACTAGCTCACAAGCAAAAAGGAGAAGTAGTTGTATGGTTAATGTAATAATATGGAAACGTGGCAGTAAACACTGGTTTCAAAATGAATTGTACCACAGAGCAAATGGTCCTGCTGTAATTGACCATAACGGAAAATGGTGGTGCTGGCATGGGCGTAGAGTAGACGAGTTTGAGCATATGATGCTATCAGCACAACAACTTAATTGCAATTAAGTTAACAAAAGGCTTGACAATAGTATGTTTGTATGTTATAATTGATACTTAACTTAGCAACAATAAGGAGTTATACATGTTAATCGATTTGTCATCATCACAGTTAGCCCGTGGTTCAAGTTTAACAACTAAGCAGTTAGAACGCGGTCTAACTGATAGTGGGTATGAGTTTAACTTAATTGAAAGTGAGTACAAAGGCTTGGGCAAAACAGGTACATTTGTATATAAAGCTACATTCTACGATGAGCACAATGACAAATATGAAGCTACATTGCACGATGAGCACAATGGCAAACCCGTTAGCACTGTTAATGTATATGTTAATTTTATTAATGAACGTTTATACGAAGTAGATGTATAATGTTAGCTTATGTTAGCTTTAACGGGCTAACATGTAGTATAATTGATACTTAAGTTAGTAACAAACAAGGAGCAACATATGACAGTAGCCGAATTAATTGCACAATTACAGTTAATGCAACAAGATGCCCCAGTACATTTTTCATATAACTATCACGACTTCTGGGATACAATTGTTGCTCCAGCAGTGCAACAAGTTGAAGTTGCTCCTGTAGCATATTCAGCATATCATAGCATGGATAAAATCGATGACGAATCCAGTGATGCAAAGATAGTTGTTGTAATATCTTAACATACAATTGCAACATACGTTTAAACAACGTATGTTGTTTCACTTTCACTTAACACTAATACCATATGCAACTAACACCACAATTGCAAGCAGAAATTATTGATTTCTTGAAAAATAATTTAACTGCCACAGTTTCTAAACATGATTTCTATAATGGTGGCATGAATGGCAACTCATCCATGTATACTGAATACTCACAAATTACTATATTGTTAGCGAACGAAAAAATTCTAGAAATTGATATCTAACTGTTGACAACTGCCAACATCCGTGCTATAATACACACTTAAACAAACAGGAGTTAATATGCAACAACACACAACCGTATACGAAGTTATCATGTGCACAGAGTCATGTTATAGTGAGAAATCTTCCATGGGAATTTATCTAACTCATGACCTTGCTAAACAAGCAGTTGAAACTGAATCTCTACATTATAGCGATGACGCTATATTCGAAATTGAACCAAAAATGTTATTTGGTTACGAACCTGCATGAATTATCAGCAACTATTAGCGTTCGCCCGTATAGAACATATGCACTATGGTAAGGAACGCCGACACTATATTATGCATATGTTTGATGCTGATCCCACATTGAAGTATGCGGTTAACTGCAAAGGTAGCCCACAACTCAAAAATGATCCCGATTTGCGTAAGCTGATCAAACAAAATAAACTCAAACCAGTTCGAATAACTAGAGATACATGGTATCCGTATCAATGTACCTATCGAATTACATACTTAGTGAAGCCCTAAACTATGAAATTTGGTAGAAATCTTATACTAGCAGGTACTATGCTATTTTTTGCAACTATGTGTATTGTAGGGGTGTTACTAATAACACCACAGTTTATCGAGGGAGTGAATCCATCTAAGGCACTAGTAGACATAATTCTTAATGTCATGACGTGTATAATATTATATTTTGTAGGAATAGGTACTATTGTAACAACATTAATTCATTCACTTGATCGGTTAGCCGCTGTACCAAACCCCGAGAGTTTGTATTCATGGCATGTGTGGTTTGCTTGGCGTCCAGTTAATACACTCAATGGAGACCGTATATGGTGGCAACAAATATATCGCCGTTCTAATATCGACGGACTGTATGTTAGCCACGGCGAAAATAGCTTTGAATATGGCAGTATATTTGATGTAATAGCATCTGAAAAGTGAATAAAACGGTTGACAAGTGAATTGTTTTATTGTATAATTGATACATAGCAAAACAACACTACTACTAATATGACAACCACTACTGCAACAATTGATACAACTACTAACAATGAAGTTATTATCCCAGCTGAACCAACTGCTCCAGTTGCCGAAGGCACCGGATTTCATATTACTCGACGTGCGTATGTTATATTTGAAAATAGCAAATGGCTAGTAGTTGTTGATGATGTAGAGCTATCAACATACAACGATTTTAATGAAGCAGTGCATACTGCAACTGCATTTACTGGCTCTAGACGTGAATGGTAATTAACTATGATTTCTTTAGACATTACTAGTGTTGGACACAAATATTGGTGGGTAAACTACTCACGACATCGAGCTAATGGTCCTGCTATTGTTGCTGTTAATCAAAAACTAGCATTTCACTGGTATGGTACTTTTTGGTTCTGGTATGGTAAACCGGTTAGTGAGTTTGAACATATGATGCTAGTAGAAGAGTATGAGCTATACAAAAAGAAACTAAATGATTAAGCTAAAATTGTATAGCAATGGGGATAAGCATTGGGTGTTAGACTTTCAGTTGCATCGAGCAAATGGTCCTGCTGTTACGTGGGATGATGGTACCAACTTTTGGTACTGGTGTGGACTACGACATAGAGTAGATGGTCCTGCTATAATTGATAACGATGGCAGTGATGGCGGTAAATGGTGGTACTGGCATGGGCAAGAAGTTACCGAATATGAACACATGATGCTATCAGCACAGGAGCAAGCAAATGATTAGATTACGGGTATTTGCAAATGGTGCTAAATTGTGGCGGTCAAATAGTCAATATCATCGAGCAAATGGTCCTGCTGTTACATATGCTAGTGGAATTCGTGAGTGGTGGTGGTATGATCAATCAGTTACTGAGTTTGAGCATATGATGTTATATGTACAGGAACCCGCATATGATTAAACTATGGGTATTTGCAAATGGTGCTAAATTGTGGCGGTATAATAGTCAATATCATCGAACCGACGGCCCAGCTGTAATATCTAATAGTGGTCATTGCCAATGGTTTTGGCATGGTAAGGAACTATCTGAGTTTGAGCATATGATGATAATGAGGCAAAAACAAACACATGATTAGATTATCAATTTGGCAAAATGGCAATAAGTTTTGGTTTTTAAATGGCAACTGGCATAGAGCTATCGGTCCTGCTGTTATATGGAAAGATGACGATAGTGAGTGGTATTGTCGTGGACAACGTCATAGGGCAGATGGCCCGGCGGTGTTACAAAAGACTAGTAATAGTATATGGTTTTGGTATGACCGTCGAGTTACTGAGTTTGAACATATGATGCTAGTAGCACAGGAACAAGCATATGGTTGAGTTATTTTTATCTAAGCTAGAAGTAAAACAATGGTTCCTGGGTAGCCGTTGGCATAGAGTCAATGGTCCTGCTGTTCTATGGGCAGATGGACATTGTGAATGGTATCAAAATGGATTGTTACATAGATCCAATGGGCCTGCTATTGTTCGAGTCAACGGTAAATTATCCTGGTACTGGTATGGGTACGAAGTCACCGAGTATGAGCATATGATGTTATCTGAACAGGAACAAGCATATGGTTGAAATAGATATTTGGAAAAATGGTGCTAAGTTTTGGCTCTTAAACACTCAACGTCATAGATCAAATGGCCCTGCTATAATAAACATGGATAACAGTTGTTACTGGTTTTGGCATGATCAGTTAGTTACCGAGTATGAGCATATGATGTTAGTGGCACAGGAGATAACAAGTGATTAAATTGCGTATATGGTCTGATGGTGATAAAACATGGTTTTTAAATGGATTCTATCATAGAGCCAACGGTCCTGCTTTTGTTTGGCATTGGAATAGTACTACTAAATGGTTCTGGTATGGGTACAAAGTTACCGAGTATGAGCATATGATGTTAGTGGTACAGGAGCAAACAAATGGTTGATTTAGTTATTACACCAGGTGGTAGTAAGGTTTGGTTTTTAAACGGCGAATGGCATAGAGCAAATGGTCCTGCTGTTATATCTGTTATATACTCAGACAACACAAGATGGTTTTGGCATGGTACGGAACTATCTGAGTTTGAGCATATGATGTTAGTGACACAGGAGCAAACAAATGGTTAAATTAACTTTTACACTAGGCGGTAGTAAGTTTTGGTTTTTAAACGGCGAATTTCATCGATCTAATGGTCCTGCTGTTGTATACTCAGACCAAACAATTAACTGGTACTGGTATGGTGACCGTGTTAGTGAGTTTGAGCATATGATGTTATCTGTACAGGAACACGCATATGGTTAACTTGGTTAAGTTAGTTATTTCATACCAAGGCTGTAAGTGTTGGTATTCGTTTTACAGTTGTCACAGAACTAATGGTCCTGCTGTTATATACCCTGACGGAACAGTTGAGTGGTACTTAGATGGTCGACGAATTTCCGAGTATGAGCACATGATGATAATGGGGCAAGCACATGGTTAAATTGCGTATATGGCCTGATGGTGATAAGATTTGGTCGTTAAACAAGCAGTGGCACAGGGCTTATGGTCCTGCTGTTACTTGGGCCGGTGTGAATCATGAGTGGTGGTGGCATGATGAAGAAGTTGATGAGTTTGCACTTATGATGTTATCTATGCAGGAGAAGACGAATAGTTAGCGTGTTTATATGGTGGGATGGTGACAAGTTTTGGTTGTTAAATTATCAACGTCATCGAGCAAATGGTCCTGCGGTATCACGGGCAAATGGTTCGTGTGGGTGGTGGTGGCATGGTAAGCAAATAAGTGAATATGAGCATATGATGCTTGCAGAACTGGAGATAGTCAATGGTTGAATTATTAATTGCGTACAACGGTACAAAATGGTGGTCGTTAAATGGTACCTATCATCGTGCAAATGGCCCGGCAATCATTGAGTCGCATGGCGACTATTTCTGGTACTGGCATGGACAACGCCATAGAGTAGATGGCCCGGCAGTTTATCAAAAATACGGTAGCATCATGTGGTTTTGGCATGGTAAGAAAGTTAATGAGTACGAACATATGATGCTTGATAACACAATATATAATACTGAAATGCATAACAATGAAGTATAGTCACATTTACAACACTAATATTAAAGTCGGTGATATTGTTACTGGATACTTCCCAGGATACTGGAAAGTAGTTAAGATTGAGCCAAGATATCCTTATACAGCCGATGGCAACACAACTGTGTATGTACCATATCCACTAATTTACGGGTCGCTGATAGCAGGGGCAAACCGCCATGGAAAAGAAGTAGAATCCTGGGATATCAGTTATTCTCAAAAACTTGATCCTGACCGGTTAGCTGTTATCCTTGCTGGATTTAAATACTAAGACTGTTAGCTTTTGTTAGCTTCACTACAATACTATGTGTTATAATTGATACTTAAACAAGCAAACAAGGGGTTAATATGCAAGACATTTATGTTGTATTAAGCAAATTTCATGAAGACGAATCATCAATCCATTGTGCATTTGCTACGCCAGAATTAGCAAATCAGTACATTGTTGAAAACGGCTATGAAGATACCCTGTATGTGCTACCATTGACATACTATACACGTTAATATCACTTGTGAAAATAACTACTACAATGCAAAATAACACTTGCATTGTAGTGTGTTTAGTGTTATAATACATACATGTCAACATAGTTAATGGAGTTGTTTATGAAAGTAGAAGTTAGAGTATTTGATAAATCAATTGATAATGTTGTTTGTCATGCGTATGTTGCTGAATCATTTTTGCATGCACTTATTAGTTGCAACGAAACCAAACAGCTAGTGAACTCACCCGATAAATGCCATTATGTTAGTTGGCAAGACTTTTCCCAACTAATGAACGACTCCCTGGGGTTATAATGTTAGCATATGTTAGCTTTAACCGGCTAACATGTTGTATAATTGATACTTAAGTTAGTTATTTAAGGAGTTGTATATGGACATCAACATTGTTAAATTATTGCGCGAGAGTCGTAACGAATTTTACGCTGATAGTGGTTTTATAGACAAGTCTAGTGCGTATGAAATTGTCAAAAGTTTACTTGAAGAACCAGAGGTATCAAATGCTGTTATGAGAATTTGGCCAGATAAAAGCTCAGCTGTAAGAGCTATGGTGAAAGAAATTATGACTCCGAGTTTTTGATAAAATGTTAGCATATGTTAGCTTTAACCGTCTAACATATTGTATAATTGATACTTAAGTTAATTAAAGGAGTTGCCGATGACAGTTGTAAATGAAATTATCAATAAAGTTTGCAAGCCTGAATTTTATGCGCCCGAACATTGTACGCTATGCGGCAGAAGTTGGACAGTTAAAAATTGGATCTGCAACGATGTTACTATAAAAGTGTTTGGGATGGACTATCAAGACACTGTTATAACAGCTCCGGGATTAAAAATTTGGAAACGTGTTGACTTTATGGACCACATACAGTATCAAACGGGCACTGAAGCAGATGCAGTTGCACTAGCAAAAACGTTATAAAGGAAAGTAAACTATGTGGATAAAATTCACAGACATTGATCATAAATCATATGGGTTTTATTTAAGATCTAAAGATATTCATTCTATTCGTGGATGCCGAGAGGGGACTATTATCACGACAAGAGCCCCCAATGCAGACACTTACTACTCTTCGGATAGTGAAGCAGTCGTAATGGGTAAGCTTAGTGAAGCAGATGCAACATTGGCTTAAATACTTAAGTTATATAAAGGAGTTTTTATGAAAGCATGGTATCGCAAAATGAATGATGGCAGTCATAGCAGTTCTACTTATCACAAAAAAGATGGCACTAATGTACGTGCCAAGTTTAAAGCAATGTTGATTCGTGAACGTTTCTAAAATGTTAGCTTATGTTAGCTTTAACCAGCTAACATATAGTATAATTGATACTTAAGTTAGTTATTTAAGGAGTCAATGTTATGAAATTAACCGAAAATGTATATAGCGTAGAAAGCTTATTATATGTGCGCTCAATGATAATTAAATACGCTCATGTATGGTTTAGAGCATTAGATAAAAATCATATGCCTTCGCATAGAATGATTTCGTGGGTTGATTATTATGATAACGCTCGTAGTGTTTCTCCCGAAGTGTGGAAAGCGTATTGTAGTGTTAACAATAGTGTCATTTATCATAACGCTGGCGACATAATGGCTTAACTGTATAGGGTGTATAACTGTTATACGCCCTAACAACTAAAAACTTTTATAGGAATAATATTATGGCTCACGCTATCTACACTGAATGTTTGTATAACTATATTGTTGCTAGTCAAACACTTAAACGTGCCGCTTCAACAAACGATTTGGGTAGTTATGGAAGTTTACAGCTCGATCTAGCCAATATAGCAACGGATGCCGAAGCGGAAGTTGATCGTAAAGTAGATGTTTGGGACTCAATTTTCGCCGAATTAATTCCTGGAAAATTATAAAATGTTAGCTTATGTTAGCTTTAACCGGCTAACATATTGTATAATTGATACTTAAGTTAATTAAGGAGTTGTATATGGATGTCATTAAACTGTTAACTGAGTGCGGTAATGAATTTGTTGCTGGCGGTGGCTTTATTGACAATGCTATTGCGTTTGAAATAGCCGAAAGCTTACTTGAAGACCCGGAAGTATTACAAGCCGCTATGAGAATTTGGCCAAATAAAAGTAAGGCTATGTTAGCAGAAATAATGGCAGATTATGTTTGACAAAACAATAGCTTAAGTTAATCAAAGAGTAGTTAAATATGAAATTTAATCGAAAGCAACGTAAGTCTATCGACCGTCAAGTAAATGAGTTTGCTCGTGTATATAGGCCAACGCTCTTTGCTAGCTTAGTTAAAGCTAACCGAGGCATGTTAGCATCGATTAAATATCCCACTATTCGATACGCTTATTACGTTAAACGTCTTGAGCAAAAATTGTTATTGAAAGGCATAGTATAAAAGTTATGCTAATTTGTAATTGTTTTTAAAATGTTAGCTTATGTTAGCTTTAACTGGCTAACATCAAGTATAATTGATACTTAACTTAGTAACAACAAGGGGTTAATAATATGAGCGACTTAACTTATTCGGAACAAATCCAAGCTGAAGTGAAAAAGAGCCATAAAATGAGAGATATGGCTCGATTATTTTATTATACGCAATTGTCAGAAAACAGTTGTGCGTCGGCCAGCTACGAATCGTTTAAAGGTTCTTGGGCGCATTCTCAATGGATTGCAAAACATGGTCCCGAAATTGAGCGAGAGCGAGATAGCAAAAATCGTCGATTTGGCTGGAGTGGTACTTGGGTATAAGTTGTTAGCTTATGTTAGCTTTAACCAGCTAACATACAGTATAATTGATACTTAAGTTAGTTAATTAAGGAGTTGTTTATGTCAGTTATGAATATAGCACTAGGAGTATGGATAGGGTTAGTTGTGTTTGCATGTTTGGTATTTGTAGTTGCCAATATTATGATGATTCGATTTAAGCTAAAACAAAAAGCCCAACATGAGGCTATTGAAGCATCGTATAACAACGCAATGGCTAGTATATCTAAGCGTATTGCAGAAAACGAAGCTAAACACAAGTTAATGGAAGTTGATTAAGGAGTTGAATATGGGTTTAGATATGAATATTGACTGTCATTATTATTCTACTAATCAGTTGGGCCAACGGCATGCTCGTATATCAAATATTGACTCGTGGCGCAAAGCCCATATAATTCACGAATGGTTTGTACGTAATGTCCAAGGCGGAGTAAATGATATGGACACATATACAGTAACTATTGACCAATTGCTTCAGTTAAAGGCTGATTGTTTAAAAGTGCTGTACGATAAAACACGATCAAATATTAAAGAAGTATTTCCCTGCAATAATCCAAATCTCGAATATAGTTATCATAGTTGTGTTTACATGCTGGAGCAAACATGTGAGATTGTTGATAGCTGTTTAAACAAAATTGAAATGTTTAAACAGTTTGGCGAACCATATAACGAAAGTGATCTCACTTTCGTGTATCATTCTTCTTTTTAAGTATAGCTTATGTTAGCTTTAACCGGCTAACTTGTTGTATAATTGATACTTGAGTTAGCCAATTGAGGAACTTGCATAATGATATATTACAATGAACGTGGTCAATTACATAGAGTCGATGGCCCTGCTATTAAACATGCAAATGGCAGCCAAGAGTGGTATTTAAATGGAAAACGCCATAGAGTTGGCGGACCGGCAGTTATATACACAGATGGAATTGAAGAATGGTATCATCATGGTAAGCGACATCGAGTTGACGGGCCTGCTATGATATTATCAAACGAAAGTCAATACTGGTACATAAATGACATCCGAGTCGATGAGTTTGAACATATGATGTTGTCTACTGTAATGGAACTTGCATAATGATTAGATTACGTATACACAAATCTGGTGATAAGTTTTGGTATCAGCATGATCAACCGCACAGAGCCAATGGTCCTGCAATTATGTATGATGATGGGCAAGTAGAGTGGTTCGTAAATGGAAAACGCCATAGAGACAACGACCCTGCTGTTATTTGGTCAAACGGAGATCAGTTATACTATGTACACGGAAAACGACATAGGGTAGACGGTCCTGCTATGATAACAGTCTCTGGTACTCATTGGTACTTAAACGATCATCGACACAAACTCAATGGCCCAGCAGTTGAATGGGCAGATGGTGGCAAAGAATGGTGGTTAAATGGAAAACGAGTTAATGAGTTTGAATACTGGATACTAACTACTGCAATGGAACTTTAATGGAATATCGAAACAAAAAGGGTATACTGCACCGTGACGACGGACCGGCACTTACACTCAAGAATGGAACTGAGTGGTGGTACCAAAACGGAAATGTTCACAGAGACAATGGGCCAGCTGTTACGAATGCGAATGGAACTCAAAAGTGGTACCAACATGATAAGCGGCACAGACTCGATGGTCCAGCGATTGAATATGCAGATGGCTCACGCGAATGGTATGTTCACGGACTACTACATCGAACAGATGACTTTGCAGTTATGCATGCAAGTGGCTATCGTGAATGGTGGGTTGAAGGGGAGTTGCATCGAACAGATGGCCCGGCGATTATTCATGCAAACGGCAAGCAAGAGTGGTACTGGCACGGAAACCCGATAACCGAATTTGAACATTGGATATTAGCCAATGCAACGGAACCTGCATAATGGGGTATCGTAATGCACTTAGACAGCTACACAGAGTAGATGGTCCAGCAATTGAACATGACGATGGCTCTAATTCTTGGTACTTTAATGGACAGATACACAGGGTTGGTGGCCCAGCAGTTACATTGGCCAATGGCACACAACAGTGGTATCTACATGGCAGGTTACATCGAGATGATGGACCTGCCATTATAACAACCGACGGTAGACAAGTGTGGTTCTGGCAAGGACTAATACATAGAGAAGGTAGTCCTGCAATTATTGATAAATCTGGTTTCACCGCATGGTTTCTATATGACTCAAAACATCGAACCGACGGTCCAGCTGTGATATCCGATAGTGGTCATTGCCAATGGTTTTGGTATGGTAGGGAACTATCTGAGTTTGAACATTGGATATTGGCCACTGCAAAAGAGAACAAATAGATGTTAGCTTTTGTTAGCTTTAACTGTTGAATATGTTGTATAATTGATACTTAAGTTAGTTAAACAAACGGAGTTGCATATGAAAATTGTTTACGGCAAATGGACAGTTAAAGGGTTACAACACACACGTGAAATGTTAATCAAATACGCTCATGTATATAACAATGCTATGGAAAAAGATCGTATGCCGTCTACTAGAATTATGAACTGGGTCGATTATTACGAAAATGCACGTAACGAAGCCCCCGAAATCTGGGCACAATTTTGTGCTAAAGTTAATCGTGACATTGATCACAATGCCGGCGACTTAATGGCATAACATTACCGACTATGTAAGCACTTGCAAGCATTAATATACTTGTTTGTGCTACAATACAGTTATGTAAGCAAATAATTGTTTACACACTTTTTAATTATTGCACTAAGAGGTTTAAAATGGCATTACAAGCAACACTACACAATACTCCATTCCAAATTGTTAAATGGAGTGACTTGCGTACAGAATTATGTAAAATGATTGGCTGTGCAGAAGAAAACTTTAGGGCATTTGAAACTGTTGGTACTGAAGACAGTTATTTTCCGGGCGTTACGCAAGTAGTTGACTTGTGGCAAATTTGTGTGGATTATATTGTAACAGGTGGATTAGGTGGGATGGAAATAAACAACTTTAATCCAATGACAGAAACACCCGATGGGTTTGAAAGTGAAGATGGTACTGTGTTAGCGTGTGTTATGGTACAAGAAGGATTTTATCCAGAAGAAATGGCAGATGGTCCCGAGAAAGCAATTTGCTTGGCATACAAAGAGTTGAACAAGCAGTTGAATACTGATACAATTAAGACTTACATTAGATTTGCAAATGATGAATTTGTGTAATTAGAAGTAATGAGTACAGATGCAACGTCTGTACTCATTATTCAATATGCAGATCAATCACAATGCCGGCGACTTAATTGCTTAATGATATGTAAGCACTTGCAAGCTTTAAAATAATCGTTGTGTTATAATAACACTTGTAAGCAAACAATGTATATACTTTTTAACCGGAGCACAATATGACAAAGCCAAATTACAACTTAATTAGAAAACATGTTACACCCGAAGTAATTACTAATCACACTGGCAATATTGACTTGTTGTTTAATTTGCTCGTGCCAATGAGTGGCGAGTTAACTGTTAGTAAGCAAGATTGCCCTTCAAGCACTTACACAATTAAGTTAACTAAGTTATCATTGCAAGCCGATATTACTTTTGTGAAACAAGCACAGGGCGGGCTCGAGTGCATTGAGTTTACATACGAGTATGACGAAAACAATTACGACGATCCGGATGTACGTGACTATGTGTCCGATAATAAAGTAGTAGCATTTATAATTAGTACAGCATTAGTCAATGCGGGCTTTAGCCCACAAGCAGCCACTAACATAAGAGAAGTCGACAGTGAGATTCACGGCATTATGTACTTCGATTGCCCGGGCGTTTGTCAAGAGCTACACAGTGCAATGCTCGAGCAACTAGTCAAGTGGGAATCAAGATGTCGTGCATTAGCAAACTAACTAATTGACACAGCAGTTGCAAGCATTTATTGTTTGCAACTGCTTGCATTGCTCTAGCTTTTCAAATAAAAATAGTATATAATACTGCAATTATATATCAAAGGACAGTATTGTGAAAAAGAATAGAATTTTTATTTTCTTGAATGCCATTACCCCCAGTATGCCATTACTGCCGTACTATGACGCTGTAAATGCGTTAAATGATGCCAATAACACTAACGATTTGTTTGTGTTGGATATAAACTTTTTGCATTTTGAGTATGACTCATATCTAGTAATGGACAATCGAGTTGTAGTATATAATCAGCATATATTAGACAGTGGATTACATGACAAAGAAATCCGTGTATCGCATAACTTACCAAAGTTGTTTAGAGCAGGCATGTGCGATCAACTTATTAAGCACAATTACGAATCCAATACATACTCGCATATAACTGATCAAATGCACGCCAGCTTAACGTTAGCCGATGTTAGCTAATGTTAGCTTTGCGCTACTAACTACTGCTATAATTGATACTTAAACAACATATAGAAAGCAACGCCAATGCAAGTTACTGTACACACTACATTAAGTCAAGAGCTCACTGTACCCGATAATTGGACCCGTCTTGACATTCTCAAGTTTTTAACTGCGTATCAAAATTTTGATAAGTTTATTGGCATTAACAACTTAGATCAAACAGCTTTTATTGATAATGTATCTGTTATTGCTGAAACTATTGAAGATACTGATAACGACAACATTGATCTTAACTATTAATATCAATGTTAGCTGTTGTTAGCTGTTAGTGACTAATTGATGTTATAATTGATACTTAAGTTATTTAAAGGTAAGCGATATGAACAAAATCAAAATGTCAACTGTATCATACACTGATGTCGTTAATAACATCAATGCACAAGACTGTGCTGACAGTGACAAATACAATACATTAGTTACTTTGCTACGTGCATTGATGCGTGAAACCACCGAGTACTTAAATCTCTTCAAAGAAACCACTCAATTTCATCAAGCATCACAAGATACAACACGCCAATTAAGGACCAATCCATATCGTCCGGGCAAAATAGAAACCGAAGAGTGGTATTTAGATGCACTTGATGAGTATCACTTAATTAGATACCGTCAACGTTTGCATAAACAGTTACTCAACGCAACGTTTAACGCAAGAAAGAAACTTCTATCATTTGATAGTTTTGTTAGCAGTATTGCAACACTTGACATCGGCAGTCAATCAACATACTCATATTGTCCACGTAAACTTGAATTTACAGGCATGGACTCGTTGTTGATTCAATCAAACAACAAAATGTTAGCTTTTGTTAGCTTTAACTGTTGAATATGTTGTATAATTGATACTTAAGTTAGTTAATTAGTTAGTTATTTTTAAAAAGGGTTACACAATGAATACAGAAACTACATCAAACATGCCAGTTGTTCAATCAAGCGACACTCAACAATTCGTTGCTAGTTGCTCTTTTGTTCCATTAACACCTGCAAGATTCGTTAGTACATGGCTACAAGGCTATGTAGAAATTAATTATGATACATTAGTTGAAGTATTTGGCCCCCAGCACAATAACGGCGACGGCTATAAAGTTGATGCCGAGTGGGATCTTATGTTTAGCGACGGCACAATTGCAACAATTTATAACTGGAAAAACGGCAAAAACTATGACGAAGATGACGGGCTTGAAGTTAGCGAAATTACCGAGTGGCACGTGGGTGGCATTAGTGAGTTAGCACTAACTAGAGTTCAAGAAGCAATTAAGTCGAAATGCAACACGCTGTCCACTAACGAATAATAGTGTGAAAATAATAACACGTTGTTAAAAAGACTTGACAACGTGTTAAATTGATGTTATAATTGATACTTACTTAGTTTACAAGGAGTTGATAATGACAACAGTTGCACAAATGATTGAATGGCTCAATACACTCCCACCCGAAGCCGAAGTGAGATGTGGTAAGGAAATTACATGTGACTATCACTCTTATATGGAAATGTCCAATGTGGATATTGAGTCCTGCAATATCCACGACTACACTAAGGGTTGGTGGAGCCCAGACTCCGAATCCGATGGCAAGATTATAGTAGATATTCGTAGTGAATAAATGTTAGATGTTGTTAGCTTTAACCGGCTAACATCAAGTATAATTGTTACTTAAGTTAGTTTACAAGGAGTTGATAATGACAACAGTTGCACAAATGATTGAATGGCTTAATACACTCCCACCCGAAGCTGAAATCCAATGTGGCAGGGAAGAGACTTGTGGCTACAACTCTTATATGGTAATGGATGATGTGAATATTGATTCCTGTGAAGTATACGATTATAGAGAGGGCGACTGGAAGCCTCATGTTGCAGGGAAAGTTATAGTACAAATGTGTAGTGATTAACATGTTAGCTTTTGTTAGCTTTAACTGTTTAAAATGTTGTATAATTGATACTTAAGTTAGTTAATTAGTTAGTTAGTTTTTAAAAAGGATCACAAAATGATTTCAGCATTACAAGTCACTATGCTCGCTAACGCTTATAAAACAAATAAAGCGTTAATTAGTCAAATCTTTTTGGCAGCTGCCGATTGCAACGACACTGACACTATGCAATATATTGTTGACAACTATGCAGATCGTGTTAAAAACGGTAACTTGTTAAAACAGTACATGTTAGAGTATAACAACGTAACAGCATAATTTAACGTGCTAGTGTATTGCTAAAATACACTAGCATTTTTACTTACATTTAGGAGTTAGTAATGAATAGTCGTATCAAAGAAATTACCAAACAAGTTGACAAATGGTTCGAGCAAGATGGACATTCATATTCTAGCTCTGCGTGGAATGAAAAGTTTGCTGAGTTAATTGTGAAAGAATGTGCTCATATTGCTTGGTTAAATTCGACTGAGGATAATGTGTCGCACACTAAGATTAAAGAAAATTTTGGAGTTAAAGAATGAACGAACGACTTCGAGAACTTAGAGAACAGGCTGTGAAATTTGCAGAAGTTACTTACAATAATTATACAATGGCAACATTTGATACCAATAAAAGTATCGAAACACTGTTTGAAGAAAAGTTCGCCGAGTTGATTGTTAGTGAATGTGCTGAGAACTTTACTAAAGTTTGGTATGAACAAGGCTTGGACATTCGTGGTGCTGAATTGGGCAAATTTATGAAACGATTTAACGAACAATTTGGAGTTGAAGAATGAACGATAAAAGAATAGTAGATGTTGAGTGTTCAGATATTTTATATGATTATTACGATTTGTTCAGCCGTAAAACGCCCGATGAAGTTATTGAGGCTATGACCGAGTTTAAAAGTAATCACCCAAACCGAGAAGAATTGTATTTCATTCTTCAGGTTAATGGTCACGATTCAGATATAGACGTAATTGTTAAAGAACGTCGATTAGAAACTGATAAAGAATACGAAGACCGTCTTAAACAAGAAGCGTTAGCTAACGATAAAGTTAAAACTGTAAAAGCTAAAGAATTAGCTGAGTACAAACGCCTTAAAGCGATATATGAAAATACTCCCGATGAAGAGGTGGTCGAGGTCTTATCGGAAAAGCAAGGTTGGTTTAAAAACATTACATCACTTATTCCAATTCCTTTTGGGCTTCCAGTATTAGCTAAAAAAAAAAGATAAAAGCATTTCCAAAAGTAGAGCATTCGAGCTTAATTGGGGCGATGAAAGTAGACCAGATTATGTAACTCATTATAGGGTGTTAAAATGAACGAACGAATTCGAGAACTAGCCGAACAGGCTGATTTATATGCTCGATCAGATAACTCCAGCATGATGTTTGAAATTTTTCAGAAACGATATACCGAAAAACTTGCTGAGTTGATTGTGAAAGAATGTGCTAAGATTAGCGAAGAAGATGCTGTAGGTGATGATCCTGCTTGTTGTACCAATACCGCAGATAGGATTGCTAGAACGATTAAACAACAGTTTGGAGTTAAAGAATGAATGAACGAATTCGAGAACTGTATCAGCAGGCAGTCATGTATGGGTTTGATAACAGATTTAAAGAAAATCCCGAACTAAGTGAACAACCTCTACAAGAAGTTTTTATAGAAAAATTCGCCGAGTTAATTGTTAAGGAATGCATGGGCATCTGCGGCAAGGACTCTATAGATTATCAGTATATTAGAGACCAGTTTGGAGTTAAAGAATGAACGAACGAATTCGAGAACTAGCTGAACAAGTTGGAGCAACACATAAACAGAATCTTGGTGTGTATCAATTTTACGCCGATGAATTAGAAAAGTTTGCCGAATCAATTGTGCAGGAATGTGCTAAAATATGCGTGAACGTTAGTAACACTACACGAACCGATCATACACCACATGAAGGTGATGTATGTTCGTATAACATCAAACAACATTTTGGAGTTGAATAATGAGTACAGAATACAAATACGGTGCAGTGAGCCCAAATGATCCTAATCAAATGCCGATGAAATTTCGCACAAGAGAAGAAGCGCAAAAACATGCGGATCTTCAAAACATCTTGAAAGAGACTTGGGAAGAAAATCCAGTAGGATTATGGAACAAGGATCACTGGCGAGTTAAACCCGAACCTTGGATTGTTTTTGAGTTAAAAAAATGAATGAAAAAGAAAAAACAGTAGTATCTACAACTGTATCTAAAGACGAATGGCTTGCAACTATTAAAGACATTCCTATTAGTGGTATTCCTGATATTGAAAGTGCATTTTATGATTTTCAAGGTGTTGACTATCTTGATCCAATTATTGAAGGGTACATGACCAGCCCTGTTGCACTATATGATGCTAATTGTATTGCGGCAAGGACCAGCAAATTCACTGATATTAGTGAAGTAATGTCATATATGGTGAATAATGGCAAGCGAATCATTATGTACACTTTGGTGTTTTATCCAGGTAAGCCAGTTTATTCAACAATGGACGCAACCACATTCACTCCAATTCCACTTGATAAACCCAATGTATCCAGCGGTCAATGGATTATGAGATACGCAACGTTATAAAAATACATCACGAAAAGACTTGCATACATTTTAAAAATCGTGTATAATACATACATGTTAAATAATACTGTTTTACACTTTAGGAGCTAATATGCGTACTACAAACACACGATTTCAAGAACTCGCCGAACAAGCTGGCATCTATAAGCCTGAACAGTTTTATCAGCATATTGATGCTCTTCAGTTGCGTAAGTTTGCCGAACTAATTGTTCGCGAATGTGACAAGTATGTTGACGAACGATTTGATGAATGCGAGCCTTGGATGAGTCCCGGTGATTTGTTAAATCATTTTGGTATCAAAGATAAGGACGAATGATGAACGAATTGAAAATGTGTGAGTGTGGTGAACCAACATATAGTTACAAATGTAGTCTTTGTGTTGCCGATGAAGCCGGCAAACCACCAGAACAACGGCGTGTATTCATGAACGAACGGATTAAACAATTACGAGATCAATGTACTGAGTATTCAGAAATGACTCACGATATGTTCTTTGATTCTGACAAGTTTGCCGAGTTGATTATTCGTGAATGTAACAACTATGTTGATGAACTAATCGATGGGCTTGATCCTTGGCAACGTCCAGCTTGGATGGAATCCGGAGGATTGTTAAAACAGTTTGGTATCAAAAATGATTAAATGCCAACTGAGCAAGAATGGATTGTGGTACACTAAGTCACATAATGATGAACAGGTTAATCATCTCTTTAGGATTGGTAGCACTACATATAAAGGAATGACTATATATGAAGTTATTGTGTGGAAACTTAAGATTGTGTGGGGTTGAAAAATGAAAAACATTATCAAAGAACTTGCTCAAAAGGCCAAATTGCCATTAATTAATGATGAGTTTATGACTTCTTCCCAAGAAAAGTTTGCTGAGTTGATTGTTCGTGAATGTGCAAGACTAGTAGAAGAAAACATAGACCCACAAAACGCATGGATTACTCCGGGATTTATCAAAGAACATTTTGGAATTAAGAAGTAACATATATCACTTCTATTCTAACTAATGCAGGAAAACATTTTATGAAACAATTTTGGTCTACATTGCCTGATGCTCAGGTAACAGATAGTTATGCACATAGCGAAAGGCCAATTAAAGCTGTTCGCAAGATTATAATCAGAGGTGCTGTAAGCGTCTACTTTCGTAGACATAGCACTCCACAGTTGATTGTTTCAGGTCAAACGCAAGATGCAGTAGATGCTGTCAAAACAAATTTAGTAGGCGACCGGCTAATTATTGAAAACAAATCACTTAACCTTCAAAGTAGTAGTGTATCAACTGGTATATTTGGTCGTATGTTTGGTGGTATATTTGGGCGCAACATTTCAGCCAGCGGCAACAGTATTGTCATTAATGGAAACAATAATATAGTCATTAATGGAAACAATATCTACACAGGCGATATTAGTGGTGGCAGTCAAGGTCATGTGGTAGTGGGCATTGCTCTTCCAGAGATTGCTACAGTTAGCATTGAAGGTAGTGGAACTGTTACGCTATTTGATTTAAAACAAGCAGGCATAGAGTTTGAAATAGCAGGCTCAGGAGATATTTTTGCATCAGGCGAAGTTGACAGTCTTACTGTAAATATTGCAGGCTCGGGTGAGGTTAATGCATTAGACTTGATTGCCAATCAAGGAAAGTTGTCAATAGCAGGCTCGGGCGATATCAGTGCTTATGTTAAAAAGTCAGTTACTACAAACATAGCAGGGTCAGGTGATATTGTAATTAGAGGTCATCCGTTCAATCACAAAAACAACATTGCTGGATCAGGCGGTGTGAAATTTGAATAGTATGCAAGCATTTGCAAATAATTACTTAACACACTTGGCAACATTTGTGTTATAATAGCACTATACAAACAATTAGTTGCTTGCATACACGTAACTAGCCAGGAGATAACAATGTTTAAAATGTTCAAACAAAAGCCAGCTACTGAATTAATTACTTATTCACATTGGGATATTCATGCACTAGCACGGGTACTAGACCCCACAGCATGGAAAAAAATGGACGAAGCCGGTATACACCCTAGTAAATATGTTTGGTGTCCAGTTGTTACTCCATCGTTCGATATGGCAGTAAACGCTCTAATGCACGGCGTTAGGCTTACTGAACATAGCTTTTTAAGCCACGAAGAAGTTGCTGAATATTTTCAAAACTATCACAAACACACTCAGGAGTTACAAGATGAATAATAAAATTCAATTACTTGCCAAACAAGCTGGCGGAGAATTTTATACGGGCTTTGCCGAAAGTCCCAATACTGTTAAATTTACAGAGGACAAATTAGAGCAGTTTGCTAATCTAATTATTCGTGCATGTGCTCAGCATGCTGTAAATACTGATTTAGAAGATGTTGATGGTGGCGATAGTGAAGTGTTGCAAGCCGCGAGGCGTTATATTTTAGAACAGTTTGGAATCAATCATGACACTTGAAGACTTACAACACATCTTTAATCCACAAATCGAAGCGGCAAACATAGCCGGCATACCAGATATGTTAGTACAGTTTATGTTAGTCGATGGTACATACCAACTAATTGAGCGACATTCAATGCATAAGTTAGAAGAGGTGTTGCCCATGTTGAGCAGTTTTCAATATGCAGGTAGTACAAACAATACACCAATTTTTATAAAATGAGACTAATGCTGGGAAAAAATAGTCCCGAGTTGCTAGTTGATATTGGGCATAAATACTCACCAACGCACTTTGACTTTCATGTTATCAACGGGCAATGGGATGGCACGTACTACAATGGATATATAACTGTTTACAACTGTCCCGGTGGTGATTACTCTAGCTTGGATAAGGTAGATATACTATGCGACAATCAGGATCGGTTGTGGGGTGTTTCTTGGGATGACTATCAGGAAGTTTTCGACAACTTTGATAACTAGTTTTAAATAAACGATTGGATTAATTATGGAAAAAGATTGTACCACTTGCAAACATTATAAAAAACATGTAATTACTGAACAATTTTATTTTTCAGACTTTGGTGGCCATACGGGCAGTGACACTCGTATGCGACATTTATGTTCCAACATACAGGTAGTAAGATTTACCGAAAAAGTAGTGGAATTCTCTGGAGGTAGGCGGTATGTTGAATGTGAACTTGCTAGAAGTGAAATACCTACCTACAGTATGAAAAAAATTAAATATCCACCGTGTGGTCCACAGGCTTTGTTATGGCAAGGAGAGAATAAACCTCTTGACTCTCAAATGGAAATAGTGTATAATACGACATTAAATTAAGAAAGTAACAAATGATACACTTACTGGGAAGTTTAACATGAACCAACTAATTCAAGAACTCGAAGCACAATGTTGGGAAGAAGATTGGTTCGATACTGACAAATTTGCCAAGCTGATTATTCAAGAATGTCAACAAGCGTTAACTCCCACACTTCGGGATATGATCAGCCGGGGGCAGGCTTGTGAGTTAATTAGCCAGCACTTTGCCAAATGAGTGAATTATTATTAATCTATTTGTTTTCTGTTATCATCATCTACTGCGGTTGGATGTGGCTATTCATGCACGTACTTGAAATAGATACAGATGTCGTATCGTATTTTATATGGGTGTCCTTTATTATAGCAGGCATGCCCATTGTAAACATACTCATTACAGTTAGTATGTTAGCGGCTATATTAGTAGAAGAAAAGATGTCAGAAAGTTGAAAATAACACTTGACAACTTATTAGTTTTATTGTATAATTGATACATAACGCAACAACAAAGGGTACAATATGAAAGCAGTAACAATTGAATCAGTAGAAGCTCCATCAAAATGGTCAGCAGCCGCTGATGCTAATATGCGTAATCTTGCTAACAAAAGTTGCTACGACAACTCACAGCAAATTCTTGCCGAGCGTACTAAACTTGGCTTAGAAATGGTATATTCGGGCAAAGTGTTTTTAAACTATCGCAAAAAGTTTATTACATTAAAAATTGCCGACCCAGTTGTAAAAGATTCTAAAAATTTACGTTTGCTTGAAAAACAGTACGAATCACAGGGTATTGTAAAAGTAGTTAGTGCACAGGGCATTTTATATCGCATTCCGCAAACAAAATAAAGTGCTTGCCCAAGTATCAGTTATCAAGTATAATTGATACTTGTCTTATATAACACAATAGGAGTAAACATGGTTGAACAAAATCTAGTTGAGTTACGTGAACATTTATCCAAATTAAAAGCTGAGTATGATCCAATGTATATGTACAGCGATGATTTTACATTTTACACTCACCAATCTAGATTGCGAAATTTAATCGACTCGTTAGAAGAATTTATTGTTTGCATCGAGAAATCAGTTTAAAGTAACAGTATATACAACAGGAGCAAACATGGATGATTTTGCAATTAAAGCAGTTCTAGTTGCCGTATTGGGCATTGTAGTTGTACTAATCGATGCATACGGATTACCTAAAAAGTAGTTGACAGCATACAAAAAATGTAGTATAATTGATACATAGCAAGCAATAATGCTAGTTAGTTAATTTAAACAACGGAGCTAATATGACAACAGAAACTACATCAATTCCAAAATGGTACACTGACACTGAGTTATTTTCGTTATTGGGCAACGAGTACAATGATTGTTTAATTTTAACTGACAGCTTGTATTATTTAAACAATTACTCCGATGACGAGCTACAAGACAACGTTGAGTTTGAATGGACTGCTGAGTCATTCCTTGTAGGTAATCCGCATGTATTGTGGAATAATGTTGCCCACGATACTACACAATGGTTAAACAGTCAAGGTTACGATGCACGAGTACTCAAAGCCGCACATTACTATAGGGGTGAGGGTCAATACTTTATTGTAGGCGACTTAACAAAAAAGTATAAGTTACAATACACTTCATTACATACTACTCCACACGATATCGACGAGCGTATCAAAGAGAAAGAAAAATTAAACTATTGAAAATAATGCTTGACAGCATACAAAAAATGTAGTATAATTGATACATAGCAAGCAATAATGTTTGCTATGTACTTAACAAAGGCACAAATGGCTAACAATCAAAACTTATCATTCAACGATGTTGAAAACGCTACTACAATTCTACAAAGAATTACATACGCACTCGAAGAGGGACGTGGTAAGTTATTAACTAGCTTGTCAGATGATGATCAAGAAATTATGACCGAGTTAAGCGAGCAAGCCCGACAGTTTGTACGACTACTTGAAATTATTAATTTAGAAATTACTAACTCATAAAGTGGTTGACAACTAAACAAAAGTATTGTATAATAACATTTTTAACAGCAAAGTAAACAGTATGACAACAAATCAAGCAGTAAATCAAGTAGTTGCCGGTTCATATGCATTTGTAGTTACAGGCCATGATCGTCCGTTTAGCAATGATTTTGTAGTGTTACGTGCGTCAGTTGAAAAGTACAGAGGCAAAAATGAAGTAATTTGTTATGTCAAATGCACTGAGACCAGCAATGAGCCCGGTCGCATTTATGTGTGTGCATACAGTACAAAGGGCAAGTTAAAGGGTTGTGATACAGTTAACTAATAATTGGAAAGGGCGTAATGCCCTTTTCCCTTTGTAATAACAATAATCAAATATGAACGAAAACATTAAACAACTAGCCCAAACATGTGGCTTTTATATTTACGATATGAGTGATATTGATGGACAAGATCTAGGCATGTCCATTGAAACTTCAGATCCAAGTACATTTATGCGTTATACTCAAGCCATTATTGATGAGTGTGTTAGCAGTGATCAAGAAAAATTAAAACTTTATATTAAGTATGGAATCTAACAAATGAGAGCAGTTATAACTTATCGATGTTTACCTTCAAGAGACGCTGGGGGACAGCAAATAGGCGTAGATGGTTCGGGCAATTATGCCATTATCTATGAAGGTTCCGATGATATCAAACTTAACGAATGTGCTTGGCAACGAGCAAAGGAGCTTGCCAATTATCGTAACATTGTTGATGTAGAATGTATTATTGAAGAATCTGCATATCCCGGGCAGTTTATACAGTATAACAATATCGATGATCCACAATAGCCATTGCAAAATGATGCAAAATACTGTATAATTAACAGTTATTACTAACGATGTATAAATAAATTACATTATATAGTTAGTGGATAGTAGTTTTCGTTGATTTCACAGTTGACCATAAAATAAAAAACTACTACCCACTAACTATATAAGATATGGGCGTGGAATCCCATTGAACGATCGGAGGTAACAACAATTCATTTTGTTGTTACCTCCGATCGTTTATAAACTACATCTCTTGTGGGTCCAACATAGTATATGGAACTATAAAATTAAAACTAATACCTATACCCCCAACTTCAACGATCAGCGTGTTATACGCAGGATACGTCATGCATATGGGTTTGCACGTGGTGTGTTCAGTCTCAGTGCTGAACGTGGATATTCAACTAGATTCCTAGATAGGTATTTTGGCAAACAGTCAAACTCACTCTCCAAATATCTCCGCAAAACACTATTAATTTGTACCGATGAGCACTATTCAAAAGTTGCCAAGCTTACAAAGAAATATATTCTAAACCCCAAAGGTTTGGATTTTCTTCGTAAACAAATTCAAATAGCCAACAATGAGTACCCTGTAATTGAGGTTAATACTTCCACTACAGCGGCAAAGATAAAGAAACGTAATTACGAATACGATAAAAAGTTGATTCATCTATGGGCCAAGCAAGAGTTTGGTTCGGACTTGATAACCTTGGATTTTCAATATAAGGATAAATCCAATAGACTATGGCATCCCCTGCAAAGTGTCAAGAGAGAAGATAAGAAACAAATACTTGATGAAGCAGGATTAAAATATCACTATGATATTGATTGTTGTGCACCTACACTAATACATCAATATGCACAATTCCAAGGAATGGATAGCTGGTTACATGATCTAAACAATTACCTCAAGGACAAGCATAAGTATCGAGACTATGTGAGTGAACTTGCTGAAATAGATAGCAAAACCACTAAAGTAGTAATCAATGCACTCTTCTGTGGTGCAAGATTAGGCAGTAATGAGCATTATGCATTATACAAAGTACTGGATAAAGATAAAGCCAGAGTCATGGTATTACAGCAAGATGAGTTCATTAGTGGACTTAGAGCAGATATCAAGGAATGTTGGACTGCTATTGCTCCCCTAATGGCACGTAGATCTAGAACTGATCCCATTACAAATAAAGAACGTTTGTTGCCTATATCATCATTTGATAGATGGGCTGTATACTTTAAACTTGAAAGACAAGTGCTTGAACAAGTGAGGAAATATCTCGACTTAACCAACAATAACTGCTTCCTTGAGCATGATGGATGGAGTACAGAGCGTCCCGTTGATCAAGAAAAACTCATTGCTTTTGTTCAACAACATACTGGCTTTAGTATTAAACTATCAATGGAGTCCTGTGCAGGACATCCAGCTGTTAACAATCCTTTGTTCGGTGCTGTCGCTCCTCACACTGATTGGCTAACAGCGTTAGCTATCGCTAAGCAAAACAAACAAGCAAAACAACACAACTTTATCACTAGTGATGAGATAAACACACAACATACTCAACTTACCCTTGTGTCATGCTCATGTAATGCAATGCAGTCTAACTTAACAGAAGATGCATTATTAGCGTACTTTGATAATATATACAGGCGAAAACCTAGCGTGTTACATTATAATAGCTAGATAAAAATCCAAAAAAATGTTGAGAAGCTGGTATCAACATTTACTCTCACGACTTGACAACACTATCAAGGTATGTTATAATTACAGCATAATGCAACTAATGGGAATTAACATGAACAGCAAACAACCATTTATTATTATCGGATCAGTTGCCGCCAAGCATTGGTTTCCTGACTTTAGACAACCAAATGACTTTGATATTGTAACACCCATTGATTCTGCTTGCATTAAAACAAACAAATTTGTAGATATACAATCACACAGATTATTTGATTTAATAGTCGATGCAAGCGATAATAAAACATTTGCCGATCCCGATGTATTGCTAACATTAAAGTTATCGCATGTACACTATGATACTGTGTTCTTTTCCAAGTCAATAAATGACATTATCTTTTATCAAAAGCACGGGTGCCAAGTAATTGAACCACTGTATAAAGAGTTAGCAGTATTGTGGAATGAGATTCGCCCTTCAAGTGTTAAATTAAAAGGTGTTCGAGTTGATGAGTTTTTTACATCAACTGTTACACGTAAATACGATCACGAGTGGCTACACGAGCTAGTGGCGTTTAATGCACGTCCATTGCACGAACGCATTAGGCCTGATTTAACATCTGTACACTGTGATTATGATATGTACATGCAATTAAGCAAACAACAGCAGGCGGAGTTAGCACTTGAAGAATTAATGGTAATTGCAATTGAACGTGGCAAGTTAACCAACAAATCAACATTTATTGACATTATCCAAGCCATGAATAATGCAATTAGATTGTTAATAACCAGCATATCACGTGGTTGGTTTTCAAGATACTATGCTGAAAACTATTACTCGATTATGACAACATCAAAAGCATTGTTAATTAATAGAATTAAAAATGTTCTTGATCAGATTGCAGTGGTTGACAGTCAAGCAAAATAATGTTATAATTGATACTTAAACCAAGGATACTATGCAATTACAACCATTTAACCATATCAAGACAGGTGCGTTCTTTAAACACACACCATTGGGTAAGAAAGCAGTAACTTATCAAAAACTAAGTGACACTACTGCCCGTCGAACTTCTCAAGCAAGTCAACCTGAATCATTTAATAGCAGTGATGAAGTTGAGTTATTAGTAGGTGGACCGCATACTGGCATTGTTTTTAGATGTCAAGTATGGGTAAACGACATTGGTGAGTTTTCAAGAACTGATGGTCCTGCACAAATTTACACATCCGGTAAACAGTGTTGGTACTTGAATAACCAATTGCATAGACCAGATGGTCCAGCTATAATCAATCCTCCTGGTAGCCGTGGAGTACAAGAAGAATGGTATTTACATGGTTTGCGCCATAGAGCCAATGGTCCTGCTGAGATTTGGGCTGATGGTAGTAAATACTGGTGGTTTAACAATCAACGCCATTGTGCCAGTGGACCCGCAATAGTTGCCGCAGTAGGTGATACTCGTTGGTACTTACATGGTACTAATTATACCTTAGAAGAATTCCAATCTGTTGCACCTAAATTAGTATAGAACAATTGTATGGTCATTAAATCGCCTGTGCCCCAACACATTACACTTTATATTAATCGTAATGGTGATAAATCTTGGGAGTCTGATGAAGAGCATCATAGAGCCAATGGACCTGCTATTGTTCGACAAGACGGTGTTCGCCGTTGGTATTGGCATGGTATGTATTGTACACCTGCAGAGCATGCCGAATTCAGCGCAAGTAATAAACGTGTAAGATTAGCAGTGTTTACACTTGGTTCTAAAAGTTGGTTTTATGGTGGGTTACTTCACAGAGCAAATGGGCCGGCATGCACAAAAATAGCAATACATAACTTTCGACCTTATAGGCAAGAATACTGGTGGTTTGGCAAGCAAATAACTGAGTATGAATTATTATTCATAAATGGCAAAATAGATGGCAATAATACTTGACAAATTATTATGTTTGTATTATAATTAGCACTTACTAGCAAAAAGGAACAACTATGCAATTACGCAACTTAATTTCACAATATCGAATCACTCCAATGGTATTATTGGATTTTATTACTAGACAAGCATTGCTTGAAATTTCTGATAAACCGTTGAGCACAGACAATAAACGAATCGCTATTATTGAATATATAGCCGACAGTACATATTACGACCCGTCTTTTAATCGAGTTACACTTAATTTTAAACAGTTGTTAGAGCAAGCATCTCAAGAATCAGTTGATGATGCACCACTCAAACCCAATGATGATTGCCCAGGTACTCTTGATATTACTTATTGTATTGTTGATTCCGAAGGTGGTGAAGGCATGGGTAGCCAATATACAAATGTACTAAAAATTAGTCTAGCCAATACTACTGCGCCAGTTTATATTTCAATGATTGGTGCATATGACAGTTACAACGGCACTGACTGGGATTGGGCAACAGTTAAGTATTCTGTTCCAGTACAAGTGTTAGTAACAGAATATCAAGATGATCGATTATTCTGATTTCACTTGACAAACGACTATCTTTGTATTATAATTAACACTTACTAGCAAAAAGGAACAAACAT
The DNA here is from genome assembly GCA_022885665.1 of Triops longicaudatus. Classification (NCBI taxonomy): domain Eukaryota; kingdom Metazoa; phylum Arthropoda; class Branchiopoda; order Notostraca; family Triopsidae; genus Triops; species Triops longicaudatus. The sequence continues at coordinate 268,986 of JAGQDJ010000018.1, forward strand.
GCAATTACGCAACTTAATTTCACAATATCGAATCACTCCAAATAACATGGCTAAGTTATTAACTTCTGATGAAGGAGCATTAACAAAGTCAACTATGTTTGAAACACTATATTCCAAAATTGAAGAAGATGGACTATTTAGTATGACTGTTGATTTTGCCAAATTTGTTAGTGAAATTGACATGACTCCTGCAGATGACTGTCCAAATGAACTTGATATTCATTGTTTGCTAGTATCTGAAGAAGGCGGGGAAGACCAAGGCTCCAATTATGAAATTGTAATGCAACTTAAACTGTTAGATGATACTGAGCCAGTGTTTTTAGCTGTCACAGGCGATTACAGTAGCTACTCGGGAATTAGTTGGGAATGGGCAGTTGCAACGTACTGCAAGCCCGTTGAAGTTGTTGTAACCGAATATCACGTTGATAGCTTGTTTGGAGAATAAGCATGATTGAATTGCTGTTATTCATGGCCCTTAGTGTTAAACACTTTATTATAGATTTTCCATTGCAAGGGCCGTATCAGTGGAAAAACAAAGGTACTTATTTACACCAAGGTGGGATATACCATGCAATGTTGCACCTTACGGGTACTATTATAGCAATAGCCGGCGTATTTGCTTTTATGGGACAGTTAAACCATTCGACAATTAAAATAATTCCATTAATGGGATTACTAGATGGGTTTATACACTATCATATTGATTGGGCAAAAATGAATATTAATCAAAGGATGGGGTGGCTACCAAACACACATCCTGAGTTTTGGTGGTTGTTGGGTTTTGATCAGTTATTGCATACATTAACATACGTGTTGATTATTGCAATTATAGTCTAAATCACTTGCAATTACTATATAGTTATGTTATAATACACACATAGCAAGTAACATTATTTGCTATGTATTTTTAAATTAAAGGAAAGTATGCCAATATTACGCAATTTTTTAAGTGGTAATTCAACTGTTGATCCAGAACGAAAGCAAACAATTGCCGCAACAATTGCCGCAACGCCACTGCTAACTTCGGGTAAGTTTACATTATTTGATAACGAAATTGTTATTCAAGAATGTTCAGTAGATGAATCAGTTAACTATGTGGCAATTTTAATTGCTATGCAATCAGCATATGGTCAAGCAATGCAACAATTATTTGACTATCCCACTCAACTTACTGTTAACACTCCCTACTTTGAAGGCTTGATTTCTGACTTTAAAGTACATATATTAACGTTAGAACTAATGGCACTAGAAGAATAACTGTAACATAAATAGTTGCATTATTTTTGATTTTGTTGTATAATTAGCATGAGCAAGCAAATACATTTATTATTTTTAAGGACTTAAAATGAGTACATATATTGCATTTTATAACGGCAAATACATTTCAGTAACTGCAACTGATGCCGACGAAGCACGAGTGATTGCTTCTACAATTTTTAAAATTAACAGTAGCTCACGTGCAAACGTGTTAGTATTTGAAACAAGTGATGAAGTATCATACGACGATATGATGTAATAACTTAAAAACTAATTATGAATAATCATTTCGCTAAACTTGCTAAAAAAGCAAACGTATGTAATAATGTACCTAATATGCCAACAGTATACACAGGTACAGCAACAAATTTACAAATCTATTCTGAGTCCATTGTAAACGAGTGTATCAAATTACTTTGGACTGAAGAATGCAATACAAGTGATTTAGCACTTGAAGCATACAATAGCAAAGTGAAACTGATTAAACAACACTTTGGCATTGACAAACACAATACAAGTGAGCTAGCACTTGAGGCACTCAACAGCAAAGTAAATCTAATTAAACAACAATTTGGAATTGATAAATGAAAACATTTGAAACATTTGAAAAAGTCGATGGCATGGGATCTTGCATAAAGCGTCGCATTGTAGTTCATGCTAAACAGATGCTCGAAGAGTTTCGAGTAAACACATTAGAAGGTAATTATAAACAGGGAAAACCCGGTGATTATCTTATGCAAGGTGTTGATGGTGAGTTGTACATTTGCGATAAACTAATTTTTGAAAAGACGTATGACTTTGTTACGTTTTAAAAAGGAAATAACATGAGTTTTAGAACAGCATATTCAGATTTTAAAAGTGGCGGTAGTTCATTCCGTGGCTTAGTAGGATCTTATAGGGATCCTACCCCAGAAGAGTGGGCACGTAAAATGCAAGATTACTATCGCATCTTTGGAAATATGGGTAATAATCAATCAACTAAATCTAAGAAATCAAAGAAATCTAAAAAATAATGATCACTTTAATAATTATTCATTTACTGCTGTCAGTAGTATGTTTTGTTGTTCATTATTTTTGGTGGGTTAGTCCCGAAGAACGACAAAAAGAACCATATGTTATGATATTAGGTATGAGTATTATATCACTTATTCCCCTAGTGAACTTAGCACTTGTTATTCATTATGCATGGGATATGTATAAAGATCACCAGAAACCTATATTATGAAACCAACAATCCTACTATATTTAATTGCATCAATATCCTTACTTGGATGTAATAACTCAAACGCCCCAACTGAAATTACTTACTCACCTGAACGAATAGCGTTAACTGGTGAGTTGGCTGGCTGTGTTGTTACTGTAGTAACAATTGATAGTCAGATTGATGGTTATAGAAAGTTAAACATAACCACATGTCAAGGTGCTAACACAATTTCAACTAACTGGGATGAACGGGTCGGTAAAACAGAGAAAACTCGTACTACAGTTTACATTGATAATGCTAGCACTCGAGCTCAAGCAGAGGCTAAGTTAAGCGATGCTGCCAAGGAATTTATTGGTGTTAAACCTAAGTGTGATTTAAGCCATTATGAAGCCACTGCCCAAACCGACAAGAAGATTAACGAACTTAATGAAATTAAAAACTTGTCCTATGAAGAACAGCTAGCATTAGGGGTTTGTAAATGAGTGAACAATTAGTGTTACATAAATTGTCATCGCCTGGGTGGACTAAACGCTTTTCAAATAAAGCCGAGTTAGCCGAAGAATTATCCGAACAGATCTGTGCTAATTGTATGTGTGAGGTTTTTGGAGCAGTTACTGATCACACTACCCAGACTGATTTGTTTATCGAAGAAATGCTATCTACTTGTTGTGGGACTGAGATGGAGTTCGAGAACCGTAGTGTAGCGAAAATGAAGTTTCGCCCAACTGAAAAGACAAAGAAGACTGTTAGGCGAGGTGATGGCTATAATAGCAACTTTGCCAAGCGAGAAAAATATTATGCGGACGGATCACCGTACAATCAACGAGTACTTGGTAATATTTTTAGGCGGTTACACTATCTTGCCTATCATGCTCCTGGACCTATACAAAAACAATGGCGTAAACGCTATGAAGTTTTTATGAACAAACATCTCTGTCATGCAGGTAAAGCCAGTGTGCGTTACGTGAACACATACTCATGCCACAGTTGGATGTGACACAAATCAACAGTTGACAACAGTCAACAACTATGTTATAATTGATACTTAAACTACACAAAGGCTACTATGAAACATGCACGTTACAATAGAGTTGCTTCAATTAAACAGCCAACTCTTGAAAAGTGTTCAGCACCCGGATGGACTAAGCAGTTTGATACCGATGAAGATCTAGCAACTGAATTGGCTCAGCATGTATGTAGTGACTGCAAAGATTCTATTAACAATTCATCAAGCATTCCTGATTTACTATCAACATGCTGTGGGTTGGAATTTGATTATTATGAATCATAACAATACACTCAACTAACAAAAGGAGCATTATGAAACAAGTAATTTACAAGAACTTAGTACTAAGCAAAGGTTCAATGGCACTGGAACTATGGGAAGCATGGCAACGTGAAAAGACTAATCGTAACGTTGCACAGGCAAAACTAGATGCTCACATGAAGGATGTTGATCGAAGATACAACCTTATGATGGGCATTACTCGTTAACACAAGGCATTATTATGGAAATCACATTCACTATTGTCTCTAAAGATAAGAAATATGAACGATCGTGTCTACTTACATTTGACGAGTATGATTGGGATAAAGCAACAAAACGAGAAGTACGTGATCAGTTTATCTCAGTTGTTACAGAAGCTGTCAAGGACCGACAAGACCAACAACAAGCAGTTGTTGACTTTAACGTTAAAGTTGGCAGTGCTATGCAGGATTTATTTAAGCAAGCCAAACTCGATAGACTAGCAAGTTGACAATCTAGTTAACTTACTGTATAATATATACTTAAACAACAACTTGTGTAATTATGGCAACTAAACAATCAGTGTATAAAGTGTTTGACTCGCAAATAAGAGTTGGCGATGCTGTATGGGCGTTGTATGATAACAAAGTAGGACGACGTGTCTCGGCAACTGTAAAATCATTTAATCGTCGATCAAAACGAATTGTAATTACTTTTATTGATTTTCAGTATGCGTGGGAAGTGGGTGTGATTCAAATGACCCTTAACCGTGGTGGTACAACTCGTGATCGTAGAGACAGGAAATCTGAATACTATACTGGGCGTGCCGTGGGTGTTCGATCAAATGCATTCTTACACAATTTATATACAATGATTACTGATGATGTACTAACATCAATTTTAAACGACATTGACACTTAACAAAAACATATTATGACAACAGAAAAAATTATTAAAAAACGTGGCCCCCGTTCTGCAGAAGTTAAAGCTAAAATCTCAGCTTCCAAGCTAGGTGTTGCAAGAACAGATGAAGTTAAAGCCAAGATCTCAGCAACTAAAAAAGGTATTCCTAGAACCGAAGCTGAACGTGCGGCAATCTCAGCTGGTAAGAAAGGACGACCGTTATCACCTGAGCATCGTTTGAAAATTTCACAAGCACTTAAAATGCGTAAGTTGGCAACTGCTGAACTAGTATAATCATGAACATAGTACTAAGTGATGATCAAAATTCGTTAACAGTAGATGGAGTTGGTCAAGGAGTTTATGATTCTAATCGTGAGCAAGTTGAATTTAGAAATCAAGGTAAAATCCAACTAACAGAAGCCGGTGCACTACAGCAACATCGAGCATACGTTGAGCTAATAACAACCCAAACTAGTCAGTGGGATTAACATTACTGGTTACGCTATAGAAAAAGCCCCTTAATTGGGGCTTTCCTATGATTTTCAACTAATTGCATAAGTATATATGTTAGCAACATATAGTGGGAGTGGGAAATGGAAAAGTATATTTTGGTTTGGGGTACAATACTATTGGCATTAAAGATTATCGATCTTTGGGCATTTAAACCTAACCGATTACTATACATAATTTTTGAGCTATCAATGATAGTTATAATTGTTTGCATACTATGTGCATTGTTAGCTATTGAACCCGAGCCCATTGCATTTGATCCTACCCCAGTTGCTGATGTAATAATCATACAACCAAATTAGGTGAGTATAGTTATTCTAGAATTTGTTTTTCTTCTGCTAGTACCTTTGATGTGGTAGTATGCTGTACTACAATTACATAATACAGCATACTAGACTATTTGCCAACTATTATATACGCATCAATCTGATGCTTACGACTTTCTAATATCGTATTCTCTAACTTCATTTTGCTCTACATTAATCGAATACTCCATACTTTCTAACATCATTTGACGTTCTGATTCAGGCAGCATCATTATTGCACGTAACAGCACTGATGATATGTAACCGGATGTGTATGCATAGCCACGTCGTTCGGCACACACGTTAACTAATTTATTGATAGTATCGTTAACTGTTTTTGATGCAGAAGCAGTTGTTTCACTTTTGTTTGTTAGCATAATGTACCTTTGTGTTGTTTAAGTATCAATTATAACAGAACAGTAACTGTCTGTCAAGTGAAATATTTCAAGTCATGAAAAAAGGTACATTACTGTACCTTTTATATATGTGCTATAACGCACTAGAACCGTCTATGCAACGTCGTTTGTGTTAGTACGTCTATTGCTATTACTAGCACTTTCAAACAGTTCGTCGTCAAGTAGTTCAGCTCCAGCATGGCATGAAAGTCTAGTAAGTGATCGATAGCGTTGTTGAATTTGCTTTACTAGCTCTTTGCCTGTTTGTGCCTGTGCAACAAACGTATCATTGGCGTGATCAAATGCATACAACGTGTTACCGTGTTGTTCAACTACAATTGACAGTTGATTATCGACTGTAGGTACAGTAGTTGTATCAGCTTCGTACTTTGCTATTTGGGCGTTGATTTGAGCCTGTGTTATGCCAAATTCCGATAGTATTTTTTTAAGTAACAACAGATTAGTCATATCTGAAATTTTCATACCAATATATACGCCAATTGCAAGAATAATAATACTTATAATATATGAGTTCATAATTTTATTTATATAGAAACAGCCCCGTATTGGGGCTGTATGTTAAACAATTTAAACTTATTGCAAGTGCTATTAGAATGGAGCTAACTCGTAATTGTCAGATACGTTGCCGTATACATAATCATCGTCAACTTCATTATCAATTGAATATGTTTCAATATCGCTGTCATACGCTTCAACATCATTTTCAATTAATGATGCATCAGTATCGTCAACTGTAACAAACTCTGCTTCAGTAATTGTGTCTTCATTAATTGTAACAAATTCTGCTTCAGTAATTGTGTCAGTTACAACTTCTTTAGCAACTTTAGCAGTTTTAGCAACTTTCGGTGCTTTTGGCGCTTTTGGCGCTTTTGGTGTTGCAACTGTATTTTGCTTACGATCTAATTCGTCTAACGCTTCTTGTACGCCCGCATTTTCGGACATCCAATTAATTGATTTAAAGTACGTTGCAATTTCACCTTTTGTCATTGCGTATGGTAATGTAACAAGCGTAACTTCTTTTTCACCACAAGCTTCAAGCACTTTAATACGCATAATATCGTTTGTAAAGCGAATTTCTGGAACACCAGTTTTAACTGATACGGAATAGCCTGCAACTGTAAATGTTTTGTTTGACATAATATTTTACCTTTTGTGTATGTGTTTAAAAAAATTATGTTACGCTGTAACATGTATGTATTATACTATATTTTAAATAACTTGTCAACCTTTTTATTAACTAATTTAAAATACTGTAACAACTACTACTTTGCTTAACATGTATGTATTATACTATATTTTAAATAACTTGTCAACCTTTTTATTAACTAATTTAAAATATTTTTCTTACTTACATGCTATTTGCATAACATGCGTGTATTATAGTACAATTCGAATAACTTGTCAACCTTTTTCTATGATATCGTTAAAAAGAAAAAAGTATAACACACGTTAGCATGTTATACTTTTTGTTATTGTTATGCGTTAGTTAAAAGGGCTAATTGTGTTTTATAATCTTCAAATGTGTATGGCACGTTGTTGAGATAGTATACAAAACTTGGCTCAGTCATTGCATCATCAAACACGCTAAATTTATAGCTAGTATTAATGTTAGCAGGGCCATCTTCACGATGTAGTTTGCCATTTTTATAATACTGCAATGAATCAAAATTAACTGAATGGACAGCAGGGCCGTTGTCCCTGTGAATAGCGCCATTGCTATCTAAGTAAACATATCTAAAGTTAGTGTCAATAACTTGGGTACAATCGCTTAGATACTCAAAGCTACAAAGTACACAATCAACACAATGCTCAACAACTGTGTCTTCGGTAATTACACCCACAGTAACATAATTATGCACAAATGCAGATGTGTCAACTTTTAATAACACTGGGGCATTAGTTTGATTGGCATCGACTAAATGTGCAACAAGAGTATCAGTACCCCATCCCTCTACTTTTTGGTAGTAAGCATTGTTAAATTTAAAAAACGAACCAGCTGATAATTGTTTTAAAGTTGTTTGCATAATATATATTAAGTTAGTTATAGCAAGCACAATTGCTTGCTATGTGTGTATTATAACTGAAATTAACTAGCTTGTCAACCGATTATTACATTGACCAAAACAGCTCACTAGACGGGTCACATGAACGCGGAGTGTCTCGTGCAATTTGGATTTCTTTCCCGGTCATAAGATTTTTCACAGTTTTCATAGTAGGGAAAAACTCAATACGGAACTTGCTTGCGGGATATTTTTGGTATTGCAACTCACGAACTTCACGGTGCATTTCAGCTTCGTCACGATTGCTCCATACAGACGTATTGTGAATACGCTCGCCTGATTTGTAACGACGATCTAATTTGTAAATATATACAGTGTAATCTTGTACCATATGTAACTCCTGTTGTTTAACTAACTTAAGTATCAATTATACTATATGTTAGCCCGTTAAAGCTAACATAAGCTAACATATTATCAATCAATGTACCATTCAGCGTTTTCTTTGTCAAGCTCAGCGTAAGTACGGGTGTCGCCAAATACTTGCATAAGCAAACTTAATTCTTGGGTCATGGACATGTCAGTGTCGTCAAACGCCGTTGTTATTAATTGGGATAAGGCAATGTTATTTTTCAACAACAATCTTGATGTAGCTTCTACATCTAAGTCGGGAGTGCACTTTTTAAGACAGTCAGTAATAAGACGTAGTGCTTTATAAGCTTCAACAGCAGGGATTGTGTTTAGAGTGATATGATTGTTGCGCATATGTTTTCCTTTAACGTTGTTTAACTAACTTAAGTATCAATTATACTGTATGTTAGCTGGTTAAAGCTAACATAAGCTAACATTTTAAAAACTATTATATGCCATATTCTTTGTTGATTTGTCCCCACAATGGCAGTTGACTAATCTATTATTCCCCTAGGAACTGCCTAGCTTGTTCCACACTAACCAACAACGCCACTCTAACACATGGGCCACTACCACTAGAGTAGTATACGCTAACCCTATGGGCTTGGTATGTATCAGGGCTTAAAACTTCGCTCAGAGCTAGCTTGTCCGCATCCGTTAAAGCTTTAATCACAGGCTCAAAGTGAGGCTTTTTATAGAAAATATACATAGTAACTTCCAGTTGTTTAACTAACTTATGTATCAATTATACTGTATGTTAGCCGGTTAAAGCTAACATAAGCTAACATATTATTAACTATTATAGGCCGTATTCTTTGTTGATTTGTTGTATTGCATCGTATGCAAATTCTTTTTTAGGCTTATCACGCTCCAACAAAATTTTGCCACTGCGTACTTTACTAGCTTTTAACAGACAATAACTCCAAGTTTTGCCGTGGTCAAAGCTATACTCCACACCCCTAGCTTTAGTAGTAGTTTTTAAGTAGCCATACACACTGGAAGTAAACTTAAAGCCCTTCTCGTAGCTACCACTTTGACCGTCTTTACGCTTGGAGCCTACTTCACAAGTGTAAATGCCTACTTTAACAGTTTTGCCCATATTAGCCAAGTATGCTTCTTTAGTTGCTTCCATTTGTAACTCCTTTAATTAATTAACTAACTTAAGTATCAATTATACAACATGTTAGCCCGTTAAAGCTAACATATGCTAACACAATTACAATTACACTGTACTGTATTTTTCGATAATATTTAACACTCGATTGAGTGATAAGCCCATAACATCAGCGATTTCTTCAGGAGAAATACCGTTATATGATAACTCTAATACTTCAGTAACTACTGCATTCATATATAACTCCTTTAATTAACTAACTAACTTAAGTATCAATTATACAACATGTTAGCCGTTTAAAGCTAACATAAGCTAACATTTTTGAATCAGTTTCCAAATATAGGTGAAAAGTCAATGTCGAAAAATACGCTCATCCGATCATAAAAAAACGTTACAATATTATCTTCTATTGTAAGTACATAGTGGTTATACCCTTGCTCTTGGATGGCTTCTTCTAATAATTGTTTTAAATTATCAGGCTTAACATATCCATCGGGTAGTATAACATGTGGACTAACAGATGGCTCTCCTGCTCCCCACACCCCGCCACACACTCTTTCATTTTCTATTTCCCAGCATAATGCGTCGACAATAGATTTAAATACTGGGTCATTTGATTCATTATTAACTTCACTCATATATAACTCCACGTAATTAACTTATGTATCAATTATACTGTATGTTAGCTGGTTAAAGCTAACATATGCTAACACAATTACACTGTACTGTATTGTTCGATAATATTTAACACTCGATCAAGTGATAAGCCCATAACAGCAGAGATTTCTTCAGGAGAAATACCGTTATATGATAACTCTAATACTTCAGTAACTAAATTGCTAACAGCACTCATATATAACTCCTTTAATTAACTAACTTAAGTATCAATTATACAACATGTTAGCCGTTTAAAGCTAACATAAGCTAACACAATTACAAATTATTTATCCAGTGTTTCTTCGTCGTTGGTTGTTTTGTTTGTGGCTTCTTCATACTTGGTTAAGATGAATTCAGCCATGTCAGGCAGAAGATAAAAACCAACAACAACACCTGCAATAATAGATGCAATGAATTTTGCATAAAATAATAATAATGCCCAGAATACAACTAATACAATACTAATGGTTAAAAGTTTACTTTCACGAGTCATATTTGTCCTTAAGTTACATACAAACACAATTGCTTGCTATGTGTCAATTATACACTAAATTTTAACAGTTGTCAACTGTTATTCTGATTTATTGTCGCTGTCTTCCTTGCCTACAATGAGGTCAGCAATGTATGGATTAATCCACCACATTATTGCAAACCCCGAGACAAATGCATTGAATAGTTGGCGTAGCCACACTGGCATTAATATTATAGTTAACAAAACTAATAAAAATAGAATCAGTTCTAACAGCAATCTTTTGCTTGAGTAAGACATTGGGCACCTTTATGTTGAAAAGGCAAGTAAACAAATTTACTTGCCGATGTATTATACACTAAAATTAAACAATAGTCAACTAGTTATTTTAAACATAAGTTGATGTATACCAACTCATAGTCTTCGGGTAATACAACACCTTTTGATTCGTAGATGCGAATTGATTTTTGCATAAGTAGAATTGCAAGTTGATTCAACTGTTTCCGATTGTATGTTGGATTTTGCTTATGCAATACTGCAAGTAATTCATTGCCCCATTTCATTGAAGTTTCAGTTGCCATGCCCGATTTTGCACTGGCAGTGGCACACATTGTATACAATGCGGCATCTTCTTCTTGTCCTGCTGATGCACTAATACTTAAAATGGCAAACGCTACGGCTGTGATAATTTTTTTCATACTTATGTTGATGTTGGTTATGTTAAATCTAGGAATTAGACTAATAACAATTGTTTTGATTATATGACAATTGTTTAAAGTTGTCAACTGTTATTTTAACATTGTTCACTCAATAATAGCATAGCATTCTTTTCTTTCTTTATACGTGTTGACATAAGTGTTTCAAATAGATCTGCATTATAAATCTCACAATCACGTGTTAGTATTACGCCCATCGTTCCGTTAATTACAGTGAACTGAATATCAAGATTATATTTGTATAAAAAATCAGACAACGGCTTAATCCAGTTATATCTATATAATGCACTGCCGCCCATTATAGTTACTGTAGATGATGCTTGATTTTGAGCAGTGCCGACTGTAAAAAATGCGTAGTCTTCAGTTGGGTCGTTATCTATATCACTATTACAAAACTCAAGTACAACGGTACCGTGTACCCATTTGTTGAGTAACTCAGTTGCGTTGTTGATCCAAACTGGCTGTGTTGTATTGTCCATTTTAACGATCCTTTAGTGAAAACAAAAAACGCATAACAAGTAGTATTGCTTGCTATGTGTGTATTATACAATAAATTTAAACAGTTGTCAACTATTATTTTTGTTATTAGCCCGGGTAATAGTCATATTGAGGAATATTAGCTGTGTTGTTACAAATACTATTGCTAGCCGCTTTGCCAGTAGTTCTATCGTAACATTGCCATCTGCGACCGCCACCAGTTTTGTCAATTTCGTTCCATACGTACTGTCCATTATATGTATCTGCTGAAGTCTCAGTACTGCCACTGTCGCTACCACCCCCACCACATGCTGTAATTACTAATGATGTTGCTACTAACAATAATGCGTTAACTTTCATATTTTACCTTTGTGTGTGTATTAACTAAAAATGTATTATAACATAAAATACATAAAATTGCAAGAGTTTTTTAATTTAATTTAATTCAATTTCGTAATTAATTACAGCCCTGTCAATAGACAATATCTGTTCGTTGCATACATCAATTAAATTATCCCACGGTGCTACTGCGTTTTCTTTATTTTGCTTAATGTTTGCCATACGTGCTCGGTCAGCATTTCTGCTTGATCGCTGTACAAATCTAACAGCTGAGCCAATCTTGCCTCCCCCTGGCATCAGTAAACCTCTATTGCCAACTTGTTGTGAATACTCATCACGCAAATCTTTATATTGACTGTTGATACTTCGTTTTCTTAATTCGGCAATTTTTCGTAATATCAGTACTTCTTTACGTGCTAACTTACACTCTTTTAAATTTTGATGTTTAACAGACATTGTAGTACCATCAAACGTTACAAATGTGCACTTGTATGACGCATTAACTACTGGTGCATAAAACTCTGCTCTAGAGTTAAATGCAATGGCTTCTTGATCACGTGCATGCTGGATTCGTAATGCTTGTTGTTCGGCAGCGATTCTAGCTTGCTCTTCATCAAATCTAGCTTGTTCTTCGGGCGACCTGTGTGCTTTATACACAATCGTTCCCACTGCCGCTAAAAATACTGCGCACCATCCAGCTATTTGTAACTCAGGAGATAATACCATATTAAAGTCTTTCGTTAAGTAATTGCGTTATGTGTGTATTATACAATAAATTTAAACAGTTGTCAACTAGTATTTAAAATATACGTGTAACAAACTGCTACACGTATATTACACTATTATGCTAAGTCGTTAACACGCATTGCTACATTATCCATAAACTCTTCCCAACCCGATGATTCTGCAAATGCATCAATTACAAAGTTTACATTGTATGCGCCGGCATCACAGTTAGCACTAACAACAGTTGACTCAAAGCCAACTTCTTTGTCGTAGCCCATAGTGCTGAGCCAGTTGTTAACGTTTTTAACAGAGATACTAATCATTTGATTGTACACTTCTTCACTAATAAGCTCTTTAACATCGTTGCCCTCTTCTAAGGCTTCTTCAATGAGTGCACAATTGACTTCGATGTCGTTGCTAAGTGGCATTGCTAAGTTTAACGCTGAAACAAGACTTTGTGTATTTGACATATTAATAATCTCTATTAAGTTTTAAAAACATAACAAGTAGTATTGCTTGCTATGTGTGTATTATACAATAAATTTAAACAGTTGTCAACCGTTATTTGTCAATTAATTGGTGCAAATGTGTATGTTGACACTTTACATCCGTCATTCTTAAACTCACTGAATGTGTATATAACGCCTCTTTTCCAGTAGTCCCATGACTCTGAATAATAGGTAGTGGATTTATACACTTGGGTTTCTTCGGGATTGCCGTACTTTGCACGAACATCATCCATTGGGCCCGTACAGCCATCATCGCCACCTCCACATGCTGATACGATTAATGATGATGCCACTACTAACAATAATGCATTAACTTTCATAAGTGCCTCTGTGTGTTGTTTGCTATGTGTGTATTATAGCACACTGTTTTGAAATGTGCAAGTGATTAGGAAAATATTAGTTAGGCTTGTATCTATTATTCTAAATTAAGTGCGTCATTAACTTTTGATTTAATATTATCATCGTATTGTTTTTTAGCATTTGATTGCTCTATTTCGATTTCACGAATTTCATTATTAGATCGTTTAGTTGCAGTTTCGTAAACTAAATGAAAATCAAATGTTGGTGGCTTTCTATATGATGTAGTTGCAATCATGGATTCTAAACTTTTATAAACTAGTTTACACCTTATTCTAGTTTCAATATTATTATCTACTGTTCGAGCTGTTGAATATAACTTGTTATCTGTAGTATCACGTTTATTGATTATAAGTTTGCCATTTACTCGAGTCATTGCATAATCCCGAGCAATAACGCAATCTTCTAGCTTATCAAATGGTATAGTTTTTTTAGTAAAATTTTTATAATTTACATTATTCCATGCAGGTAAATCATCAAAATCAGTTTCGGCAAATGCTACAGTTGATAATAAAGCTAATGCAAGTGGTGCAATAATACGTTTCATAATTTAATCCCTGTGTGTTGTTTGCTATGTATCAATTATACAATAAATTTAAACAGTTGTCAACCGTTTACCACAAATCTTCTGAAAATAATTCTGGCCCTTGATAGTATTGTGCACCAACACGTCTGTTAAGTTGACCTGTGGCCACTGCAACAGTATATGCCTCAAGACGTGTAAGGAAGTTTAAATCAGCTTCAAACCCTTCTACCAATGGCAATTTGTGTTGACCTTTGCCTAGATATTTGCTGAAGTGATAAATGTGATGGTGCCTAAACGGGCGGGGTAATACATATCTAGTATTAGTGTTGGGATCAAAAATTGCAACGTGTGTGATCATAAGTTACCATTGTATAATGAAAATGCTTACTATGCACAATGCTATAGTAAGCAACTAATTTAATTTTTGGGTATATTCCAATCTAGTCTTACAGTGACGTCATAGAAAATTCTGTCAGTAGTTACTCGTCGATTGACTACTCTTACTTGTTGATCGTAATCGAGACTTTGGAAAAACAACCCCAATTCACATACTGTTAGCTGAGTGTAGTCAAACTCTTTATCGCCTACTCTAGTGATAACATGAGTGTATTCAGTATAAGAGGTGGTGTTACCCAACAGACATTCATGAAATACATCAGCTTCAACTTGCCGAATAATGGCATTTCTTAATTCAACTTGTGGAGCATATACACCACCCATTGCATTAATGCCCAATTGATTGGCAGTTGATATAGATAACGCATGTGTAGCTGACATCATAAGTAGATCCTTTCGAGTGTAATTGCTTGCTATGTGTCAATTATAACACGAATACTATCTATTGTCAACTGATTTTGATTATCTTGTTTTCTTGTTAAACTTTAGATCACCATCGCCTGTTAGATTCCTCATAGCTTCCATTAGCTCAGAATCATCAATATCCACAGGTTGCGTTTTATCGCTAGTATCCACTGGTGTAGTGGGTTTTAATGTTTTTGCGTTTCTAGCATTACTCTTAATGTCTTGAATAATCAAACTCACAATACCACCTATAACAAAATACGCCAGTCCAAGGACTGCAAGGAACATTATCAAAGCAAGAAGGAATGCTACTCCATTCATAAAGATATCAATTGATATCGCAATTAAATTCATAATTAACCTTTTTTAAATTGTATCGGTGATATTACCTAAAAACATCTGTTCGTATGGATTATCAATAAACAATCCATTAACCCACCACTCGGATCTGCCATCTGCATGTTCAATAGCCGGGCCTTCTATTCTGTGTAAATGCCCGTGTTTATACCACATGGTAGTTTTATCTGGCCAAATTTTTGCGGGACCGTCTAATCTGTGCCATTTACCATGCTCTAGCCATTCCTGTAATCCATTGACTAGAGTAATTGCAGGACCTCCAACTCGATGTAGTTGATCGTTGAGCCACCATACTTGATCGCCATTTTTAAATATTCTTGCAGGACCATCAACACGGTGTAATTCGCCTAAATCGTTCACCCATGTAGTGTAATTGTCCGCCACAAACATTGCAGACTTGAGTGGCGTAACTAGCTGGTTTGGATCAGCTAGTATTTCAATATTAACCCCACTTTGAGATTTGTGTGTACTGTTGACTTTCATAAAGACGTTTCCGTCTTCAAGAAAGCAAGCACGATGTGGTAGCATCATAAAGTTTATCATGTTAGTCTTCAAGCATCATTCTTATTTCACGTGTCAGCTCAGTCAGTGCTTGTATGTATACTGCAGGTGCATCGTAACTAGCACGTCCGTAATCTTGCATACCCATTTCCGATCCAGCAACGTCTTTTGCCGCAGATTCGCTAAAACCCGCATTAACTAATAATTCACGCAAACGAGGTCCAAACTCACCTGCTTCGTTTCCATAAAAACGTTTATAAATAATATCGTATGAATCGCTACTGTCTTCCAAAATTGTATCCGATTCCCACAATACTGCTAATTCCGGTTCTACTTCTTGCTCAGTATCGTCTAAATCAAATACCATTGTAATAGCAACTACTGTTACATCACACGCTTGTTCGTTAACGGGAATTTTTAAATAGGCCATTGAGTCTTCAATAGTAATATAATTGGCTAATTTATTTGTGTTGCTCATAGTAGTCTTTCAGTATGTTTAAAAATATAATTGCTTGCAAGTATGTATTATAACACAAATTTTTAAGTTTGTGTTATTATTTTTCACATATTTTCGTCAATTTCATCCATAAACTCATCGTTAAACACTTGCTCGTAATCAGTTTGCATTACATAGTAGTTGCTATTGTCAATGTTTTTATACACTGTAATGTCTTTCTTAAAAAAGCTAACCCTGCCTTCGACGCTACCAAAAAACTCATAAACTTTTGCATTGTCTGCAACTTCAAGCTCGTGTCCCGTAAACTCTTCAATGTCAATATCCCACCCATCAGTTTCGTTTTCAAACACTTTAAAAGCAGTTGGGCCCACTTGTTCAAGTACATTGTTGACCCACAACTGTTTGTATTCAGCACTGTCATTGTCATCTACATATGCTAATAAGTTTTGTAAACGTACATAAGTTGTAGTATCTGTCGTCATAGTGTGTGCCTTTTAAAAAATATATTAACAGTATTGCTTGCTATGTGTGTATTATAACAGTGTTTTGACTACTTGTCAACCATTAAATTGAAATAACTTTTTTTATTTGATGATCGTAGCACCATCCGCCATCATTAACATTGTCAACAAATGAATATGTAATGCCGGCTCTGCCATTTTTAACGTCGTCTTCAACTGTGTCAACAATTACTTTGCATAACTTGCCAGTGCCAAAATCAGTTGCAATTTCTACAATACTGCCACGCTTAATACTTGAACTAGCAGATGCAGTGTTTTGTGCTACAGATAATTGTTTCACAGATTTAAGTAAGTTTGACATTATGTACCCTTTTTAAAATATACTAACAGTATTGCTTGCTATGTGTGTATTATAACACTGTTTTAATCACTTGTCAACTATTATTTGTCATTTTTGTCAAAAAGAGTTGAAGTAAAGTAAGCCAAAAATAATTGATACAATCCCCGTACAAACATGATCACAATATATACTGTTACAAATATAAGCAGATATACTATATCGCCGGGGAATCTAAATACGCCAGCAATTAGCATGCATACTAACAATGTAGCAATGCCTGCTAGTATGCGATTATCAATTTTGCTTAACCGCTTCTTAATCGTTTCTTTAATCATATTTCAACTGTTACTTTCAATAATTTTGCTTGTATCTCCCCACCAAGCATCGTGTAATCTATTTGTGTCAAGTATAACTTGTTCAAACTTAACTTCATCAACTGCAACTGATTCTAAACACTGTGCAACTTCAAGTTGGATATCATCAATACTGCCTGAATAAAATCGCTTGGTGAAAAAGAACTGCTGTTGCCCATTTGCTAACTGTCTATTGGGATTAGTGCTTCTAACCCACATGGGCAATGTAATAGCACTACCGCCCGTGCATCGTGCATGTACTTCTATATAATTTGTGTCTGATACAGGCAGTGTAAAGTTTGAATCCTGTTCAAGTTTAACCCGTATAACAGTGTTAAATGGCATACTAGCACTAACGTCATCAAGTATGCTAGCGACGCTTGTAATGCCCTTTATACCTATTCTATAGTGCTTGGTTAGCATTATATCATGTTGCTGTTGGTTGTTATGTTCCAACACGATGTTAGTTTGTTTCCAACCCTTTGGCACAGACGTTACACTGGGTAGTGTAACGTGCACGTGATAATCAGTCGCTGGTTGTTTCAACATAACTAAAGGAAATTTTATTAAACACTGATTCGAGTGCAACTTGTTCAATATCAAATTCAGTTGCGTCATCGTCAACTTCAAAGTAATCAGTATGTTCGGCTTCAGGAAAGCCAGTTAAGATAGTAATTTTAAAAGTTTTCATATGTGCCTTAGTGTTAAGTGTTGCTAGTTAAGTATCAATTATACTTGATTATCAAGTAGTTGTCAAGTGAAAGTGTTGTATAACCAATCAATTACTGTCAATAATACAAAACAAATGCATGCATAAAATATGCCACAAAATAATATTTGTATATGTGGGTGAGAAATAATTGTAATGCTGGTTAGTAGCACTGATAGCAGTGCTGACATAACAATACGATTAAATAGTTTTTCCATGAGTATTACCAATCGGCACAGTATGTGAAATGTGTTGTGCGGGCATCGGGCATTGCCATCACTTTATTGAGTAGTTCAATAGTGTAAGTAACATGTTTGAGCGTATTAGATGATGCGGGTTCTGCTGGGAAATGTGGAGCAACTCGCACTGGCAATAGTGCATCAAACAAATTTGGATCTGCCACTACTGCGTTGCAGTCATTGAGCAAATGTTGGAGATCTTGGTAATTGATTGCATATTCAACTTCGAACTCATCTCTTGATAACTGGGTGCCATGTGTGATAAACCAGTTGTGAATACGATTGGAATTGTGCCAGTAACCGACTGTAAACTCAATTTTATGACTGTTAGTAAGCAATGTTGGATCAAACTTAAACAGTTGTCCAATACTGTCAATGATAACTTTATCATCTGTATAAAAGTCATGTAAGAACTTTTTTGCAACTAGATACATTGATATACTCATTGTTACCCCTTAAGTGTTACTGTGTAAGCATGTTTTATAAAACATAGCAAGTGTTTGCTTGCTATGTGTGTATTATACAATAAATTTAAACAGTTGTCAACCGTTATTGCACTTTTAATTTTAGTTCAGTGATCTGAGTTTCGAGCACGTCCCACTGTTCAAATGAATCAACCTGTGTCTGCTGTGATAATAATTCACTTAAATAATCTTTAATTGTCATAAATGTCCCCTTAATGATTAACTAACTTATGTTGATTATACAATAAATGTATTAACCGTCCCAACCTTCGAATAACTGTGTCATATAGTTCCTTTATAGTAGTTGCTGTGTATGTGTCTATTATATGCTATTTATTAGAAATAGTCAACCTCAAACAATAATATTAACTTGCTCTGCGGCACGTGTGATTGCGGTGTATAACCACTTAGATTTGTTTTCCCTAAACACGTATGACTCATCAATGACTGTAACATTGTTCCATTGACTGCCCTGCGCCTTGTGGCATGTAATTGCCCATCCGTAAGTAAACTCATCATACTTACGACGCAACTTCCAATCAACATCTTTTTCATTACCCAAAAAGAATTGATTCAATACATCCACTTTAACTGCTAGTTCTGCATTGTCATCGGATGCTAAATTTAACTGCAACGTTCTGTCATTTTTACGATCAACTGCAAGTACATTCCACATTGAACCATTAAACAGATTTTTGTCTTTATTATTCTTTAGACAAATTAGTTTATCGTTAACAACTGGATACAGTGTAGTTGGAGTGGATAATCCGTTGAGTTCTCTAATTTTATTATTAAATGAAACACGGGAATTGTTGGTACCGCATAGCACTTGATCAGTATTAGTTACATATTCAACTAATTGATCCTTGTCCATGTTAGCCAATGACAGTACTTGACTACTGCCATGCCGGCCAGTTTGTAGCCTACGCCCTGCTCTTACATCCATACTTAAACGGATGATTGGATTTTCTTTTGCTTGCCTGTGAATTTCAGTTAGCATAATATCTGGCTGTTGATTAATAAAATAACCTTCGCCTTGTACTGGCGGTAACTGATATGGATCGCCTAGCACTAATACTTTTTTACCAAATGATAATAAGTCAGTTGCTAACTCATCACCAACCATTGATACTTCGTCAATGATTACTAGGCTAGCATCGGCCACTGGTGAGCTACGTGTGATTCTAAATGTAACAATACCAGTTTCTTCATCTTGTTCGGGATTATAAATTAAGCCATGGATAGTGCTAGCACCTACACAACCCTTGTTACGCAACACAGAAGCTGCCTTACCCGTGTATGCCCCAAACACTACATTGCCGTTTACAGTTGCGGCTAAGTACTTGGCAAGGGTGGTTTTACCTGTTCCCGCAAACCCAAACAGTCTAAATATCTGCGGGGATTTAGGATCGTTTAGCCAAGCTTTAACATCATTAATGGCTTGATGTTGTTGATCATTAAAGTCTTCCATAAGTTTCCATAAGTTGATGCACAATAACTTTGATAGCTATTACTGCAATAAAATACAATTATAACTGTATTGTATCTTATTGTCAAGCATAATTATTCAACTTTACTATCAGATTTCTTCTTCTTAAAGTATTCCAATACATCGGTATAGTTATCAATACCAATCGGATCTTCAGTTCTTGAGATCCGCATCAACTCATCAATTAATTGACCAACAGTATGCCATTTGTCGATGATGGCACTATCAACAAAATCAGCACGTTCATCTGTGATGCGTACTGTAATAATGCCTGTAGAATAATTAAGATCAACTTCTACAGTATATGTTTGCTTTTTTTGTCGGTAATCTAAAGCATAAAACTGATACGTGAGTGTCTTGCATATCGGTCCTAACCACATTATACTCATACTATTCCCTTTCGTTAATTAGTAAGATTTACAATTCGGTATCGCTATTGATTTGAATATGTTGATCGATTTGACCAACTAGAAACTGTGCCATTGCAGAGATACGTGCTAGAATTACTTTCTTCTCATTGAGATCGGATGTGGAACTCATTGTAGTTGAAGCAGTGTTGAGCATTTGTTCAAATTGTGCCAAGCGATCGTGAATCATATTGTGCCTTATGTATAATGTTAACTGTTAGATTGAAGTTGCTTAATAATGGTACCAACTGGATACATGGTAAATCCAGTTGTTTGATCTATTACGTTGCTTGATGATTTTTGAGCCACTACTGTATCGACTACTTTTTGATTGTTAGTTGCTATGCTCTTTTCAAATTGGTCAAGCAGTCTGAGTCTAACATCTTCGGGTAAGTGTTGTAAAATAGAGCCCAGAATGTTTTCATACATAATTGCAACGTCTTGGTAACCGGCGTTTGCCGCATAAGTGGACTTGGTTAAGTTGCGTAACGTATCACGATCTTGAATTCGATCTTTCTGATTTTGATTTAATTTAGTTTTCATGTGCTTCCTTGTTTATGTGTGTATTATACACGATTATGAAACTGTTGTCAAGTGAAAAGGGCCTAAGCCCTTTTGATTATTTGCCTACAATCGTTATTTGTGTTGTTGGATCAAAGTGATTTTTAATTGCATCTTCGATGCCTTCACTAGTTGATGCATAAGCTGTAAACTTGTCCATGTCAGTTGCATGTAATCCACCTTCGTATTGACTAACAAAAATAGTAACTGAATCAGGTTGCAGTTTTTTATGCAAACGTGCAAATACTGTTTCATAAGATATACCGGCTTCGTCAAGTACTGTTCTAATAATATGTGCATCGCGTAAGCGTCTATACCAACTGCCCACGTATGCACCTACTGCAAAAATTGCTAAAACTTTAATAGCAAGTACAAGTTCTTCCATTTATTACCTTTGTAGTTAACATATGTGTCTATTATAACATGCATTGCCCAACATGTCAACTATTATTTGCCGTCAGTTAATGCTAATTGAACAATATGGCTATTGTTTTCTAAGTATTCAACTTCGACTGGATCAGTAACACTAACCCCATCAATTACCATTGTTCCATCAACGATTGTAACATGGTCTGGATCTTCAACAACTTCAGCTTCTTCAACAACTTCTTCAACAAGATCAGTAGCAACTTCAGCTTCTGCAACTGGTTCAGTTGCTTCGTCTGCTGGCAATGAGTCAATTGTTTCCTCTGAGCCTTCTGCTTTGATTACAATGTATATCAAAAATCCAACTGCCGCTAATGCAAAGATTGCAATGGCAAATTCACGAGTAAAAATAAAGTCTAACATTTTTTGGTTCCCTTAAGTAATGTGAAGTTGGCAATAACCAATCCCGCATTACTTGAGAGCCAATTAAATACAAGATGTTATAGTCTAACCTCAGTGTATTTATGGAATTGCATATACACGTTAATGTATATGCAATTATTATGCTAGTTTATTCAAGTGAGCCAGTTAAGCTACCATCTTTAAACGTGCCGTAAATGTAACGTGTGCCAGTATCGTTTTTATCAGTAAACTCGAAAATAAATCGACCTTTTGTGTCAAAGCCAATAAAACTAGATTCTTTGACATCAACTGCCGGAGTAGCTTCAACCATTAATGATGTTAATTCATCAACGTCTAAGTCGATAATTGATTTAGCTTGGATTGCGTTGCATTCGATTAAAAAATTATGTTTTGCCATTTTGCTGTCTTTCTATAACGTGGTTTAAAAAATTTGTGTATTGCAATTATACAATAAAATGTTTTGTTTGTCAAGCACTTTATTTCCATTTAATAATTGCAATTGTTTAAAAATTTGTGTATTGCAATTATACAATAAAGTGCATTGTTTGTCAAGCACTTTATTGCCTTTAAGTTATTTAAATTACTGTGTAAGGCTTATCCCATCTGCCAATTGTAATTGACGAATAGTATGCTGTATCAAAGTAATCGGATTGTGAGTCACTACGATCATAATAGGGCTGACCCGTTCTTGCTGGCGCTGTTTGGATAGTGTCATAAATGCTAGTTAACAAATCACGCTCAGCTTCGTTTTCAAAATGTTGATCAATGTAATAGTGATTTACTTGACAGTATGTATGCCCTTTAAGTGCATCTGCAAACGAGTGTGGGCTTGATAATAACGACACTACAACTTCCATTCCGTTGCGTCTTACAACTCCAAATTTAAATTTTGGAAACTTAGCTTTTAACTCTTTACGAATTTCTGCAACTGATTCTGTACTAATATGGGCCATACATAACTCCTGTTGTTTAACTAACTTAAGTAACAATTATACTTGATGTTAGCCGGTTAAAGCTAACATCAGCTAACATTTTATGCACTAACTGCTTCAAGTGTTTGACTAACTGCGCCGGGCTCGTCAGTTTCAAGTGTGTAATAACAATTGCTATACCCGCTCAATGAGCGATTGTCACTGGCTTTGTTTAAGTTGTCCACAAGTGATTTAAACGTTTTAGGTGAACGATTAATTTTCTTGTTGCCCTTTTCATGCGCATATGACGCTCCACATTCCAGTGTATAAGAGAAACATTGTATTGCTTCTTCTAATGTATATGGACCATATGATATGGGTGGCCTGTTACGACCGTTACGCATTGATGTACTAATTTGAGTAATAACACACTTTTTAGGGGTAGCTTTGCGCATATGTAACTCCGTTTGTTTAACTAACTTAAGTATCAATTATACTTGATTTTTAAAATAAATGCAAGTCTTTTTTGAAAATATTTTATCAACTAGGCCTGTTGTTGAGCATACAATTTTCAAACTCGTCTTGCTCAACAATTACTAATCGGCTTGGGAACCGCATGGCCTGTTTACTGCTATTAAGATATAGCTTTCCATTTTCAATGCGTGTTACTGTTGCCAAATCAATAAAGCAAGCTCCTCCATGTGCTACCGCTCTAGCAACAATGCATCCAACGGAAAACACTTTGCCCCGTAGATCTTTAATTTGTAAATCTGCCATCATATACTAGCTTCCTTGTTTGTCATGTGTGTATTATACACTAAAAATAAAGTATGTCAACCTCTAAATATAGGTTGCATTAAATTAAATTCGAGTATATAATCCAGCTATGATTTGTATGAATATATGAATCTGTGAACCTATGAATTTATTCCAAGTTACTTGACGGTGTCAGTTAACATGCGTATAATCACATCTCAATCAAACGGCATTGAATATGTAATAGTACTCGTGTGACTTGTTCACTAGCTCTATTCGGTTACTTGGTTTAGATCATGTGGGCTCACGGTTTAATAGTGTTAGTGGGTGTTAGTGGGCAATAGTGTTAGTGGGTGTTAGTGGGTAGCATGTGATACGCTGTCTGTGTGAATCGTATGGCCCAGTTTGGTAGTATACAACTCTGTACAAGTGCGTACTATATGCCACGTGTTACTCAATGTGTAACTAATTTTATTGTATCAGTTACTAGTGCATAGTTACATTACCAACTAACCCCTAACAGTTAAACACTATACTATTCACTGACTAATAACAAATATAAATTGTCTAATAGTTTACATGTAACACGTTGCATATATGTGCATGCAACGCTGTAAAACCGTCTACAACGTGCACAAATGAAAAAGCAATACAACGCTATGTGTATTGCTTTTTCTTTGTTATATGTTAATCTAGTCTTGATTCTGAATGTGCACTAACACCCAATCGCTTTGAAATAATTTCAGCGGCAATGTTAGCTCCGGCTTCGAGTGCTGAAATACTTTGCACTCCACTCTTACTTGGGTTCCATAATACTAAACGACGTAAATGATCTTTACGCCATCCATTTGCCAATAACGCTTTACCGAGTTTACTATTTGATCTTACACCTTCAACAGCTACCCATGCAAACCCACATGCATCACGATCGCCATTTTCAGCAACCCATTTACGAGTTGCCATTGCGGCAAATGACATTGCTTCAAGTGTTGCACCTTCGACTAAAGACATATCTGCTGACATATTAAATACCCCTTTTGTTAACAATAGCTCTATTATAACATCATTTAAAAATAAGTCAAGTACTTATTTAAATTAATTTGCCCCAACTGCATCGTGCAATAAATGCACAATACATGTACAGCGGGGCCTTGCTGTGATTTCCTAGATTATCAAAGACCTTACAGCGGGGCCTTTTCAGATTCGGTTACTTGATTGAACTCTTGATCCATATAATATTTTAATAGCATACGTTTGATTACAGTTGGTACATCAGTACCCGATCTGTCTTCTGGCACTTCGAATCTAATGGGACAGCCGGACCATGAACTTTTATCATGGAAGTTATTTACCCATTTTCTATGTTCAGCATTTGCAGGATCAAATGCAACGATTGAGCGTTTGTAAAATTCAAGTTTACTCATATTAGCTATTCACCGTATCAAAAGGATTGTATGATTCACCAGTACTAGGTACTTGAGTGGGCTCTTGGGTAGTAGCATTAAACAGTGCTTTTAACATATAACTCCTGGTAATTAACAATATGTGTATTATACAATACTTCTTTTAAACTGTCAAGTGTTTATTTGCCTTCAAACAACTTGCCTTCTGGACCACACTGTCCATATGGATAGGGTTTAAAATATCGAACCCACCATGTTCGTTTTCTTCTAGCATTGTACCAGTCGACTCGTAATGGATCGTCGGGACTAGTAAGTGCTACATCCTCTTCACGAAACAATTTTGGGTTTTGACAAAATTTATAAGTGTTAGTTTCTTCATACGCTGTACCACCTGTTTCGGGGTAAACATAAGTAGTATGAACTTGATTAATTTTGCTATGTTTGCAATCAAAACATTTTTTCATATATGCTCATTAATAGTAAGGGGCAATGCCCCTACTAGCTTAAACTTGTTCGTAAATAATAGTTTGACCAAACGGTGACTTAGCGTTGCTATTACCTTTAACAATAAAAATTGTATCAGTGTAGTTAGGGTCACCCCATGAACCGCCCGGGTAGCCATCTGTAAACATGATAAACTTTTTCGGAGTAATGTCATTTTGTTTCATGTAATCAAAGTTTACATCAAAGTCAGTACCACCACCGCCCACTAAATTGTATGAAGTAATTGGCTCACCGGAATGCTGTGTAAACGTTTTATGATTCATAACTTTGGTATCAAAACACCAAATGTCAATTGTATATTCGTTAAACTGTTCCACAATGCCCTGTACTTCGGACAAAAAGATAGATGAGTCTTCGTCGCTAATACTACCCGACATGTCAAGTGCAATAACAACGCTAATAGCAGTACGGGGAATTAATCTTGGTAAGATGGCGCCACCCATACTCGAAGCTCTACGATTTGGACGCTTAAAGCTATAATCGTCACCGATTAATGATTTAATTTCTTGTTGCACTAACTCTTTCCAATTGATAGTCGGAGCTGACCAACTGCCAATTAAACGTTTGATAATGTCGGGTGTTTTGTCTAGACCAGCTGATGCGGCCGCTTGCACTAACGAGCTTTTAAGTTTGTCACGCATTTCGGCTAACTCGCTTGGAGACAAGTCGGGCATGCCGTCATCGTCACCGTCTTCATCGGCAATGCCTTTTTCTGCAAAGTGCTGATCCAATGTTTCTAAAAACTTCTCAGCATCGAACTTTGGCATGTCTTTAAGTAGCATGTCGTAAATTTCTTCCCATGCTAACTCGCGGTACTTGTTGTCTTGCAACAACTTAATGGCATGCAACTGACCTTTGTTATCTTCAACGAAACCGTTTGTAATTGGAGTGCCAATGCTGTCATCGACTAAGATTTGATTCACAGCATAGTCTTGTGCAATGTTGGCTAACTTGGGTTTACGATTGCCCCTACGGCCAATGTGGTCAAGTGCGGCATGTAAAATTTCATGTGCAAATAAGAATTGCAATTCACCAATTGTCAAACGACTAACAAAATTAGTATTGTAAAAGAAATCAACACCATTAGTTGCCGCAGTCTTACACCATGTGTTGTTTTCAATTAATTGCATACGTGTTGCCATGTTGCCAAAGAATGGCTGACGCATTAACAAGCCAATACGAGCAGTTGATAAACGATCTGTAATTGATAAATCTTTATATGAAATTTGTGACATGTTTGACCTTTGTTGTTTTGTGTAAGTGTTTATTATACAATAACTGCTTGAACTTGTCAAGCAGAATATGACTGTTGTTTTTCCAAATTACTCAAACAAAAGGCCCTTTCGGGCCATTTGCTTATTCCATACTAGCGATTACAAACTTGCCATACTTTGAGTGGAAGTCGCTAAAGCTCGGTAATGAACGCTGATTAAGCGGAATCTTATGTGTTGTTAACGCCGCTTTGGAAGCCATAACACCCACTTCAATTGTAAAGTTGTCAATAATGAATCGTAAAAATGCATCGATCATATTGTTAACGTTTGCAACTTTGCTGGTCACACGATCTTTTAACTCGAAGCACAATGCCATTGATAACGCATATTGAGCACTAATATCGGAAATCTTAACTTTCTTTACTTTGCCGTCTAAAATATCGGATGCACTTGGCAAGTCATTGCTAATTGAACGTGATGCCATAAACTTAATAGCTAAGCCTTGGCCCACTGAGCCACTAACTAAAGTAAGCAACTCACTGTCAGATGTTTTGTATTTGTCTGAGTCATACAAGAAGTCGCTTACATAAGACCAGCTACGTGGAGTATTGAACGCTTTGGATGAGCCGCCACTTTTAATGTATTCTTTAAAGCCGTCTAAGTCAGATTTAAACACTGTTAAGTAACCGATAACTGCTGGATGGATACGATTTGCAATTGCCCAGTTTTCCCAGTCACTGTATGATGTTACCATTTCTAAATGCACAAAACGGTTAGCTAATGGTGATGCCATTTTATAAGTTACACCACGGTCGCTGTCGCCATTGCCAGCCGCAATAACGTCAACGTTCTTTGGCAACTCATATTCGCCTACACGTCGATCTAAAATAAGCTCGTATGCAGATGCTTGAACTGCTGGCGCGGCTGAGTTAAGTTCGTCTAAAAAGATAATAGCATTTGAGTTAGGGTCGCTTGGGAAAATTGCAGGGGGTGCAAATACCATTTTGCCAAGTGTTGGATTAAAGTATGGAATACCGTTGATGTCTGATGGTTCTTTAGTTGCCATACGAATGTCAATAACTTGACGATTGTCTTCGGCACCAATTTGGCGTACAATGTCGGACTTGCCGCAACCTGGTGTGCCCCAAACAAACGCTGGACGGTGACAACGGAGTAATGAACGAATAGCGTTTTTTGCTTCGCTAGGGGAAACTTGACGGACTGCGATTGATTCTTGCATATGTAACTCCAAAAAAAAAATAATGTATGTATGTATTATAGCATAACTTGTTTAACTTGTCAACTACTATTTTTAAATAATTGCAACTAACTTATTATGCTATGCTGTGTGAACAGTATGTATTATAGCATCGTTTGTTTAACTTGTCAACTACTATTTTTAAATAATTGCAACTAACTTATTATGCTATGCTGTTTGAACAGTGTGTATTATAACACTGTCTATCTATCTTGTCAACTACTTTATGCCAGTTTGACATAATTTAATTGAGTTGTTTTATCCGCTCTAAATGATTTAATTTTGCCACTTATATGATATGTTTGATTTACTGTTAGCTCATTACGATACCAAAAGTCCACATAACTTTCACCGAACCTTGCAACTATCTTATAACGTGTATATTGTGGTATATACACGCATGTAATAATAGAAGCATCACCCACAACTTTGTCCGAGATATCCCCTACTAGTTGTTGACTTTGCATTACCAACTCCAGCAAGTCGTCTCGCCGATTATCACGGTTAGCAACTTCGGGTAAGCAACTAATAAAAGAAAATGCGGTTAACTGGGTGGAATTAAATTGATCAATTGATGCCAACACCAGTGCTTCGCTTTCAAATGATGTAATGTCAGATGCTATTTGCTTAAACAAGTATCCTTTAAAATGATCACGACACTGGCGACCACGGGCAATCTCATCCTCAGTTGGCTCTTGTTTTTGTTGCAACCAAGACTTGACTAGGATCTTGTTGGGCACATGTTTAACAGTTAGATCAGTTTCATCAAGGACTATTTCTTTATAGTACCCGTTATTAATGTCATGTGCCCTAATTGCCAAACCCCAAACGATGTCTGCACTAAATAGTTCCATTGTGTATCCTTGTAATGAATGTATTATACATGATCATTTGACAGTTGTCAACTCAAACTGGTCAGAAAAAAAGCACCATGCAGGTGCTTTAAATTAGTGGGCTATTATGTTATTTTAGAATAATAAGTATTATAACACAATGGTAATATAGCCCACTGGCAATCAATTAAATTGTAAAGCCCAATCGTTTCATTGCATAACCGAGTGCAACTACTTCACGGCTGGGTTGGCCCAACTCGTATTCGGTGACTTCGTTGCCACGCTCGTCCACAACAGTGCAGGGTTGAACAGCATAGCCTGCTTCACGTAAACGGAATGCTTCTGCACGTAAGTTACCAACACCAAGAAACTTTTTAGCTTCAGCAGGTGAAATTGATCGTGCGGTGTTAGTTAAAGTGTCTAATACTCGGCCTGCTTTTGAGTTTGGATTGATTTGTTTCATGTGTACTTCCTAAATGATTAAAAAAATAATTGTGTTATATAAACAAGTTATTATGTTGTTTACATGCTGTTATTATAACAGACTTTTACTACTGTGTCAACAAGTTTATTCTTCATAAACAGTGTTAACTTCCTCTGCTAATTCAATTGATGCAATTTCTTTTTCAATGGATGCTATCTTTCGTTTGTTGCCAACCGATGTTCCCTTTTTGTATACTTTCCATAAATGCTCCTGACAATACTTACGTCCCGGAAATACCGGAGCACCGCATGCATGATAGGGAGGGTGAGTTTGATCGGGCCCAATATAGTGACAAGTCGTAGACATTTTATCCTTTTAAAAATTAAACAACTGTGGCGTGCACAATGCAAGCCACAGCATATATTGTATTACGCTACTTCACGTAATACTGTGATTGCCGCAATTTCTTTCCATTGATTGGGTAATGCACGTTTTAAGTCGGCAACTTTAACTGCCGAGCGCAAACTTACATCACGTAACTTATGACGATTGTCAATTACAAAATTTACCACTTCGTCTTTTTCGGCATCTGTGAAGCCATATGAATTGAGCATACCGTCTTGCACTACTTGCTTAATACGTAAACCCATTTCACGGATTGTGCTCATTTGCATGTCAAAATACTGACAACGTGTTGCAAGAGCTTGAAAGTCCATTTTTACAGTTTTGCTACGAATGTTGCTTTCTTTTAAATTGGTAACTACAATAACGTTACCCGAAAAAGTAAAGCTAGTCGGAATGTCTTCACGACGCAATGCTACACTTTCAGTGTTCCACGAAATAGTTTTGTTTTTACCAGTGTCCATTGCACCTTTTAACAAGTTAATGGCGTCTTTGTCATAAAACACACTATCACAGTCGTCAAGTACTAATACATGTTGACGGTCTTTGAATGCATACAACTTTTTATACAAGCCGATTGCACTTGACACACCCTTCATAATTTCATACTTTAATGGTTTGTCAGCAATAACGTCGAACAATGAGTCACGTTGCAATACTTCTAAAATGCCCGAACTTTTGCCAACGCCCGGTGGACCCGATACAATCATTGAGCCTAACACACCGTCTTTAACGGCTTGTGTTACATGCTCTAATGCTGAGAATCGTGCACGAATACGCTCGACAATTTCGTTGTCGCTTAAGTGTGCCACGGTTGAGTCATCGGCAAATGTACCGGATACTGTAGTTGCAGTGTCGGCTTCTGCTTCACCGATTGTATTGTAATTTTGCGGAGTGCCACAAATTACACGAATTGCACGAGCCGGAATGTCTGGGTTTGGCGGGTTAGCAGTACTGCCGTCAACAGTAACATAGCCTGCGTTAATACATGCTTTAATCATAACAAATTGGTAGCCGGTAAGATCGATATCTTTAAATGTACCTTTTTTGAGCTGAATAATTGTATTTGACATATTTAATTCCCTGTGTGTTGCTGTGTATGTGTGTATTATATACTAAACTAGTTAACTTGTCAAGTCTTTTTGCAATTTAATCAATATCTTTTTTGTTACATACAGAATCTAGATCAACAAGTTTTCTTTTTACAATTAATGCCCATTTACCTTCGTTGGTAAAAACATAATTATACTCATGGAACACACCCAGGATCAAATAATCATCAAGTGAGTCATACTTGGCTAATGATAGTGATTCGCCACGATCACGTGCATAAAATACTGTTACACCCTTTGCTGGGTTTTCATATGAGTGTTCTTGGTCCGGAGCCGGCTCAACTAGTGTATCGAGTTGTGACATTCCACCTAGGCTAACAAGCTTGGCAACCACAGTGGGATCAGTATAGTGTTTGAGTAACATATTGCCAGTGTATGATGGATAGCCATCATAATGTACATATACTTGAGTCACTTTGCCCGATTCGTGTTGCATTGCAATTGATGCATGTGTTGACATTGTAGTTGCCCTTTGCTGTTTAAAAATGTATTATACTATAAAATTATCAAGCTGTCAACTATTTGTTTTATTATTATTTGCCAAAAACAAATGATTAAATTCATCCAGTTGCTGTCCTTGCCAGTACCATAACTTCTGTCCTGTTTCAAGTACTATTGCAGGCCCATTGGCTCGATGAAATACTTTATTACGGAACCAACTTTTGTTTCCGTATGACCATATAAATAATTCAATTCGATTAGTCATTATTTTGATAATTGTAAAAACATAATTTCATACTCGGATAATTTGACGTCGTTAATAAACCAGTAATTAACACCTTTAAGATGTTGCGCCGGCCCATCAACTCTATGACGTCTGCCGTTAACAAACCAATCTATGGTACCATCGGTACAATAAAAAGCAGGACCATTGGCTCTATGGGGTAAATTGTTTAATGACCAATATTTGTCCCCCAGGTAAGTTATACGTAAGCTAACCATTGGCCATTTCCTGTTCCGCTAACATCATATGTTCAAATTCAGATACATATCGATCATTCCAGTACCAATGATTAGTGCCGTCTGCACATTCAATCGCAGGACCGTCGGCTCTGTGATGAATACCCTTTACTGTCCACATTTTAGTGCCATCGGGCCAATAGTTAGC
This sequence comes from Triops longicaudatus, assembly GCA_022885665.1. NCBI lineage: Eukaryota > Metazoa > Arthropoda > Branchiopoda > Notostraca > Triopsidae > Triops > Triops longicaudatus. The sequence continues at coordinate 300,978 of JAGQDJ010000018.1, forward strand.
TGGGCCATTTTCACGGTGTATATAATAGTTTACATCAGTTTGTTGACTGGCATTATTTTTTGAGTATGTACATGATGACCATTCTTTGCCACCATCACCGTTTATGCGAAGGCTAATAACAGTATATTGGTTAATTGCAAAGTCACTGTTTACAAATGGTATATCGTATTTTTCAATATGATATCCATCATAGAACCATCTACTGGCGCCCGATGGCCAAATAATAGCAGGGCCATCGGATCTATGAAGTCGATCATTAATGCGCCACTCACAGTAACCATTAGCCGTTGTTAGAGCAGGACCATTTTCCCTATGAATCTTACCATGCTGATACCAAATGTTAGTGCCGTCTTTTGTTTCAATAGCAGGACCATTGTCCCTGTGCCTAACACCGTTTATCCACCATTCTTGATTGCCATTCTTGCGTATAATAGCAGGGCCATCAACTCTATGTACTTGATTGCCATTTCTCCATATACGAGCACCGGCATTGTTTATTGTCATGTTACTCATAATATTGATTTTATAAAAGATACAAGTCTATTATATACTAAAATAATAGACTTGTCAAATACATTATTGCCGTTATGCAACGTCACGCACTACAAACCCACTAGTGTCTTTCTTTGCACGGCCCTTTGCTAACAACCCAATTACAACGTTCTTTTCATCTAAAAAACGTAAATCGGTCTCGTCGCCTGAAACAACTCGTTTACCCATATATGTATCGGGTAATTGTTTAAAAAATACAACGGCTACATTAGTATTTTTCTTAAGCTCGAGTCTAACATCATTATCATTGCCATCAGATTTAGAAAATGTCAAGTGATAATTGGCTAAATCTTTCACTTTTCTATTTCTAATCTTTGTGTAATCATAAAATTGCACATCTGGAAATTGTTGAATGATGTTGTATTTCTCCCACGGAATATCGGATGTTCCGTTTAAGCGAATTGCCAATGTTAAATTTAATCGGTCTGCTGTTCTTTTAGCACGAACAATATCTTGTGTAAGTAATTGTAAAAACAATTCTCTGTTTTCAAAAAACATACGTGTTCGTCTAATACGGGCTTCTTGTACATGGTTTGTTGTATGGCCCGGTTTAAACATGCCGCCATGCCCGGCAGTGTTTAGACACCCGGCAGTGCATCCCTCGGTACGCTTTGGACATACTTCGTATCCGCTTAATTTAGCAGGGGCAAGATGTAAAATAAAAGTCAAGTATCCGTGTTTGATACTTTTTTTAATCTTTGTGTTTTCGGCTGTTAAGAGGTTCATAGTATTATGGAAGTAAATTTGTTTAAGTATCAATTATACAATAAAAAGCTGTAGTTGTCAACCGAGATATAAAATCAAAGCTAACAAAAGTTAACATGTTAACTTATAATAGCTTCCATTATGGTAACCATTTGAATCTAATACATAGCCCTCGGGTAGGAAGTCGGCATATGTACGAACCACTCGCCTAACTAGTTCAGTTTCGGCTAACTCAATTACGTCACCGTAATGCATTGGATTTTTGCTGTATGCCCGTTTACATCTAAGTGAAGCACTGGTGGCAGTGACTTTGACATATCGTTCGGACAAGTAATAAAATCTGGCACCAACTGGTAGCTTACCGAAACATAACTCTTCCATATTTGACTCCTAGTTAACCTAAGCCCTAATTATACACGATTTGTACAATCAAAGCTAACAAAAGCTAACATTATGAACTGTACTTGGGATCATTTATAGTTGCGTGTTCATCTTCGTATAATTCAATACCATCGATATACCAAAATTTTATAGGTTGCAAAATGGGTAACCAAGGTACAAGCACCATAGCCGGTCCATTTGTTCTATGAAAGTTCTTATCACGCATCCACCACTTATCGCCATCATCAAATATAAGTAATTTAATCATTTAATTTCTCCTGGTGTGATAATATCATATGTTCATACTCGGTATATTCTCGACCATGCCACCACCATTGGCAATAACCCCTATCAGATATCACAGATGGTCCGCTGGATCTATGCAATTTCTTATTTTTAAACCAATACTTATTACCATCATCGAATATAAGTAAGTTAATCATTTAATGTCTCTTGGTGTGATAATATCATATGTTCATATTCGGTAACCATCTGACCATGCCAGTGCCATTGTCTAACTCCATTAACATACTCAACCGCAGGACCATCTGCTTTATGACACACGCCGTTGACTATCCATTCAAGACTGCCATCTGCCCATTGGATAGCAGGACCGTTGGCTCTATGATATTTGTAATCTAAGTTCCAAAATCTTGTTCCACTGGGAAGTATCCATAATTCAATCATATTTGCTTTTCTCGTTATATGTAGTTAACATCGACTGTCACTTAGTTTAAGTGAATTGTATAAGAACATGTGTTCGTACTCAGTAACTTCTCGCCCATACCAGTACCACACGCAGGTTCCATCAGCCCATCGAATAGCAGGGCCATTGGCTCGATTAATGCACCGCAAGTTACGCCATATCATACTACCATCCTGCCATACCTGAACTCTTACCATTTCTGTTATTATTTTTATTTGATAGGAACAACAATTCAAACTCAGTGACTTCTCGATCATACCACCACCACTCTTGATCACCATTAGGTCGATCAATTGCAGGACCATTGGCTCTATGCCAGTGCTCATCTCTGAACCAAACTTTTAACCCATCTTCCCATAAACGCATCCTAACCATTTGATCGCTCCTGTGCCACAAGCATCATATGCTCGTATTCAGTAACTTCCTGATCATGCCAACACCATAGTACAGAACTATCTGGCCATGTTACAGCGGGGCCATTTGCTCGATGACGTTGATAATTTAACAACCAATACTTGCCGCCCGCCGTACCTACACGTAAGTTAACCATTTGATTGCTCCTGTGCAGATAACATCATATGTTCATACTCAGTAACTTCACGATCGTCCCACACCCAGATAGTTTCGCCATCGTACCATGTAATAGCCGGACCACGGGCTCGATAACAAATTTTATCTAAAAACCAAAATTTAGTACCTGACTTCCAAATCTCTAACTTAACCATTTACGTGCTCCTGTGCCACTATCATCATGTGTTCAAATTCAGTAACTTCTCGATCATACCACCACCACTCTTGATCGCCACTCTTGTACACTACAGCAGGACCATTGGCTCTATGATACACTTGATCTAAATACCAATATTTGTTACCAGAGCGGTATATAAACAATTTAATCATTTGCCATTTCCGGAGTCATTCGCATCATGTGTTCAAACTCATCAACTTCTTGACCATACCACCACCACTCTTGCTCACTATTAGACCATCTAACAGCAGGACCATTTGCTCTATGAAGTTGGTTATTTACAAACCACATCTTAGTGCCAGTTGACCATATACGTAATTTAATCATTTGCCGTCTCCTGTGCCACTAACATCATATGTTCATACTCAGTAACTGGCCGATCATACCAATACCATTCCATTTGACCGTTGTCTCGAACAATAGCAGGACCGTTTGCTCGATGCCATTGCATATTTGACCGCCAAAATTTAGTACCATTTGCAAATACCCATAGTTTAATCATTGGCCGTTTCCTTTAGTTGTTGAGCCAACATCATATGTTCATACTCATCAACACGTTTACCATACCAGTGCCACGATTTAGACCCAGTTGCATATACAACGGCAGGACCATTGGATCTGTGACAGTCACTGTTTAGATACCAGTAACGCCCGCCCAATACTCCAATTTTCAATTTAACCATTGTCTGTTTCCTTTTGTTGGGCCAACATCATATGTTCATACTCAGTAACTTGATGACCATACCAGTGCCATTCCTTTAGACCAGTATAATAAACAACAGATGGTCCGCCGACTCTATGCGATTGCTCATTTAAAAACCAATACTTATTGCCACTGGAAGGAATGTATATCTCAATCATTTGAGTTTTTTGCAGCCAGCATCATGTGTTCATATTCGTCTACTCTTTTTCCAAACCAATACCACGATTTCAACCCATTTATATATACAACAGCTGGTCCAGTTTCTCGGTGTCTAAGACCCCTGAACCACCACTCACTGCTAGTGTATGCATCTAAATGTAAAACAGCTGGCCCATTATCCCTATGCAGGTGCACAGCGTTATCAAAGAGGGTTACGTTTCTTAACAACATCCAATACTTTGAACCGTTATTTTCTATATGTAATCTAACCACCAGCTACCTCAATAGTTATTATCTTGTATGTATTATATACAATATTATCGACTGTGTCAACTGAATATTAGTTAGTTGACTTAAACATATGTTCATACTCAGATAGTTCCCTACCACGCCAGAACCATCTAGCCTCTCCACTGGGGAAAATAACAGCAGGGCCATTGAGTCGATGACGCTGGTGATCACGGAACCAATACTTGCCACCATTTATTCCAACAGTTACACTAATCATTGTTAGATGTTTGAGTTGCTAGCATCATATGCTCGTACTCAGTAACTTCTTGGTCATACCAGTACCACCATTTCGATCCACTTGCAACCGTAACAGCGGGGCCATTGACTCGATGACGTTGACCATGGTATCTCCATTCAGTTGATCCATCGATCCATAGTATAGCAGGACCATTGTCTCTGTGTACCCAGTGGTCATAAAGCCACCTCTTGTATCCATCATCGTAAATGCATAACTCAACCATTTATTAGCTCCTGATTTGATAACATCATGTACTCATACTCATCCATCCGTCTACCATGCCATACCCACATGAAAGTACCATCTGATAATATAGCAGCCGGACCATCTGCTCTGTGTATACGATCGTGTAAAAACCAACACCAACAATTTGTATTAACATATACAGCGGGGCCATTGACTCGATGACGTTGATTATTTAAATGCCACGTCTTACGCCCGGTTACATCAATTAGTAGATTTGTCATTGGTATCAAAATTATATGTTACTTCAATCATGATAATAATTGAGGCATACAATACTGTGCAAATGGCAACAGCCACTATAAATTGCTCAACTAGCAAGTCAGCATGGGGTAGTGCTAATGCTACTAATAAAGTAACAATACATTCATATGTCAAGTATGTGAAAAAAGTTTTATTATCCATTGATGTCCTTTGATATGTATTATACAGCTAATCATAGTTAATGTCAATGATTATTTATTTTGATTAGCAAAAAACATATATTCATACTCGGACATTTCAGTACCATGAATCCACCACTCACGAGAACCTGTATGCCATACTACTGCGGGACCGTTGTCTCTGTGTAATATACCCAATCCCACAGTAACTTCTCCAGATGAATGCATAATGAGTACTGCGTTTCGTTGATTCCGATGAGTAAGCTGATACCAAAACTTAGTACCATTTCCACTTATGTATAAGCTAACCATTGACTTGATTCTGTCCAGCTAACATTATGTGTTCATACTCGGTAACTCGCTGACCATACCAATACCAATGGTTAGTATTATATGAACTTACAGCAGGACCATCGACTCTGTGTATTTGATTATTCGAATACCATATTTTAGTTTTTTTATTAGAGGCTTCTGCGGCAGGTCCTTTATCTCTATGTAACACTTCATTTCTATACCAATGTTTTACACCATTTGGTTTAATGGTTAACTTAATCATTGTGTGTTTCCTGTTCTGCTAAAATCATATGCTCATACTCAGTAACTTGTTGTCCATGCCAGTACCAGAAGTTAGTACCGTCATCCCACGTAATAGCAGGACCACTGGGATTATGTCGATTGCCATTAAACCACCAACTGGTTTCTCCATTTGCCCACCAAACCGCAGGGCCGCCAACTCTATGACGTTTATCGTTAGTGCACCACATCCAGCTTCCGTCCGAGGTTATAATAGCAGGACCATTGGCTCTATGACGTTTACGGTTATTGTACCAAACTATAACACCATCATCCCATATACGTACTTTAACCATTTGCCTGTTCCTGTGCTACTAACATCATATGATGATACTGAGTATAGCTCTTTCCGTGCAGCCAGTAAAGTCCATATCCGGATGTAAGTACTATAGCAGGACCGTAGGCTCTGTGAAAATGATTGCCCAAGTACCAATATTTGCTACCAATATCTGTTATATCAAGTTTGATCATTTAATTGTTGTTGTCCTGCTAATATCATGAGTTCATATTCGGATACTCTCTTGCCATGCCAAAACCAATACTTCTGTGCTGAATATAATACCATGGCAGGACCATTGGCTCTGTGACATTGATTGTTTAATAACCAAAATCGTCTTCCCTCGGGTCCTATTACTAATCTAACCATTCACCTTCTCCTGTGCAGATATTATCATGTGCTCATACTCATTCATCCATCTACCATGCCATACCCAAAACCGTAGTTGGTTGGAATAACTTATGATAGCAGGACCATTGGCTCTATGATAGCCACCATTTCGCATCCAAGCGCGATTACCATTTGATGCAATAACTAATTCAACCATTTGCCATCTCCTGTCCCACTAACATCATATGCTCAAACTCAGTAACTTCGTCATCATGCCAATACCAAAATATAGCTCCGTTTGCCAAATGAATAGCGGGACCATTTGCTCTGTGGTATTCGTCATCATTGATTGTCCAGTATTTGGTACCACTAATTAATATGTTTAGTCTAACCATTTGCTTGCTCCTGTGCCATTAGCATCATATGCTCAAACTCGGTAATCTCTTGATCATGCCAAAACCAATAACAAGTGCGCCTGAATGCGTATGTAATAGTGGGACCATTGGCTCTGTGTAATTTCTTGTTTAATAACCAGATTTTATCACCGTTTTGCCATATGCGTAATCTAATCACCAGTTACCTCAATAGTTATTATCTTGTATGTATTATACACTATTTTATTAACTGTGTCAACTGAATATTAGTTAGTTAACTTAAACATATGTTCAAACTCAGATAACTCGTTACTATACCAGTACCACAACCTATACCCAGTAGCATATATAACAGCAGGACCATTGGATCGATGCCATCCGCCGTTTAAAAACCAAAACTTACAACCATCACCCCAAATTACTAATTCAACCATTTGCCATCTCAATTGCCAATAGCATCATATGTTCATACTCGGATACCCGGTTACTATACCAGTACCACGAACTATGCCCACTAGCATATATAACAGCAGGACCATTGGATCGATGCAATCCGCCTTTTAAAACCCAATACTTATTACCATCTTTCCATATATGCACTTTAACCATTGGCTCGCTCCTGTGCCACTAACATCATATGCTCATACTCGGTAATAATATTACCATGCCACCACCATTCACACTCTCCGTCATGCCATTGGGCAGCCGGACCATCTATTCTATGAGTTCTCTTATTATACAACCAGAACTTGTCACCGTCATGGAATATACGTAAGCTAACCATTAGTTGTCTCCTGCGCCAATAGCATCATATGCTCGTACTCAGTAACTTCTTGATCATGCCAGTACCACTGGCGATCGCCATCATCCCAACATATAGTGGGACCATTGGCCCTATGCCATAATTCATTTAAATACCAAAACTTAATACCATCATCTACTATACGTAATCTAACCATTGGTTGTCTCCTGTTCAGATAACATCATATGCTCATACTCGGTAACTCGTTGACCATTCCAATACCAATACAGTGTACCATCGCGGGATACAACAGCAGGACCATCTGCTCTATGGCGTTGCCCACGACAATACCACTCTAGACAATCGTTAGATAACGTAATTGCCGGACCGTTGACTCTGTGCCATGCTGCATTTAAATACCAGAACTTATTACCGTCATCTACTATACGTAATTTAACCATTGATCTGCTCCTGTTCTAATAACATCATATGTTCATACTCAGTAACTTCTCGACCATACCAGTACCAGGATAATTTACCGTTGACTCGAACAATAGCAGGCCCATTGGATCTATGCTGACACCAATCACCTAGAAACCAAGCTTTGTGCCCACCTAGTGTAAATCTTAATCTAACCATCAACCTGCTCCTGCGCAGATAGCATCATGTGTTCAAACTCAGTAACTGGTTGCCCCTGCCAACACCAGTATAAAATACCGCCGTTCCATCGAATAGCAGGTCCATTTGCTCTGTGCCATAATTCATTTAAATACCAATGGTGATCACCATTATCGTATATGTATAGCTTAACCATTTGACTTCTCCTGTTCCACTAGCATCATGTGTTCATATTCGCCATACGGGTGTGCACGCCAGTACCAAACTCTGTGTCCATTTTTATAAGTTACAGCAGGACCGTTGGCTCTGTGCCATATGTTATTCAAATACCACTGTCGATCACCCCATTTAGAAATTGATAAGCTAATCATGTACTTGCTCCTACACCGTTAGCATCATATGTTCATACTCAGTTACATTACGACTATGCCAGTACCATTCCTTGCTGCCATCATCGTATATAACTGCGGGGCCATCTGCTCTATGTCGGCGTCCATGACAGTACCACATCTTAGTACCATCGTAGTACACAACAGCAGGACCCGTGTCTCGATGAAATAGATCGTTTACCACCCAATGCTTATCACCATCAAACCATATTACTAAGGTGACCATTGACCTGCTCCTGTTCGGATAACATCATATGCTCAAACTCAGTAATGTGCAGGTCGTTCCAATACCAATGGATTGTACCATCGCTGTATACAACAGCAGGACCGTCTGCTCTATGATATATTCCGTTAACCATCCATTCGCATCCGCCATCACTCCAACATACAGCAGGGCCATTTGCTCTGTGGGTAGTGTTTTCATTTTTACACCACCACTTAGTACCTTCACTCCAAACTTCTAAACTAATCATTAGACTTCTCCTGTGCTACTAACATCATATGCTCGTACTCAGTAACTTGCCGACCATACCAAAAATACAATGTATTCTGTCCGTTATTGTATACTAACGCAGGACCATTTGCTCTATGACGGTTGCCACGTAACAGCCACATCTTAGTACCTCTACCAGCTGGTGGAATGTATATCTCAACTGATGGAATGAATATCTCAACCATTGGCTAATTCCTGTTCTACTAAAATCATATGTTCAAACTCAGTAACTGGGCGTCCACGCCAGTACCAAACGGTTTTACCATTAACCCATACTATAGCTGGACCATTGGCTCGATGGTGTTGATATTCTAACCACCACCACTTAGCACCATTACTCCAGATAAATAACCTAACCATTTAATTGCTCCTGTCCCACTAACATCATATGCTCATACTCGGTAACTACTTGTCCATGCCAAAACCACACACAAGTTCCAAATGCCCAAACAATAGCATAACCATTTGCTCGATGGAATTGATGATTTAAAAACCAGAATAGATCACCATATTCACTTATGTGTAATCTAACCATTTGATTGCTCCTGTGCCACTAACATCATATGCTCATACTCGGTAACTCGCTGACCATACCAATACCATAACTGCCCGCCAGCAATTAATATAATAGCAGGGCCATTTGCTCTGTGAGATTGATTGTTACAATACCAAAACTTAGTACCGTGACTCCAGATGAATAAGCTAACCATCTATTATCTCCTGACCCATTAGCATCATATGCTCAAACTCAGTAACTTCATAATCATACCAGAACCACTCACAGTTTACACTGTCCCAAATAACAGCAGGACCGTTGGCTCGGTGCAGTAGATTATTTGAATACCAATACTTATCACCAGATTTGTGTATACGTAATCTAACCATTAGTCAATTCCTGCGACAAAAGCATCATATGTTCATAATCGCTAATACGTTTACCATACCAATACCAGTTAAGTGTTTGGTCTGGGTATACAACAGCAGGACCATTAGATCGATGCAATACGCAGTTTAAAAACCAAAACTTACTACCGCCAAGTGTAAAAGTTAATTTAACCATTTGTTTGCTCCTGTGCCACTATCATCATATGCTCATACTCAGAAACTCGGCGATTATACCAGTACCACGTAGTTATTCCATCAATCCAAACAATAGCAGGACCGTGGGCTCGATGCCATCCATCATTTAAAAACCAAAATTTATCGCCACTGCTCCATATACGTAATTTAACCATTAACTGTCTCCGGTACTGCTAGCATCATATGTTCAAACTCAGTAACTTCGTACCCATACCAGTACCACTCACGATAACCACTAACTGAACAAAACGCAGGACCAGTGGCTCTGTGCCATAAACGACCTACCATCCAAATCTTACTTCCGGATTGTGTAATCACTAATTCATTCATAATACCCTTTGAGTTGATAACATCATATGCTCATATTCACTAACAAGTCGTCCATGCCACCACCACTCACAAATACCATCTGCCCAACATCTAGAAGGGCCGTTGGATCTATGAAGTTGATGGTTTACCACCCAATGCTTATCACCATCAAGCCATATTATTAAGGTGACCATTATAACTCCGATCCCACTAGCATCATATGCTCATATTCACTAACACGTAGTCCATTCCAAAACCAATCACAGTCGCCATATACCCATTGGATAGCAGGACCATTTGCTCTGTGAGTTTGACCTCTACGATACCAAAACTTACTACCACGATTCGTTATATCAAGATTAACCATTTGTTCGCTCCTGTCCCACTAGCATCATATGCTCATATTCGGTAACTTGCAGATCATACCACCACCACTCACAGTCGCCATCAAACCAACATACAGTGGGACCGTTGGATCGATGCCAGAAATTATTTAAAATCCAAAACTTAGTACCATCAGGGTGAATACAAACATTAACCACTGATCTGCTCCTGTCCCATTAGCATCATATGCTCAAACTCGCTAACTCGACGATTGTGCCACCACCACTCATAGCCGCCATCAAACCAACATACAGTGGGACCGTTGGATCTATGACGTTCATGATTTAAATACCAACGCTTAGTACCACCGCCCCATATAATTAATTTAACCATTTAAATGCTCCTGTCCCATTAGCATCATGTGCTCATACTCGGTAACACGATTGTCGTTCCAATACCAATACAGTGTACCATCTGTCCAAACAACAGATGGGCCATTAGCTCTATGACAGTTACCGGCTAGATACCACCACTTAACGCCATTATCCCAGATGTATAAGCTAGCCATCAGCCATCTCCTGTGCCACTATCATCATATGCTCATACTCGGTAACTACTTGTCCACGATAATACCATTCACAGTCTCCAGTGGCCCAAACAACTGCTGGACCATTAGATCGATGCCATCTGGCACTTAAAAACCAAAACTTATTGCCATAAATACTTACGTATAAGTGAACCATTTGCTATCTCCTGTGCCATTAACATCATATGCTCGTATTCATCAACTTGTAGATCATAATAAAACCACAAACTTTTTCCATTTGACCATTGAATCGCAGGGCCATTTGCTCTGTGGTACATATCATTTAAATACCAAAATCGATTACCATAATTGCCTATAATTACTTTAACCACTGATTGTCTCCTGTGCCATTAGCATCATATGCTCGTATTCGGTAACTTGTAGATCATAAAAGTATCACTCACTAACTCCATTGGACCAAACAAGAGCTGGACCATTGACTCTGTGCCATCTGCCGTCCAACAACCAAAGCTTATGTCCATTAATGCTTACATATAACGTTAACCATTTGCTTGCTCCTGTCCCACTAACATCATATGCTCATACTCAGTAACTCGACGATCATGCCAGTACCACATCTTAGTTATTTGATTGGGCCAAACAAGAGATGGACCATTGACTCTGTGCCATTTGCTGTTCAAAAACCAAACCTTACAACCAGTATTGTATATGAGTACCTTAACCATATGCTTGTTCCTGTCCCACTAACATCATATGCTCATACTCACCAACACGGTTACCATACCAGTACCATGACTTCTCACCATCGTAATATGCAATAGCAGGACCATTTGCTCTGTGCCACTTGTTATTTAAATACCAGAACTTACAGCCCGATGTGAATATATATAATTCAACCATATTCTTTCTCCTGCGCCACTAGCATCATATGTTCATACTCGGTAACTCGCTTACCATGCCAATATCGCGCAATAACTATACTGTCCCAAACAATAGCAGGACCATTGGCTCGGTGCAGTTGATTATTCGAATACCAGTACTTACCACCAGCAGTGACTACACGTAATTCAACCATCGGTTATCTCCTGTCCAGATAGCATCATGTGCTCATACTCACCAACACGGTTACCATACCAGTACCATGACTTCTCACCATCGTAATATGCAATAGCAGGACCATTTGCTCTGTGCCACTTGTTATTTAAATACCAAAATCGATTACCGTGTTGTGTGATCGTTAAACTAATCATGCTAGTAGTTGAGTGTTAATATGATACTAGTATAACATACATATGTTGATTTGTCAATGTCATATTTGCCAATGCTATGACTCATATGAAAATGCGAAATCGCTATATGTTGTTTATATAGCGATTTCGCATTTGTGGTTGACTTTTTGGTGCAGATCAAGTATAATAGATACAAGCCAGTATCCAACTCATTATCTGACTCAAACTACTCAGCATGTTAACAGTGTCTAAAACCTGTACTCACGCTCAGTGTATATGAGCTAGCGTAACTAGTTAGTCTTGCTATCAGGGGAATCAGATTCGTCAAGATCTGATTCCGCCGCCGCTTCTGCTTCATCATCTAAGTCTAAATCATCAATCTTAATGTCAATTTCTTCTAAATCTAAATCTAATTCAATGACTTCATCTAAGTCAGTTGTTTCTTCTACGACTTCTGCTACTCGCTTACGACTTCGTCCCCACATATTACCTTGACCAGGGACAATACCACTTTGGCCCGCGGGAACTTGAATAATAGTGCCACCATTGGCTAAGAATGCCGCTATAGCCGCATCGCTTTGACGCTTTGCTTCTAGTTTGGCTGCAATTGCTTGATTTTCTTCTTCTGATAAACTCATAGTCTTAACTGTGTTATTGTTGTTGATTGGTCCGGCGTGCAGGAATCGAACCCACATTCTCGCGGTAGAAGCGCGATGTATTATCCGTTATACGAACACCAGATGTGCTTATTATTGGCACTGTTTAAAATATTTAGCAACTTGCATCAGTTACTAGTGCAAGTGTGTATATACAGTATATACGATTTCTAGTAACTATGCAACCTCAATTTGCTGTCTATTTGATCTAAATCGTTTATTAATCTAGATCCACTTGAATCATATACGATGTTAAACTATCATATAGTGATTATTTAGTGTCTAAGCATTAGTATACAATAGTTTTCTACTATATACAAGTCTTTTGATCAAACTGATTCATTAGGTTTTGTATATACAAGAATGTTGACTATAGCAAGATCATTAGGTTTTGTATATACAAGAATGTCAACTATAGCAAGATCATTAGGTTTTGTATATACAAGAATGTCAACTATAGCAAGATCATTAGGTTTTGTATATACAAGAATGTTACTATTACACACATATACGCACTCACGAGCAGCGGGGCCTTTTGCTGACCACCCAATCTAGAAGTGAAAACCTAATCTAGAGTGATTACTCATATACGAGCAGCGGGGCCATTTGCGATTATATACTAAGATTACAGTGATATTACTGTTAATTACTACTAATATCTAACATATACATATCGGCAATAGTTTAAATCTATATAAGCTATACAGTTATATGTATATGCTGTATATAAGAGAATACAGTAATTTAACTGTATATACAATCTTACTAGTATATACATATAAGCAATAAGTTGAAATTGCTAGTATACGCACATATATACACATATACGCACTCACGAGCAGCGGGGCCTTTTGGTGATCTTACATATATACAATGAATCATTAGGTTTTGTATATACAAGAAAGTTGATAATAACTGTATATAAGCATGATCATTAGGTTTTATATATACAAGAATCTTAACTGTGGTAACAGTGTTACACAATCAAATGGTTGTTGGCACACTGGATTATTATGGTATGGTTTGATTTAAAAATTTTTGTATTTTCTACCAGTGTTTAAAAAAGTTGTTATAAATCAATGACTTACAAAATATAGTGGATAACGTAAGTCATTGATTTATATAGAGATTTTATTTTGACAATAAAAAGCTACATAACTATACAACTTTTTAAATACTGGTAAAATAACGGTTAGATAACGGTTAGATAACGGTTAAAAATCTTGGTGATTTTAAAAGCGGTAAATAAATATTGTGGCTATTTATCTCGGCTAATGTTACCACCATTTTACACATAAAAGTTTTAGCGGCGAAATTTTTTTTAAAAATTTTTTATTCTGATCTTGGATGATGAGGTGTAATAAAAATACGATCACACTGTATTTTTCATATTAGCCTATATTCACCACACTCATATAGTTTCACCACTCGTATTCACCACCCATATGTTTTCATATTAGCTCATTGTTCCTAATTATTGCCCAGTATGCAGTTATTATATAGGGGGTCGTTTTCATATATTTCTACCCCACTTGCCCTATATCATATATATTTTTTTTGTTTAAATACGGTATCTTATAAAGCTCATTTACTTTCTCTACTACCGTATTAGTGGGTATATTGCTTATGTGCTCTGTATATATGTTTTGTATATGTTCTCTTGTATATGTTGTATATACACTATACATGTTAATAACGTATATGTTCTTTTATATACTCTCTTATATGTTCTTGTATATACTATTTTATATACTATTTTATATACTATTTTATATACTATTTTTATATAGTATTTTTATATAATATACTTTGTATGTTAACTGTATATTAATTATTAATCCCATCTCTTTCTCAATCAATTGGCTAACTGCTATATCTAGTATAAATTTAGCTAAATACTTTTACAAACCAATTGTGAGGCCATATTATGTATATTGAATCTGAGTTTCTGGATCTTATCGATGAGCACAGTGAACGCACTGGATTTGAGTTGCCCCTAATGATTACATATTATTTGGCGCAATTATTGGAATCGAGGCTAGAGAATTCCTTGATCATATTCGAGCCTAGTTTTGCTGATTGTTATTTAACCAATAATATCAATAACTCATATGTAATCAAGGACTTTGCGGATCAGTGTTTATTTTTTAGTAGTTTACAGCTTAACTGGAAAAATGACACTAATTCGAATTTTATAACCAAGTACTGGACACAAGTGGGACAGCAAAGTTATATCAAGTATGGTAATATTACACAGGATTTGCGATTCTTTCAATTGGCTGATTGGTTTGAACCTTTACAACGATTTTTAGCTTCCATGGTACAATCGGATTTGGGAGAGGAAATGACCAACATATATACATTTCAGTTAACAACTGATTCGGGAAATTAAACATGAAAATTACTGATATTATTTTTGAAGATACTACATTAGACGAAACACCTGCTAGTCGTGCATTGTGCATGAGCAGTAAATCAAATAAAGCACTGGGTGCCAGCCAACTTAGCAGTTGTAAATCACAGGGTTACCGCAGTCACGAGGGCAACATGAGCCATAAAATTGGTAATGTGCGGGTCAAGGTCCGGGGTAAGAAAATCAAAGGTAAGAAGTATGGTGGACCCCTTCCCGACTGGTCAAAGTAAGTACTTACTTACCTTGTAAGCTATAGGCTCTGTGAGCCTATTTTCTTGGCTTGGTTTTTTAGGTGGTAAATATCCTACAAAGGATATTACTATGCCATTTTTAAATAACAAATATACCATCACTTACTATAAAATTATAAACAATGCAAAGACACGGGCCAACTCGGGGTATTTGGAAAAACATCACATTATTCCAAACAGCTTTTATATTAGCACAAAGAAAAAGAATGCATGGATCGAGGGCGACCCTAATCATCCCGACAATTTGGTATTATTAACTGCACGTGAACATTTTGTATGTCATTTGTTACTAGTAAGAATGACGTCGGGTGTGGGGAAATATAAGATGGCGTTAGCACTTAAAAGATTCATGTACGCCAAACAACATACTGGCCATATAACAGCTAGAACGTATGACTATATAAAGCGCACAGTCAGTCAACAGATGAAGGGTAGGCCCTGCTCTCCGGAAACTAGGGAAAAGATTCGTCAAGGTAACCTTAATCGACCCCCACCAACAGACGCCACTAGGGAGAAACTATCAGCGGCTGCCAAACGTAGAAAAGGTTTTACACCCGAGGGGTTGAAGAAAGTACAGGAGTCCAATAGAAATAGAGTGTGGACTGAAGAATCAAAACAACGACTGCGGGACGCCAATCTCGGTAAACCCAATCTAACTCAAAAGGGAATTGCCCAAGAAAAACTAACGTGTCCCCATTGTGGGCTAACAGGGGGCAAGAGTGCAATCAAACATTGGCATTTTGACAAATGTCGCTATCGTCAACTGGCACCCACTGAAGCATAGAGCATAGAGTATATTAGTATATGTACAATGGGCCCACTAATACACACCCATATCGCACATAGATAACATAAATAATAGATCAAGAGGATATTTATGAGAGCAAGAGAGTTTATTATTGAAGGTTACCGGGAAGCATTAGCCGAGTTCAGTCGCGAAGCTGACCCAACTGAAGTTAGGGCTGTAATTGATCAATACCGACAATTAGTCAACAAGAATCAGTTCAGGGATCCACGTGAAAAGAATATTGACTACTGGCGTCCCAAAGGATGGACTGCGTTTAGCCAAATGGTCAAATTGAAAAGTAGTGATATTACTGATAGCCAACGTAAGCGTGGCAAGACAGTGGGTAATACAATCATATTGCAAGATGATAGCGAGTGGACTGTAGTTATTCCCCTTGATAAAGAAGCCAGTGTTCATTATGGAAAAGCAACCGAATGGTGTACTACTAAACCTTCCCAGCCATATTTTGAAAATTATTTCTATCAACGTAACATTGCTCTCATTTATGCTATACCCAAGGACAATGCAAGTACTCAACATGTAGCAATTGCACTTTCGCCCACCGGAGATGTAGAGATGTTTAATCGTGCCGATGACCCAATTAATGCACAACAATATACCCAAATATCAGATCTTGATCCTAACAAATTTATTGCAATGTCCAAGGAGTCAACAAATCAACAACAAATGGAATCACAACGGGAAAAATATGATCAAGCAATTAGCGATACTAAACGATTATTACAAGAAACTCCACTTGATCCCGATGCCATTGAACGAGCATTGAAGTTTACTAAGAACTCCCAAGACTGTTACGATTACATAGTTGCATACGGACAAGAACAAAATAAACAAGTAGCTGTACATCCATCTATCTTAGTAGCGGCTTCGGCGCAGATCAGAGATGACCAGGATGTAGCTGAAAAAATCGGTCAGTATATTGATTTTTCTAAAATCCCAATGGGGGTATTTAAATCGATATTAGCATCAAACCCCAACATATTCACACATAACTACAAATTATTAAACAACGAGCAACAATCTATATTTGCAACAACTCCTGCTTCGGCATACAATTATGCCAGACATATACTAGGTGAAAACCGATTCCCCGAAGGTGAGCCTGCTATTGCAACTAGTGCCCAATACTCATGCGAGTATGCTCAAATGTTAAGTGAGCCATTCCCTGCTGGCGAACCTGCTATTGCAACTAGTGCACAATACTCATGCGAGTATGCTATTGTGTTGGGCAAACGATTCCCTGCAGGTGAGTCTGCTATTGCAACTAGTGCCAAATACTCATTCGAGTATGCTAGTGTGTTGGGCAAACGATTCCCTGCAGGTGAGTCTGCTATTGCCAAGGATGCCGAGATATCATATGATTATGCAATGATGCTGGGCAAACGATTCCTAGCAGGAGAGCCTGCAATTGCCAAGGATGCCGAGATGTCAGTTGAATATGCTAGTATGCTGGGCAAACGATTCCCAGCAGGCGAGCCTGCTGTTGCCAAGAATGCACAATACTCATACTCATATGCAATGATGCTGGGCAAACGATTCCCCGAGGGTGAGCCTGCTATTGCCAAGAATTCACAATACTCATTCGAGTATGCTAGTATGTTGGGCAAACGATTCCCAGCTGGTGAGGATGCTATTGCAACTAGTGCTATGTACTCATTCGAGTACGCTCAAATGTTGGGCAAACGATTCCCTGCAGGTGAGGCTGCTATTGCAACTGATGCACAATACTCATACTCATATGCAATGATGCTGAACAAGCGATTCCCAGCAGGTGAGGCTGCTATTGCAAAAGATCCTTATTACAATAACAGGTATATTGAAGATATCATTAATAGTAGCTCCGATAACACATTACATAAATCAACCGATCAACCACTATCATTACCAAGTAATATCAATCGTAACAACGTAAGAGATGTTTTTGATTATGTAGCTCAGCAAGAACTTAAGATTCCAGAAGCAGAATCAATAATTGCAACTGATGGATTCTACTCAGTTGAGTATGCTAAACTGCTAAAAAAGAGATTCCCTGCTGGTGAGGCTGCTATTGCAACTAGTGCCATGTATTCATATATATATGCAGTAACACTAAAACAGCCATTCCCTGCAGGTGAAAAGGTAATATTGCTTCATGACGGCTACAGAATAAATTATATTCGAGATATTCTCCGATATCATCGATCTCAATCATGGGAAGATCTAATTAAAGATAGTGCTAGATACTCGTACGAATATGCAACACTGTTAGGTGAGCGATTCCACGAAGGTGAACCTGCAATTGCGGCTAATCCAAGATATGCCGAATTATACGACGATGCATTTGGTACCAATCTCTCACAGTAATTGTATAAATATTTGATCAAGGAATATTTATGAGAGCAAGAGAATTTATAGTCGAATATGATAGAAGCATGACACTCAAGTCATGGGAACAGAAACTAACCACACGTATGGCCAGTGACAAGTCAGCACCCGACTCAATCGATCAACTAATGGAAATGATTGAATCGTCTGACCCTACTCGTAATAAAATGTATGCTCAATGGATTGTCAAACGATACGTAGCCGGTGACTATAATGCTAGTGATCTTGATCAAGTGAATTTGCGATTGTCTGACTATGACTCTGTAAAGAAATCACTAACCACGGGTAAAGATATTAACCAGTTGACCTATGCACAACTGCCCGATATTATTACAGCAGGTCGAGCACAAAAAACAGCACCCAAGTTTGAAGTAATTCCCGATACTGATGTGTTGTATAATGGCCCAGATGGCCAACTGGCTATACCAAAAACAGAAGAAGCAAGTAGGGCGTTAGGTAGCGGCACTGCGTGGTGTACTGCGTATACTAGTAAAGCCTCAATGTTTAATGAGTATAACGCAAGTGGTAAACTATATACTTGGAGAGCTAAAAATGGCAATAAGTTTCAGTTTTATTGGGGTAAAAATATTCAATTTATGAATTCGGCCAATAAGCCCCTATCGCCAAAAGATATGCACTTCTTTAGGGAAATCAATCCCCCGACAAAGAAATTGTTTGCCAAATACGAAGATGAATTTCTTAAAAGTAATAATAAGAACCAAATATTGGCACTACTAGTGGCTTTAAATGAATCTCAAGTTAGTTGGGAAGCGGGATTAGAAATAATTAGATCAGATCCGGAATTAGCATACAACTATTCCAAAATAATAGGGGAACCATTCCCCTTAGGTGAAGATGCTATTGCTACTAATGCCGAATACTCATATTATTATGCCGAAATATTAGACCAGCCGTTCCCTGCTGGGGAGGCTGCCATTGCTACTAATGCCGAATACTCATACAAGTATGCTCAAATGTTGGACAAACCATTTCCACTTGGTGAGCCTGCAATTGCAACTAATGCAAAGTGGTCATTTAGATATGCCGAACTGTTTAACAAGCCATTCCCTGCTGGTGAGCCTGCAATTGCAACTAGTGACATTTGGGCATTTAAATATGCCCAAATGCTAGGACGTCCGTTCCCTGCAGGTGAACCTGCAATTGCAGATAATACCGAATATGTTAGTGATTACATCAATAGAATTGTTATCAAATACGGATCAGATACATGGGAAAATGTAATTAAAGATAATGCTAAGGTAGCAGTTATGTATGCCAGCATGTTAGGTAAACCATTCCCTGCTGGCGAAAGGGCAATTGCTAAAGACGCAAATTTCAGATCGCAGTACATTAGTAATTTCCCAGAAGTTCAACTATCTAGAAAATGGCAGGAATTAACAAATACAACAAATTTTTCTGGTAAGTTTACTGCTGACGAAACTAAAAATATGATGAATCGACTACTAAAAAACCCCGATCCAATTTTAGAACGTGTGATTGCATCTAGTGCCCAATCCTCATATGAGTACGCCAGCATGACTCAGACCCGATTCCCTGCTGGCGAACCTGCAATCGCAAAAGACTCTACCTATTCATACTTATACGCCATACTGTTAGGTAAACCATTCCCTGCTGGCGAAAGGGCAATTGCATCTGAATCTGGATTTGCCAAACTGTACGATCAGCAGTTCGGTACTAATATATCCCAGTAATTTTATAAATACTAGATCAAGAGGATATTTATGAGAATACGGGAAATTTTAGCCGAATACGATAGAAGCATGACACTCAAGTCATGGGAGCAGAAACTAACCACACGAATGGATGGTGATGAATCGGCACCCGACTCAATAGATCAACTGATGGAAATGATTGAATCAGCCGATCCCACTCGTAATAAAATATATGCACAATGGATTGTTAAACGATATGTAGCTGGAGATTATAATACAGATGATTTAGATCAAGTAAATTTACGATTAACCGATTATGACTCTGTAAAGAAATCACTAACCACGGGTAAAGATATTAACCAATTGACTTATGCACAATTACCCGATATTATTACAGCAGGTCGATCACAGAAAACAGCACCCAAATTTGAAACTATTCCTGATACTGAAGTGCTGTATAATGGCCCAGATGGACAGTTGGCCATACCTAAAACCGAAGAAGCAAGTAGGGCATTAGGTAGTGGCACTGCGTGGTGCACTGCGTGGACCGATAGGGACACAATGTTTGATCATTATAACTCAAGTGGTAACATTTATACATGGAGAGCTAAAAATGGCAACAAGTTCCAGTTTTATTGGGGGGACGATATTCAATTCATGAATTCGGCCAATAAGCCCATATCGCCAAAAGATATGCATTTCTTTAGATCAATTAATCCCCCAACGAAACAATTGTTTGCCAAATACGAAGACAAATTTCTTAAAAGTGATAATAAGAAACGAATACTAACACTATTTAATGTGTTGGCAAAATCACAAACTGTTTGGGAAGAGGGATTAGAATCAGTTGCATCAGAACCGCGTTCGGCATTTGCGTATGCTAGGATGTTAGACGCACCATTTCCACTTGGTGAGCCTGCAATTGCTACTAATGCTGAATACTCATACGAGTATGCTCAAATGTTGGACAAACCATTCCCGCTAGGTGAACCTGCAATTGCTACTAATGACGAGTATTCATTGCGATATGCTTTAATGGTAGGCAAACCATTCCCGCTAGGTGAACCTGCAATTGCTACTAATGACGAATACTCATACGAGTATGCTAGTATGTTGGGCAAACGATTCCCTGCTGGTGAGCCTGCAATTGCTACTAGTGATGTTTATTCATTTAATTATGCCTACATGCTAGGCGAACCATTTCCACTTGGCGAAAAGGCAATCGCTACTAGTGCCGCTTTTTCATTTCGATATGCAAACCGAGTGTTAGGCAACAAGGCATTCCCACTAGGTGAAAAGGCGATTGCAACTAGTTCTAGATACTCATTCGAATATGCCGAAATGTTAAACAAGGCATTCCCACTAGGTGAGGCTGAAATTGCAACTAGTTACAAATATGCATATGAGTACGCTAAGATGTTAGGCAAACCATTCCCTGCTGGTGAGCCTGCGATTGCAACTGATGCTCGATATTCACTTAAGTATGCAACTGATGTACTAGGTAGGAGATTTCCCGAGGGCGAAGAAGCAATTAAACGTGAACGACGGTTTTATGCCAAAGAGTACGACAATGCATTTGGTACCAATCTATCCCAGCAATAACATAAATACTAGTACCTAGTACAAACAAGCCAACTAGTATTGGCTTTTATTTTGAGAGAACATATGAGAGCAAGAGAATTTATTATCGAAGGTTACCCAGAAGCATTAGCCGAGTTTAGTCGTGAAGCTAGCCCAGAGGAAGTTAGGGCTGTAATCGATCAATACCGGCAATTAGTCAACAAGAATCAGTTCAGAGATCCACGTGAGAAGAATATTGACTACTGGCGCCCAAAAGGATGGGCTAAATTTAGCCAAATGGTCAAATTGAAAAGTAGTGATATTACTGATAGTCAACGGAAACGTGGTAAGACAGTGGGTAATGCCATCATCTTGCAAGATGATAGTGAGTGGACAGTTGTTATTCCATTGGATAAAGAAGCCAGTGTTCATTATGGAAAGGGAACTGAATGGTGTACAACTAAACCTTCCCAGCCATATTTTGAAAATTATTTCTATCGAGATAAAATTACTCTCATTTACGCTATTCCTAAAAATAAAGAAAATGATAGTCATGTGGCAATTTCGATCAAACCCGACGGTACTATACGGATGTTTAATCGAGCCGATGACCCAATTAACGCACAGCAATATACCCAAATATCAGGTCTTGATTCCGACAAATTTATTGCAATGTCCAGAGAGTCAGTAAATCAAATTAAACTGGATTTTACACGAGACAGGTATCAGGAAGCAATTGAAGATACTAAACGACTATTATACGAAACACCACTCGACGTCGATGCACTTGAAAGAGCATTAAAGCTTACTAAGAAACCCGATGACTGTTATCGATATATATGTGCATACGGACAAGAACAGAATAAACGAGTAACTGTACATCCATCTATCTTAATAGCCACTGCAATGTATGTTGGAAATAACACTGCAATATTATCAGCAAGAAATGTTGGACAGTATATTGATTTCTCTGCTATAACATCATCAACATTTAAATCAATACTGCGATCAACCCCTGAAATATTCATACATAACTACAAATCATTGAGTAGTAACCAAATATCCATGTTTGCAACAACTCCGGCATCAGCATACCAGTATGCTGCCATTGTACTTAACCGTTCCGAGTTCCCCGCGGGTGAGCCTGCAATTGCAACAAGTGCAGAATATTCATTTAAGTATGCTAATATGTTAGGCAAGCCATTCCCCGAGGGCGAGGCTGCTATTGCAACAAGTGCCATTGATTCATTCGAATATGCAACAGACGTACTAGATAACAATCCTTTCCCTGCAGGCGAACCTGCAATTGCAAAAAATGCCATGTTGTCATTTAAATACACAAAATATGTTCTCAGTAAAATTGATAAGCAACCTTTTCCTGCTGGCGAACCTGTAATTGCAACAGATGATTTTTATGCGTATGCTTATGCTAACTTACTAGGCAGACCGTTCCCAGCCGGTGAACCAGCAATTGCTCAAGTAGACGACACTTCAGAAGCCTATGTTAATCACATTCTTAAATACCATCGATCGATAACTTGGGAAAATTTAATCAAAGATGATCCAAAAAAATCATATGATTATGCAATTGCTCGACAGCAGGTATTCCCAGCAGGAGAGGCTGCTATTGCAACTGATGCTCAATATTCATACGATTATGCTGTTGTAGTTCTAAAATATAAACGATTCCCTGCCGGTGAGGCTGCAATTGCCACAAGTGACATGCATTCGTATTTGTATGCATACGAAGTATTAAATAGACATCCATTCCCTGCTGGTGAACCGGCAATTGCTCAATCTAATTACTATACCAAACAGTATATTAAAAATATTATTAGCTATCACCCATCTAAAACATGGGAGGAACTAATGAGTCAAACACCAAGCCTTCCGTTAAATATAAATCGTAATAGTGTTAGAGATGTTTTTTATTATGTAAGTCAAACAAAACATGAAATTCAAGAAGCAGAATCAATAATTGCAACTAGTACCGAGTATTCATTTAAATATGCAGTAAACGTTACTCATAAACCATTTCCCGAAGGTGAGCCGGCAATTGCAAAAAATGCCAAGTATTCGTACTTGTATGCTGTAATGGTGTTGGATGGATTTAGATTTCCTGCTGGTGAAAAAGTAATTGCTACAAGTGCCGAGTACTCGGCATTATATGCAATAAATGTAATTGAAGACCAGTTCCCGCCAGGAGAAAGTGCAATTGCAACTGATCCTGACTATGCCGAATTATACGACGATGCATTTGGTACCAATCTCGCACAGAGATAACATAAATATTAGATCAAGAGGATATTTATGAGAATACGAGAAATTATAGCCGAATACGATAGAAGCATTACACTTAGAACAACTGAGCAAAAATTATCTGCACGTATAGCCAGTGATCGGTTAGCACCCGATACAGTCGATGAAATTATGGAAATGATTGAAAGTGTAGATCCTACACCACAAAACACATATACCCCTTGGTTAGTCAACCAGTACATTAAAAATTCATTTAACATTAGTGATCTCGAATCTGTTAAGTCAATTATGAGCAAATATCATGCAGTTAAGAAATATATTCCCGCACATGACATAGGTCAGCTATCACTTGAACAAATAAAGGATATGGCTGAAAAGGGCGAAGCAAAAAAAGCAGCTCCACTAGATGTTATCCCCGATACAGAAATTTTGTACAATGGACCACAGGGGCAACTGGCTATACCTAAAACAATGGAAGCAAGTATTGCATTAGGAGACGGTACAGTATGGTGTACTGCATGGGATCCAATTAGAGGTAACCAATTTAATAACTACAATTTAACTGGTGACTTATACATATGGAGGGATGCAAAACGTAAGGATAAAAAGTATCAATTTTATTGGGGTAACGCGATACAATTTATGGATAGAGCCAACGATCCATTATCTGAAAAGGACATGAAGTACTTTAGAGAAATCAACCCTATTACTGCTCCTATATTTGCCAGGGAAGAAGCAAAAATATTAAAGTCAAATAATGAAACCCAAATTAAAAAATTATTCAGCGTACTTAAAAAATCAGGTGTTGATTTACTATCATCTAAAGAATTTGTACTCAGTACACCTGTAAATGCATTCATGTATGCCAATGATATACGAAGTAGGTTTCCCGAAGGCGAGTCTATAATTGCTACAGATCCAAAATACGCATATAAGTATGTAATAGATATAATTAATCAAAATAATTGGGGGAAGCCAACTAGATGGCCCGAAGGTGAGAAGGCAATTGCAACCGATGCAGAATATGCATATAAGTATGCAGTAGATATAATTAATCAATATACTCAGGGGGAGAGTATTAGATGGCCCGAAGGTGAGAAAGCAATTGCAACTGATGCAGAATATGCATATAAGTATTCAGAAAAAATAATTAATCAATATAATGAGGGTGCTCCGATTAGATGGCCCGAAGGTGAGAAAGCAATTGCAACTGATGCAAAATATGCATATAAGTATGCCATTAATATTCTTAAAAATCGATTCCCCGAAGGTGAGAAGGCAATTGCAAATAGCACCGCGCATGCAATTACATATGTTAAAGATGTAATCAATCGGTACAATAAAGGTAAGCCAACTAGATGGCCCGAAGGTGAGAAAGCAATTGCAACTGATGCAGATAGTGCATTTTGGTATGCAAAATATATACTTAACTCAAGATTCCCCGAAGGGGAATCAGCAATTAAAAATTCATCTTTGTATAATGACTATACAAAAGATGTTATTAATGGATTATGGGGCAAAGGATACAATAATTTAGTTAATGCTATAAAAAACGATCCCAAACAAGCATACAACTATGCAGTTGAAACAAAACACACTTTCCCAGCAGGAGAAGCTGCAATTGCCACAAGTGCCAAGTGGGCATATTTATATAACGAGAATGTACGGAGTGTAATTGAAGATGGTAAACGTAGATTCTTTAGATGGCCCGAAGCAGAGGCGGCAATTGCCACTGATCCTGAATGGGCATATTTATATAACATGAATGTAAGGGGTGTAATCGAAAATGGTAGACGTAAAATCCCTAGATGGTCTGAAGCAGAGGCGGCAATTGCCTCTGATCCTGAATGGGCTTATAAGTATAGTATATTTGTATTAAGCACTCGATTCCCAGCAGGCGAAAAGGCAATTGCATCTGATCCAACTTATGCAAAACAATACGATCAGCTGTTCGGGACTAATCTATCCCAGCAATAACATAAATACTAGTATCTAGTACAAACAAGCCAACACTAGTTGGCTTTTATTTTGAGAAAACATATGAGAGCAATAGAATTTATTATCGAAGGTTACCCAGAAGCATTAGCCGAGTTTAGTCGTGAAGCTAGCCCAGAGGAAGTTAGGGCTGTAATCGATCAATACCGGCAATTAGTCAACAAGAATCAGTTCAGAGATCCACGTGAGAAGAATATTGACTACTGGCGCCCAAAAGGATGGGCTAAATTTAGCCAAATGGTCAAATTGAAAAGTAGTGATATTACTGATAGTCAACGGAAACGTGGTAAGACAGTGGGTAATGCCATCATCTTGCAAGATGATAGTGAGTGGACAGTTGTTATTCCATTGGATAAAGAAGCCAGTGTTCATTATGGAAAGGGAACTGAATGGTGTACAACTAAACCCTATCAGTCAAATTTTGAAAATTATTTCTATCGAGATAAAATTACTCTCATTTATGCCATACCCAAGGACCTTTCGAGCGACCGGCATGTGGCAATTGCTATTAACCCCGATAGTAATGATGAGATGTTTAATCGTGCCGATGACCCAATTGATGCACAGCAATATACTCAAATATCCGGTCTTGATCCTAATAAGTTCATTGCAATGGCAAAGGAGTCTGCAAATCAACAACAGATGGAATCAGCAAGAACAATATATAAGCAAGCGATTAAAGATACTAGTCGATTATTACAAGAAACACCACTTGATCCCGATGCTATTGAGCGAGCATTAAAGATTACTAAGAAATCTGAAGACTGTTACGATTACATAGTTGCATATGGTCGAGAACAAAATAAACGAGTAACAGTACATCCAATTGTGATAGTAGCTACCGCAATGCATATCACAGATCAAAATGGAGAAGCAATGGCAACAGAAGTTGGACAATACATTGATTTTTCTAAAATCCCAATGGGGACATTTAAATCAATTTTAAAATCTGCTCCACTAATATTCATGTACAATGCTAACGCATTAAGTGAAAATCAACAACAGTTACTTACTTCTACACCAGCTTCGGCATATTACTATGCATTCGTTATTCTTGACCGTACCCCTTTTCCCGAAGTTGAAAATATTATTGCAACTGATGCGTTGTACTCGTATAAATATGCACGGTATATTCTCGGCGGCAATCCATTCCCTGCTGGTGAACCGGCTATTAGAAAAAGTTTTACTAATGCATTGTTGTATACTATTTATTGTGTTAAGACCGGGTCGCCCACATGGGAAGCATTAATCAAAGACAACTCAGAGTTAACATATCGATATGTGGCTAATACAACTGCTACTACTTCTCCGGACCTAATTAAAATTATTGCATCCGATGCTAAGTCAGCATACAACTATGCAACATATATGTTAGACAATAATCGGTTCCCTGAAGGTGAACCAGCAATTGCAACTAGTGCCGAGTACTCTGTTAAATATTCAATAAATGTATTAAAAGGTAAGCCATTCCCCGAAGGTGAACCAGCAATTGCTAACAGTGCCGAATATTCATTTAAATATGCGTTAGAAGTGCGTAAATTTCCCAAAGGTGAACCTGTAATTGCAAAGGATGCTCACTGGTCGTACACGTATGCATATTATGTTTTAAAGAAAACAAAATTCCCTGCTGGTGAACCTGCAATTGCCAAAGATGCCAGATACTCGTACTTGTATGCAGTGAATATACTTAAAAACCGATTCCCCGAAGGAGAGGCTGCAATTGCTACCGATAAACATATTATGGATAACTATAAAGTCGATGTAATAGACAAATATGCATATAAAAATACAAGCATTACATCTGATCCAAAGAAAGCATATGAGCATGCTATGGAACAAAATAAACGGTTCCCCGAAGGTGAGAAGGCAATTGCAACTAGTGCAGATTACTCATACTTGTATGCATTGTATGTAATGCAACGTCAGCCATTCCCACTAGGTGAACCGGCGATTGCACGTAATGCCGATATTGCATTTGACTATGCTAAAATTATACTTGAGCGTCGGTTTCCTGCAGGCGAACCTGCTATTGCAAGAAACTATATGTTAGCTACCGAGTATGATGAAATGTTTGGTACTAATCTCGCACAGTAATTGTATAAATATTAGATCAAGGAATATTTATGAGAATACGGGAAATTATAGTCGAATACGATAGAAGCATGACCCTCAAGTCATGGGAACAGAAACTAACCACACAAATGGCCAATGATCAATCAGCCCCCGACACTATTGATCAACTAATGGAGATGATTGAATCAGCTGACCCAACAAGTAACAAAATATATGCTCAATGGATTGTCAGACGATATGTAGCTGGTGACTATACCGCTAGTGATTTGGATCAAGTGAATTTGAGATTAACCGAGTATGACTCGGTAAAGAAATCATTGACTACGGGTAAAGATATTAACCAGTTGACCTATGCTCAGCTACCTGATATTATACAATCAGGCAAGGCACTGAAAACAGCACCCAAATTTGAAGTAATTCCTGATACTGAAGTGCTATATAATGGCCCAGATGGACAGTTGGCCGTGCCTAAAACCGAAGAAGCAAGTAGGGCACTGGGTAGTGGTACTGCGTGGTGTACGGCTTACACTGATAGGGACACAATGTTTGACACGTATAATCGAACTGGTAACATCTATACGTGGAGAGCTAAAAATGGCAACAAGTTCCAATTTTACTGGGGTGAAGATATTCAATTCATGAATTCATCAAATAAACCCCTATCGCCAAAAGATATGCATTTCTTTAGATCAATTAATCCCCCAACAAAACAATTGTTTGCCGAGTACGAAGATGAATTTCTCAATGGGGACGATACTGCACGGATTATAGATCTGATTACAGTGTTAGAGAAATCACAAGCTGTTTGGGAAAAAGGATTAGAATTAATTTCATCAGACCCGGAATTAGCATATGAGTATGCCAGCTCGTTAGGTAAAAAATTCCCCGAGGGAGAGGCTGCGATTGCAACTGATGGTTATACTTCACTTAGATATGCTAGCATCTTCAGGGAGCCATTCCCTGAGGGAGAGGCTGCAATTGCAACTAGTGCCGGCTATTCATATATATATGCAACACGAATATTAGGCAACAAGGCATTCCCACCAGGTGAAAAAGAGATTGCTACTAGTGACCAATACTCATATGAGTATGCTAAAATGTTAAACAAGGCATTCCCACCAGGTGAAAAGGCGATTGCTACTAGTTCCAAGTATTCATTGTATTACGCTATGGTGTTAAGTAAGCCATTCCCTGCTGGCGAGCCTGAGATTGCAACTAATGGCTTATATTCACTCAGGTATGCAACTGATGTACTAGGTAGGAGATTTCCTGAGGGCGAAGAAGCAATTAAAAGAAATTTAAGTTATGCCAAAGATTATGATGAGCAGTTTGGTACCAATCTCGCACAGCAATAACATAAATACTAGTATCTAGTACACACAAAGCCAACACTAGTTGGCTTTTATTTTGAGAGAACATATGAGAGCAATAGAATTCATCATCGAAGGTTACCCAGAAGCATTAGCCGAGTTCGGTCGTGAAGCCGACCCAACTGAAGTTAGGGCTGTAATTGATCAATACCGGCAATTAGTCAACAAGAATCAGTTCAGAGATCCACGTGAGAAGAATATTGACTACTGGCGTCCTAAAGGATGGACTGCTTTCAGTCAAATGGTCAAATTGAAAAGCAGTGATATTACTAATAGTCAGCTTAAACGTGGTCGAGCAGTAGGTAATGCAATTATCTTGCAAGATGATGCTGAGTGGACAGTTATTATTCCACTTGATAAGGAAACTAGTGTGCATTATGGAAAGGGAACTGAATGGTGCACTACTAAACCCTATCAGTCAAATTTTGAAAATTATTTCTATCGAGATAAAATTACTCTGATTTATGCTATTCCCAAAAACAAAGAGAGTGGCAAGCATGTGGCAATTTCTATTGACCCCGATGGTAAAGTACAACTGTTTAATCGTGCCGATGACCCAATTAATGCACAACAATATACTCAAATATCAGGGCTTAATCCTGATAAGTTTATTGCAATGGCAAACAAGTCAGCAAATCAACAACAAATGGAATCACAACGGGAAAAATATAATCAAGCAATTAGCGATACTAAACAACTATTACAAGAAACACCACTCGAGATCGATGCCATTGAAAGAGCATTAAAGTTCACTAAAAATCCCGAAGACTGTTACGATTACATAGTTGCATACGGACAAGAACACAGTACACAAATAACAGTTCATGAAAGCATATTAATTGCGGCAGCAGATCACATTAATAAGTTGCCACTTGCTACACAAATACCAAAATCTTTAGCAAGTCAGTTAGGGCAATATATCGATTTTAATAAGATTTCGTCTACTACATTTACTTCAATTTTACGTAGCTCGCCCTCATTGTTTCTATATAATATTGACAAATTAAGTACCGAGCGAAGAGCTAAACTAATTTCGTCACCTAAGGCAGCATGTGACTATGCAGTACATATTTTAAAGGGCAAGCCATTCCCTGAGGGCGAGGCTGCTATTGCTAAAAGTGGTGAAGAATCTATGCGTTATGCCAGCATACTAGATAAACCATTCCCTGCAGGCGAACCTGCAATTGCAAAAGATGCATATAACTCGCTCGATTATGCAATAGACATACTCAAAAAGAAACCATTCCCACTCGGTGAGCCTGCAATTGCTAAAAGTGCACAACGATCACTTGAATATGCCGAAATGTTAGGTAAACCATTTCCACTTGGCGAACCTGCAATTGCTAAAAGTGCCTCCCAATCGCTCGAGTATGCAAGAATAGTAGGCAAGCCGTTCCCACTTGGTGAGCCTGCAATTGCTAAAAGTGCACAACGATCACTTGAATATGCCGAAATGTTAGGTAAACCATTTCCACTTGGCGAAAAGGTAATTGCAACCAACCGTGAATATGCCAAGCAATACGATGAACTCTTTGGAACTAATATATCACAACAATAAAAATTAGTGGCCTACATTAAGTCACATGCGGCTTGACATTACACATTTTTGGTTATATAATGTTATTTTAAGGGACATTTTTATGAATTATTATGACTTAGCAGTTATTGCCGCTGATCCAGTTCGAGCACACGATTATGCCATGAATGTAGTGCAAGGACCATGGCCAGTAGGTGAGGCTGCTATTGCACGAAACTCGCTAACAGCGTACTCTTATGCTGTAGATATTATTCGTGGGCCGTGGGCATTAGGTGAGGCTGCTATTGCACAAGATGCTAATACTGCATTTTGGTACGCAAACTTTGTACTTAAATCACCGTGGGAATTAGGTGAGGATGCTATTTCAAAAAATCCAAAAACAGCTTATTCATATGCACGAGAAGTCGTACGCGGACCATGGGCATTAGGTGAGGCTGCTATTGCACAAGATCCATTAACTGCACATGCGTATGCAAATGATCTAATTACTCGGTAATTAATATCCTTTAGTTACTGAGTTATATGCGGTTAGTAAATCTAACCCATTGTATAGTTGACCGTGTGTGCTATCTTGTAACACCCACTGACATTGCTCCCACCCGTTAAATTCAGTAAATACCATTCTAACCGGATACCACTGGCCCGCAGTTAAATTAAAACTGTTCAAACTCAATACACGGTTATTTGATGCATAGCCGTTCATATTAGCATATGTAGGTGTAAGTGCGGCAGTTCCTATCCAAAACGCTGCATCGTCATCAGTTCCACTAGTCCACATATTATATGTACCAGTAGCAGGTGCTTGTATATAACCACGCCACTGTAACGTGTAACCATTTTCGGCTCCTAAATCTTGACGCTGACCAAATCCTAGATATCTATAAATATCAATCCCAATAGGTCCACGGGTAGGGTCATTAAACCATGATAAATCAAATTCGCTAAATGCACCATACGTGCTCCATAAATTACCAATATATTTTTCTCTATAAATGCCCATAGCACTATTAGCAACTGTGGAAACATTACCACCAGGATTGTACGGAGTTCCTCGAGTGCCATATGCGGCGTTTATTCCACTTCCTGCTGCCGACAAATAACTAGTACCCGGAACTGTACTATTATTTCCACCGGAACCTTCAAGTGGCTCGTGTAAGCTCATACCAGCTGGTATATTAAAGCTAGGAGCTGGTGCTGGGGGAGGCGATTGTTGCCACGGTCTACTGGCTAACAGCCCAGTAGTATTTGGGTTATCGAGTATTGTGTTATCAACGTATTGTGTTGGTAATGCAGTTATACTATACTGATTAAGTACACGATAAAACGGCTCGTTAGTATTTGCCACTGCCCCATCATCAACAGTTCCATCAAGATTAACTGTGTAGCCTTGACGTTTTGCACTCGCTAGTTCGAGTTTGGCCTGTAGTTTTAATTCTTTTGTTGCCAGAGTTGAAATATTATTCAATGCCATATAAATATCCTTGTTACATATTTATCACATTACTAGCATAAATATTTGATCAAGGAATATTTATGAGAGCAATAGAATTTATTATTGAAGGTTACCCAGAAGCATTGGCTGAGTTTAGTCGTGAGGCCGATCCATCTGAGGTTAGGTCTGTAATCGATCAATATAGGCAATTAGTCAACAAGAATCAGTTTAGGGATCCACGTGAGAAGAATATTGATTATTGGCGTCCAAAAGGATGGACTGCTTTTAGTCAAATGGTCAAATTGAAAAGTAGTGATATTACCAATAGCCAACGTAAACGTGGCAATGTAATAGGTAATGCAATTACATTACAAGATGATGCTAATTGG
The DNA here is from genome assembly GCA_022885665.1 of Triops longicaudatus. Classification (NCBI taxonomy): domain Eukaryota; kingdom Metazoa; phylum Arthropoda; class Branchiopoda; order Notostraca; family Triopsidae; genus Triops; species Triops longicaudatus. The sequence continues at coordinate 334,152 of JAGQDJ010000018.1, forward strand.
ACAGTTGTTATTCCTTTAGATAAAGAAGCCAGTGTGCATTATGGAAGGGGAACTGAATGGTGTACAACTAAACCATTCCAGTCATATTTTGAAAATTATTTCTATCGAGATGAAATTACTTTGATCTACGCTATTCCTAAGAATAAAGAAAATGATAGTCATGTGGCAATTTCAATCAAACCCAGTGGTACTGTACAATTGTTTAATCGAGCCGATGACTCAATTAATGCACAACAATATACTCAAATATCCGGTCTTGATCCTAATAAGTTTATTGCAATAGCAAATGAGTCTGCAAATCAACAACAAATGGAATTACAACGGGAAAAATACAATCAAGTACTTGCGGATACTACCCAATTATTACAAGAATCACCACTTGATCCCGATGCTATTGAACGTGCATTGAAATTTACTAAGAACCCCGACGACTGCTATAATTACATAATTGCATACGGCCAAGAACAAAATACACAAATAACAGTTCATGAAAGCATATTAATCGCTGCGCTGTCGACTGTGGTATTAGACGATGAAGTCGATGTACCAGATGAAGATGATAAACTAGGCAATTACATTGACATTACTAAAATTAATCAATCAACTTTTAAATCATTATTACGAGAGTATCCTAAAACAGTAATAGTTAATTTCCCAGACTTAACTGCCAATCAAATATCAGTAGTAGCAACGAAACCAAACACTGCGATTGCATATGCAGAATATTCACTAGGCGGCAAACCGTTCCCTGCTGGTGAGCCTGCAATTGCCACTGATACCGAATTATCAATTGATTATGCTCTAATAATAGGCAAACCGTTCCCTGCCGGTGAGGCTGCTATTGCAAAATATGCGTTTTACTCGACTAAATATGCAGTTGAAGTACTAGGCAAAAAGCCGTTCCCTGCTGGTGAGCCTGTAATTGCAAATAATGATACTTACCGATCATACTATACTCAAAATATTCTTAAATTACACAGATCAATATCATGGGAAAATATAATCAAAGATGATCCGGCTAAATCGTACGAGTATGCTATGATACTGCAACAACCATTCCCGGCAGGAGAGCCTGCAATTGCCAAAGATCGGCATTACAAAAATGAGTACGTTAAAAATATAATTAGCAAATATCCATCTGACACATGGGAAGCAGCCACTAATAAGCTACAAGATTTGCCAGATAACATTGATAAAAATAATCCCGAAGATGTAATGTCATATGTATTTTCAGTACTTGAAGCTGTGCCGGCAGCAGAACCAATAATTGCAACTCACTCTGACTATGCATTTGCGTATGCTACTGTGGTTACAAAACGTCGGTTCCCTGCTGGAGAAAAAGCAATTGCGTCTGATCCCGAAATTGCTAGAATATACGATAAGAGATTTGGAACCAATCTCTCACAGAGATAACATAAATATTAAATCAAGGAATATTTATGAGAATACGAGATATATTAATCGAATACGATAGAGGCATTACACTTAGAACACTTGAACAGAAATTATCTGCACGTATAGCCAGTGACGAGTTAGCTCCTGACTCAATAGACGAAATTATGGAAATGATTGAAGGTGTAGATCCTACACCACAAAACACCTATACCCCGTGGTTAGTTAATCAATATATTAAAAATTCATTTGATATATCTGATCTTGAGTCAGTTAAGTCAATTATGAGTAAGTACAATGCAGTTAAGAAATTTATACCACCACACGATATTGGAAAATTATCTCTTGACCAAATAACGGATATGACAAAAGCAGGAGAATCGAAACAAATGGCTCCACTTGACATTATTCCTGATACTAAAGTTCTATACAACGGACCACAGGGACAGTTAGCAATACCCAAGACAATGAAGGCAAGTATTGCATTAGGGGAAGGTACTGTATGGTGTACTGCGTGGGATCCAAAAAGAGGCAATCGGTTTGACCAATACAATAGAACTGGTGATTTATACGTATGGCGTGATGCAAAACGCAAAGATAAAAAGTATCAGTTTTACTGGGGTCAAGATGTACAATTTATGGATAGGGCTAACGAAACTATTTCTGAAAAGGATATGAAGTACTTTAGAGAAATTAACCCAATTACTGCTCCTATATTTGCTAGGGAAGAAGAAAAGATTCTTCAAACGAAAGATTTTGGTAAACTTAAAAAAATAATTAAGATATTCAACAGTATAAACATTGTGTGGGAAGAAGGAAACGAACTAGTTAAAGATGCACCGCCTATTGATGTTATTTTAGATACAAAAGTGCTGTATAATGAGATGGATGGTCAATTGGCAATTCCCGAAACAGAAGAAGCAAGTATCGAGATAGGAGCTAATACAAATTGGGATGTTGCATATAATAACGAAGATGACGAAGAGTATGATGAAGATGGCGAAGAACGAGTTAATGCATTTAGTTCATATATATCTAACGGAACAATGTATGTTTGGCGTGATGGAATTAACCCTGATAACAAATGTCTATTTTATTGGGGCGATAACCGCTTTGAGTTTTTAACTAATGATAGTCAACCAATATCCTCACAAGATATGATATATTTTAGAGAACGTAATCCAGTTACAGCATCTATATTTAATAAAGAAGAAGAGAACGTAATCCAAACTGGTCCCGAATATAAAATTACTAATCTTGCAAGAGCACTAAAAAAATCAAATACTAGATCATCAAACATTGAAAAGTGGGCAATACAAGATGCAGGAACAGCATACAACTATACATTTTTTATTTTACATAAAAGATGGCCCGAAGCTGAACCTATAATTGCCACACATCCAGAACATGCAGCTATGTATGCTGAACACATAATCAATCATAACAATAAAGGCAAGCCAATTAGATGGCGTGAAGCTGAAGATGTAATTGCAACTAGTCCAACATCGGCATGCGATTATGCTACACGTATTATGCAGGATAGATGGCCCGAAGCCGAAGCTGTAATTGCTAAAAATGCATATGCGGCATCAAAGTATGATTCGGAATTTGGTACTAATCTCTTACAGCAATAGCATAAATAGTTAATCAAGGGATATTTATGAGAATACGAGAAATTTTAGCCGAATACGATAGAAGCATGACACTCAAGTCATGGGAACAGAAACTAACCACACGTATGGCTAGTGATGAGTCAGCACCTGATTCAATAGATGAAATTATGGAAATGATTGAGTCGTCTGATCCTACTCGTAATAAAATATATGCACAATGGATTGTCAAACGATATGTAGCTGGCGATTTTGCCGCAGATGAGCTTGACCAAGTGAATTTACGATTATCTGACTATGACTCGGTAAAGAAATCATTAACTACAGGTAAAGACATCAATCAATTAACTTATGCACAACTGCCTGATATTATTAGTGCAGGTAAGGCACAGAAAACAGCACCTAAGTTTGAAGTAATACCCGATACTGAGGTATTGTATAATGGCCCAGATGGCCAGTTAGCCATTCCTAGAACAGAAACTGCAAGTAGGGCACTGGGTAGTGGTACTGCTTGGTGTACTGCTTATACCGATAGAGACACTATGTTTGATCATTATAGTCAAAGTGGTAACATATACACCTGGAGAGCTAAAAATGGCAACAAGTTCCAATTTTTCTGGGGTAAAGATATTCAATTCATGAATTCGGCAAATAAGCCCTTATCGCCAAAAGATATGCATTTCTTTAGATCAATTAATCCTCCAACAAAACAATTGTTTGCCAAATATGAAGATGAATTTCTTAAAAGTAATGATAATAGTCGAATACTAGCACTACTTTCAGCTTTAACCAAATCTCAAGCTACTTGGGAAAAAGGATTAGAATTAATTGGATCAGACCCAGAATTAGCATATAATTATTCCCGTAGTTATCTCGGTTATAGGCCATTCCCCGAAGGTGAGGCTGCAATTGCCACTAGTGCTAAATATTCAAAGTTGTATGCCACTATGTTACAACGACCGTTTCCTGCTGGTGAGCCTGCAATTGCAACTAATGCTCAATATTCATTTGAATATGCCGAACTGCTTGACAAGCCATTCCCCGAAGGCGAACCGGCAATTGCAACTAGTGCTATGTACTCATATCAGTATTCGGCTCGGGTACTCAACCGGAAACCGTTCCCAGCAGGAGAGCCTGCAATTGCAACTAAGGCTGTTTATGCGGCACAATATGCCGCGATGATTAAAACAGAATTCCCGGCTGGCGAGGATGCTATTGCAACTAGAGCCGACGCTTCGTATATGTACGCCAGCAAGGCACTAAATAGAAACCGATTTATTAAAGGTGAACCGGCTATTGCAGAAAGTCCTAAATATGCGTTTGTATATGCAAGAGATATAATTAAAAAAGAATGGCCCGAGGGAGAGTCTGCAATTGCCATGGATCCGGAATATGCAACTGAATATGCTATTATGTTAGACAGACCATTCCCTGAAGGTGAGGAAGAAATTGCCGCTAATATCGAATTTGCGTACAAGTATGCATTAGAGGTGTACAAAGATAAACCGTTTTTAGCCGGTGAATCTACAATCGCCCGATGGCCAAGCTACGCTTACTCATATGCTATAAATGTAATTAAAAAACGATTCCCAGCTGGTGAGGAAGCAATTTCAGAGAATAATATGTATGCTCAACTGTACGACAATGCATTTGGTACTAATCTCGCACAGCAATAACATAAATACTAGTATCTAGTACAAACAAGCCAACTAGCGTTGGCTTTTATTTTGAGAGAACATATGAGAGCAATAGAATTTATTATTGAAGGTTACCCAGAAGCATTAGCCGAGTTTAGTCGTGAAGCTAGCCCAGACGAAGTTAGAACAGTAATTGATCAATACCGGCAATTAGTCAACAAGAATCAGTTCAGAGATCTACGTGAGAAAAACATCGACTACTGGCGTCCCAAAGGATGGACTGCTTTTAGTCAAATGGTCAAATTGAAAAGTAGTGACATCACTGATACACAACGCAAGCGTGGTAAGACAGTGGGTAATGCCATCATCTTGCAAGACGATGCTGAGTGGACAGTTGTTATTCCATTGGATAAAGAAGCCAGTGTGCATTATGGAAAGGGAACTGAATGGTGCACTACTAAGCCTACACAGTCATATTTTGAAGATTATTTCTATCAAGATAATATTACTCTCATTTATGCTATTCCCAAAGATAAACAAAGTAATAAACGTGTGGCAATTTCATCAGAACCATATTATGAAACAAGAATGTTTGACCAATCCGACGAAGATATTACTGCGGAGCAATACACTCAAATATCAGGTCTTGATCCTAACAAATTTATCGAAATGTCATTACAACAAGACAATAGAGACAAAATTAAATTAGCCCGTGATACATATGATACGTTGTGTGACGAAGTTACTCACTTGTTAAGTGAAAGTCCACTTAATGCTGATGCTATTGAGCGAGCATTAAAGATTACTAGAAAACAAGAAGACTGTTACAATTATATAATTGAATATGGAACAGAGCAAGGTAAAAGAATTACAGTGCATCCAGTTATTTTAGTATCTGCTGCCGGATATGTTGACCTTAGCAACCCTAGATCAATAGAACTCGGTCGACATATTGACTTTAATGGAATAACATCTTCGGTATTTAATACTTTACTAAGATCGACCCCAACGATCTTAGTAAAGAATATAGATCAGTTATCCGACGAACAACTTCCTCTATTTGCAAAAACACCAAAAGCGGCATATATGTATGCTGCCGAAGTACTAGGTAAAAAACCATTCCCTGCTGGAGAAAAGGCAATTGCCACAAGTGCAACCTGGTCATGTCAATATGCGCAACTGCTAGGAAAACGGTTCATAGCAGGAGAGCCAGTGATTGCACAAGATGCCGACACTGCGTATTGGTATGCAATAATGCTTAAAGAGCCATTTCCACTAGGCGAGAAGGCGATTGCAAAGCGTGATGTAACTGCATGTAATTATGCTATTATGGCACTAGGTAAAAAACCATTCCCAGCTGGTGAACCTGCAATTGCTAAGAGTGCTAAGTATTCATTTGAGTATGCAAACGAAGTACTAGGAAAACCATTCCCTGCTGGTGAAGCTGCAATTGCAACTGATGCTTATTACTCTGTTGCATATGCTCAAATGATAGGTAAAGCATTCCCGGCCGGTGAAGCTGCAATTGTTAAAGATATTACATATAGAAGAGCATATCAAGATAAAATAGTTAATGTGTATGGGTCCGATACATGGGCTAGTTACTTTATAAATGATGCAAGTACAGCATACAAATATGCTCAACTAACAAATAAAAAATTCCCTGCTGGCGAACCTGCTATTGCAACTGATGCAGAGTATTCATATTATTATGCAATAAAGATATTAGAAGAAAAACCGTTCCCTGAAGGTGAGAAAGTAATTGCAACGAATCCTAAGTATGCGTTTGTGTATACAAGAGATGTAATTAAAAAAGAATGGCCCAAGGGAGAACCTGCAATTGCCACAAATGCCGATTACTCATTTATGTATGCGATATCAATTACTAAGAAACCGTTCCCACTCGGAGAAAAGATAATTGCAACTAACTCAAAACTTGCTCAACAGTACGACGATTATTTTGGAACAACTCTATCCCAGAGATAACATAAATATTAGATTAAGGAATATTTATGAGAATACGGGAAATTATAGTCGAATACGATAGAAGCATGACACTTAAGTCATGGGAACAGAAACTAACCACACGAATGGCTAGTGATGAATCGGCACCCGACACTATTGATCAACTAATGGAGATGATTGAATCAGCCGATCCTACTCGTAATAAAATGTATGCGCAGTGGATTGTCAAACGATATGTAGCTGGTGACTATAATGCTAGTGATCTTGATCAAGTGAATTTGCGATTAACCGATTATGATAGTGTAAAGCGAGTATTAACTACAGGTAAAGATATTAACCAATTGACTTATGCACAATTACCCGATATTATTAGTACAGGTCAAGCACAAAAAACAGCACCCAAGTTTGAAGTAATACCCGATACTGAGGTACTGTACAATGGCCCAGATGGACAGTTGGCCGTACCTAAAACAGAGGAAGCAAGTAGGGCATTGGGTAGTGGTACTGCATGGTGCACTGCGTATACTGATAGAGATACTATGTTTAATCGGTATAATCGAACTAGTAAAATATACACCTGGAGATCTAAGAATGGAGATAAGTTCCAATTTTTCTGGGGGCACGATATTCAATTTATGAATTCGGCAAACTTGCCGCTATCTCCTAAAGATATGCATTTCTTTAGATCAATAAATCCGCCAACGAAACAGTTGTTTGCCAAATACGAAGACGAATTTCTTAAAAGTACTAACAAGACTCGAGTAATAAAACTATTTAATGTTTTAGATAAATCTCAAGCTGTTTGGGAAGAGGGGCTGGAACAAATTACATTAGACCCGGAATTAGCATATTATTATGCTCAACAAATAGGCGAAAGATTTCCTAATGGCGAGGCTGCTATTGCAACTATTGCAACTAGTGCAGAATGGTCATATTATTATGCTAGGTGGGTCGGGGAACCATTCCCCGATGGTGAGAAGGCAATTGCAACTAGTGCAGAATATTCATACTTATATGCCTTAAAAGTTCAACGCGGTAAACCGTTCCCTGCGGGTGAGAAGGCAATTGCAACTAGTGCAGAATATTCGTGTAAATATGCATGTGAAGTAGTTGGCGAATTTCCAGCCGGTGAGGCTGCTATTGCTACTGATGCAGAATCATCGGCCGAATATGCATATATGGTAGTTGGCAGATTCCCTGCCGGTGAGGATGCTATTGCCACTAGTGCATCTGCATCTTACAAATATGCAACTGGGGCACTTCACGGTAAACGATTCCCGGCTGGCGAGGCTGCAATTGCCACAAATGCTAGGTTGGCATGCGACTATTCAAGCGAAGTACTTGGCCGTAACCCATTCCCAGCTGGCGAACCTGCTATTGCAACTGATGCGAAAATATCATATGAGTATGCTACTATCATTAATAAAAGATTTCCATTAGGAGAAAAGATAATTGCAACTAACTCAGAATACGCTATCCTGTATGACGAGTATTTTGGCACTAACTTATATCAAGAATAATATTAACAATTAGAGATTTTATTAACATAGTAACAGAATACATCTTAAAGATAACGTCGCTATTGCAGAAACTCCAACTTACGCAAAACAATATGATGCGGAATTTGGAACAAACAATCTAAATATACAGTATTATCTGCTTGACAATTAAGTGAAATTAGTATATAATTTGCTTTTAACAAACAAGCAGGCAATATGAATTTAGAAAAGCTAACTCCGTTTTTTTCATTGTTTGGTGATGCAGTACCACAAATCTGTTCTGTCAACTTTGCTCAATACAATACAATTCCCAAAAGTATGGGACTGTATGCAATTTTCCAAACTGATCGATGTGTATATGTCGGCGAAGGCAACATTACCGAACGGATTAAACATCATTCAAACAAAGCATATGAAAATTGGCATTCGTCAAGTGGTAAGCGAAATAGTACAACTGATACAGTAGGGTGGAAAGATTTGCGATCACAAGAATGGTTTAATCCCAGCGAGTGGACTATTGAATACTTTACTGAAAATTCATGTATTAACCGTACTGCATATGAAGGTATTATGATGAAGTTGTTTAATCCATATGCCAATAATGAATCGTTTGCTGATCGGTTATGCGTTAAGTAATATTAGAGCCCAGATAAACTGGGCTTTCTCTTGTCACGACTTTAATATCATTATTAAAATAAGACTTGCTCAACTAATGTTTAACTTTTTTTGATAAATATCGAACAACCGTGAGAAACATATGAGAGCAAGAGAATTTATTACCGAAGCAGTTATACTTGAAAGCTTCAAACTAGCTCGTACTGAATTTAGTCGTGCAGCCGCTGCCAAGTTTGGACCCGAAGCTGTTGCTAAAATTGGCACCAAGGACGAGCCTAAAGAAGTTACACAAGCTGTAGATGAAGTTAAAAAATCATTAGACGAATACCGAGACTTAGTTAGCAGGAATCGATTTAAAAAAGAAGCTGAGAAAAACATCAACCACTGGCGTGATCAGGGATGGGATAAATTTATCAGTCGAATTAAACAAATTAAAACCGATGAAGAAAATGCTAAAGCTAAACTTATTACTATCCAAAATAGTAATGAATGGAATGTAATCATACCAATTAATAAAGAAGCCAGTGTAACGTATGGTAAAAATACTAGTTGGTGTACTACTAAACCATTACAAACTAACTATGAAGAATATTTCTACGACAACAACGTTACATTAATATATGCATTTCATAGTTCAGGTAATGGTCACTGTGCCATTGCGTCATATCCAGACGGCAAAACTGAATATTTTAATCAGAAAGACTTCTCAATAACTGCACAGGACTTTCAAGATAACACTGGTATAGATCCGGCAGAGTTAATTAACTTTGCCAATAGTGGTAATACTAAAGCAATGATTGACAAGGCAAGAAAAGAATATAAAGATGCTATTGTACAATTTAAATCATTATTGGAGGAAACTCCACTAAATCACGATGAAATAGAAAGAAATTTATTATTTACTAAATCGGGTAAACAGTGTTATGATTATATAATTAAATATTTTGAAACTAATAACAAGCAAAAAGTTACAGTTCCAGATATGATATTAATTCCTGCAGTACAATCAATACCAACGAATAGCACAGCAGGAAAAAATCAAGTAAAGTTACTTGGTAATGCTATTGACTTTACGACTATGCGAGTGGCAGTATTTAACTCATTACTTAGAGGAGATACATCGTATTTTGTAGCAGACAACTATGATTTGTTAACTCCTGAGCAACAAAAATTAACTGTTGGATCACCTGCATATGCGTATATTCATGCTATTAACGTGTCCAAGGGCAAGTATCCCGAAGGAGAAGCAATAATTGCTACGAGTCCTAAATATTCGCTATTGTATGCATTAAATGCATTAGACAAACAACCATTCGAAGCTGGTGAGCCTGCAATTGCCACAAATGCTCAATATTCATTTGAATATGCAAGATATGTGCTTGACGGGGCGTTTCCTGCAGGAGAACCCGAATTAGCAACCAACATAGTATACGCATACAGATATGCAGTCGAGGCAATAGAAAAAGAATTTCCAGCTGGCGAAGATGTTATAATTGCCGATGGGAATTTATCATTAAGATATGCTGTTAATGCAGTTAAAGGCCCATTTAAAAAGGGAGAAACTATCATTGCAAGAAAACCCGATACTGCATCTGAATATGCAACTAAAGTATTACACAATGCATTTCCTGCTGGCGAACCTGCAATTGCTAAAGATGCTGAAAGTTCTTACAATTATGCAAAATATGCATTGCACAGCACATTCCCAGCTGGAGAGGCGGCAATTGCTAAAGATGAATCAATACTAAAGAAATATCAAGATGAAATTGTTAATGGTCCGTGGGGTAAGGGAATAGATGGTATTGCCAGTGATGCCGATGCTGCATATCACTATGCCCGAGATGCATTAGGTAATAAGCCATTCCCCGAAGGTGAAGCTGCTATTGCAAAAGATCCTTACTATGCACTTTGGTATGCTCGAATGTTGGACAAACCGTTCCCTGCTGGTGAGGCTGCAATTGCAACAAGTGCCAACTATTCATATGATTATGCTAATAACATACTCATAAATAAACCATTCCCTGCTGGTGAGGCTGCAATTGCAAAAGATACACAGTTGGCGTATGATTATGCAAGAGTTATAATTAGAGGTCAATGGAAAATGGGGGAAGATGCAATTATGAAAGATTTTAGCACTTTAGTTAGCTACATTTCAATTGCTCGGAATCCCATACCAAAAGCTGAATCAATTATAGCAAAAGATGCCGGAGCTTCATATACATATGCAAGAGAGTGTCTCGGTGGTAACAGATTCCCCAAGGGAGAAGCAGTTATTGCAAAAGATATTGAGTGGGCAGAAGCATATGCAAGAGATATAGTAAAAGGTGAATGGAAACTTGGCGAAGATATATTAGCAACTGATCCAAGAGTTGCACTTAACTATGCTCGAAACATAAGTAAAAAACCATTTAAATTAGGGGAAAAAGTTATCAGTCGTGATCCAGGCGCTCTTGATTTATATAAACAATTTGTTGAAAAGTATAAAGAAAATCAACCAGTTGCAGCCGGTCAAGCTACTAATAGTTGGTCTTCTGCTACAACAACCGACAAACCAGTTAACTTGCTGAAAAAGTTTAACAGAGAAAAAGATAAATTATACTATACCCATCTCGGAGGGGATAATCAAGGACCATTTACGGCTGTTGAAATACTTGATAAAATTAAACAACGAAGCTTAAACACTACTAGTATTATATGGCGCAAAGGTCTCGATAAATGGGTTACTATTGACAAGATACAAGCCGAAATGCAAAAACCTACACTATATATGATACATGTAAACAATATCGATTATGGTCCATATTCAGCAGAACAGATAAGTGAGTTGTTATCTAACGGTGATATTACATTTGAAACACTTATAAGTAAACAAGGAACAGATAAGCAGACTACTGTACAAGCATTAAGTAAAGAATTAAACTTACCCGAACCAAAACAACCTCCTCCACGTCCTAATCGACAACCTCTACCCCCATTAGATGTTACTGCCCCTGCTAATATGCATTTTTATATTCTTAATGACAAAGAAAAAACCGGACCATATAGTATACGAGATGTATTTAACCGAATCGATACACCGGAAATAACAGACGATTCAAAATTTTGGAAACCAGGTATGGCTAGCTGGCAACCTTTTAGTGCAATAAAAGACGATATATTAAATGTAATCACGAATCGATAAATAATATATCTAGTACACACAAAGCCAACGCTAGTTGGCTCTTATTTTGAGAGAACATATGAGAGCAAGAGAATTTATTATTGAATCGTTTATAGTTGAAAGTTATTCTTTAGCTAGAACTGAATTTAGTCGTGCAGCCGCTGCCAAATTTGGACCCGAAGCTGTTGCTAAAATTGGCACCAAAGACGAGCCTAAAGAAGTTACACAAGAGATCAATAATGTCAAGCAATTACTTGATCAACATCGAGATCTAGCTAAAAAGAATCAATTTAGAAACCCAGAAGAAAAAGACATCAATCATTGGCGTAGTCAAGGGTGGGATGCTTTCAGTAAAATGATCAAACTGAAAAGCAGTGATATTACCGATAGCCAACGTAAACGTGGTAAAGTGGTAGGTAATGCAATAATGCTACGCGATGATTCCGAATGGAAGATTCTTATCCCACTGGACAAAGAAGCCAGCGTATATTACGGTAAAGGCACTAAATGGTGCACCACAAGACCATACGACTCATATTATGAAAGCTATGTATATAACGACAAGGGAACATTAATTTATGCCATAGATCAAGTTGGTACTGGTAAGCGTAGTGTTGCTATTTTAATAAAAGAGGATGGCAAGATCGAGATGTTTAACAAGCAAGACATCCCGATTGATACAACACAATATACCAAAATATCAGGACTTGACTCTAACAAATATATTGAGATGGCCTACTTGCCTAAAAATAAAACTCAAATAGAAGAATCACGAGAAATTTATAATACAGCCAAGGAAGAAACAAAAACACTATTAACAGCAACCCCACTTAACGTCGATGCATTAGAAGTGTCGTTAAAAATTACTAAGAATCGTCAAGACTGTTATAGATTTATAAAAAAATACAGCACAGAACAAAATAAACGTGTTACGGTTCACCCAATTATATTGGCAGCAGCCGCTGCGTATGTTAGCGGTAAAGATTACGAATCGAAACGATATGCAACTGATTTAGGAAAACATATTGATTTTTCTAAAATTCCAAATGCAACAATTAAAACAGCATTGCGATTAAGCCCTGAGTTATTTATATACAATTATGAGCTATTAAGTAAAGAGCAACAATCGTTGTTAACATCTTCTCCAAAATCAGCATTTATGTATGTAGTGGAAATTCGTAAAAGAGAACGAGTTCCAGAACTTGAACATATTATTGCACAAGATGCAAAATCCGCAGTCGACTATGCGAGCCAAGTATTGAAAAACACTCGATTTCCTGCAGGTGAGGCTGCTATTGCAACAGATGCTCAAGCGTCACATGACTATGCTCAGTATATATTAAAGAAAAAGAGGTTCCCAGCAGGAGAATCGGCTATAGCAAGTGATCCAAAACTTGCAGTTCAGTATGTAGAAAATGTACTCCACAGGCCATTCCCAGAAGCCGAATCAGAGATTTTAGAAACTGACTATCTCGCTAAACGTTATGGGGCCGCATTAGATGGTAATCCTTCGCCCACTTGGGAACGACTTATTAAAGACGATCTAGAGTTAATAATAGCTTATGTTAATGGAGTTAAGAAAAGAGTACCAGCATTTGAACCTAAAATAGCAGAGGAGGCTCTTTACGCATATGAATACGCAAAGATATTTAACAAACGATTCCCAGCTGGTGAACCCGCAATTGCACAATCAAGTTACTACTCATACGATTATGCAACAAAGATACTTAAAAAGCCATTTCCGGCCGGTGAAGAGGCAATAAAGCAAAACTCGAGTTTATGGCAAAAATATCAACAGTTTTTATCCACTGTTGCGCCAGTAGTTAACAAAGATAACAGTAATCAGAAAGTAGCATCTAGTGATGCATTTTCAATACTGCCGCCTGATGCTGTAAAAACAACAGAATATTTTATGGCAGACCATAATGATGATCCAGAGGGACCGTTTTCGTCAGTAAATGTATTACGTTTAATGAAAATGCATCACATGCAACCAGATCAGAAATTAATATGGCGAAAGGGGTTAAACAATTGGGTTACACTAGCCGATATGTTACCAGAATTAGATCCTACTAATTATAAACAGAAGAATCGACCATCTTCTCTACATAGTAATATCCCACCACCCCCATTAGATGTTGCCGACCCTTCTAATATGAATTATTATATTCTTAATGACAAAGAAAAAACTGGACCGTATAGTATACGAGATGTGTTTAATCGAATCAGTACACCGGAAATAACAACCGATACAAAAGTTTGGAAACCGGGTATGACTAACTGGCAACCTTTTATTGCAATAAAAGACGATATCTTAAATGCAGTCATGAATCGATAAATAATATATTATCACAAAAGCCAATATTAGATATTGGCTTTTATTTTGAGAGAACATATGAGAATACAACACATTATTGACGAAGCAAGGAGCCATCCTGAGTTAAACAAATCAAGTACCCCACTTGAACAAATTAAACAATTTTACAATAACTCTAATAGTAAGATTGATCGCAATGTTACTAATTTGTTCATTAGTCTAACATTACTCGATAAACTAGGTATTAATCCACAATCACATTATAATACTCCTCTTGGGATATATTCATACTCTGTTGATTATGTATTGAGCAAAGTTACAACAAACTTAACTGCTTTGCCATTTGTTGGTGATTCTCCATTTATAAGCATATTTAAAGTATCGTCACCTGCATCTGTTATAGTTTTAAATACAATGACAACTGGTGATCTTTACCATTACATGTCAGAAATTAATAAGATGCCACTGTACGCCCCACATATTCCCAATGATGCCGAAATTAATAAAGCAAGAGTTAAAACTCCAGGTGGAGTATTTTGGTACATTACAATGAAAACTGCACAAGGGGTTGCAACTCACTCTTCGAGATCAATCCCAGTGGTATGGAATGGCTTACTTAGAAAATTAGGAATACTCGGGTGTGTTGATACTGGTGATGGAATTATACATCAAAGCGAGCCAGCTCAAGCTGTATTTTTTGATGTATCTAATATTACCGTGTTAGGTCGAATAAAAAATAAAATAATACACTCTCATAATCAATTATCTGATATTTTAAGCAAAGCAGTAACGTTGGGGAAAAATAAAAGAAATCCTAATATTGAACGAGAACTATTGTCTAGTCCCGAGTTTGCATTTAAATATACACAAGATGTAGTGGGCAAAGAGTGGCCCGAAGCTGAACCAATTATTGCAACTAGTCCCGAATATGCATTTTATTATGCAAAGTATATACGTGGGCGTGAGTGGCCCGAAGCCGAAGATACCATTGCAAAAAGCGGATACTATTCAATGTTGTACGCTGTACATGTATTAGATGATAGATTCCCAGCAGGCGAAGCAGCCATTGCAACAGATCCTCTTTCAGCATCATCATATTTTAAAAAGTTTGGCATTGATCTTTTGAAAAAACAATATAAATAATTGCAACATGTATTTGCTATATAGTAAGATTTAAAATTTTGGAAATAACGCATGAAACTAAAAGAAGGTTTAAACTATCCTGTTATAGTAGTCGATGTACAACCTGCGTACGACAACCCAATTAACTACAAAATTATGGAGTTTGTTAACAAGCAAACTGGCCCAGTACTAATGTATATTAATGCCGATGATACTGGACTAACTGATGATACAAAAGGAACTGTAAAACAGTACTGGGAAGAACACTTATCATCATTTGACAACTATGACGATGATGAAGAATATTATAGTGATGCAGTTGATTGGTCAAGATTTCAAATTATTGATAAAGGGTATGGATACTTGCGATCATGGATGGACAGCGGAATTTCAGAGTCTACAATCATTGCAACTATTAGAGAAATGTATGCACAACACGTATACGATTCAAGGGATCTCGAATTTCCTAGTAACAATTTAACATCAACCGAAACTAATATAATAGATGCAATTGAGGGAATGGATAGCGACAACATATCAGTGAATTGGGTAAGTATTAAACAATTAAGAAAATTTAACGGAGCATATATTGTCGGCGGTGGGAGAAACGAATGTTTAAGAGAAGTTGAATTAATGATGAACGCTTTTAACATCAAATACAAACGCATTAACAGTTTAGTATATTAATATCAATAACTAATAAATACTATACTATTGGGATATCAAGGAACACAATGAAATTACGTAAAATTATTCTAGAAAACTATATCGAGGCTGCTGCCGAATTTACACAGCTCGCCGGTAATCCAGCCGAAGTGAATCAAACAATTGAAACATTTAAAACTTTAATAAATCGAGGAGTATTTAATAGTAAAGAACAAAATATCAATTACTGGAGAATGCAAGGTTGGAAAGCATTTAAAACTAAAGTAGCAGAACTATCTCAAAATTTAAATATTAATCAACAAAATACTGCTACATCTAACCCCGCAACTAGTCAACTTCAATCACTTTTAAATGCCCCACAGTTGGATCATAAAGCAATTGTACCACTATTGCTATCATCAAAAGATCCAGATTCATCAATTGCATATATTCAAAAGTATTCATCAATAGCAAAAAAACCAGTTAGTGTGCCTGATAGTATTATTGTTAGTGCACTACAACGTAATAATGGTATGCAAGCTAACTCTCAACTCGTACGTATGATTGATTTTTCGAATATTTCGAATACTACATTAAGTATGCTTATAAAAGACATGCCAGGCCAACTAGCATGGTTATATGATAGGTTAACACCTCAGCAACAATCAGTTGTACATAAAAATCCAAGGGCAATCGAACTGTTAATTTCTAGAAATAGAGGACCTATGCCTAAGTTAGAAGATGTAATTGCAACTGATGGTAAAAATTCGCAGGTATATGCTGAACATAATTTAGGTAACAAACCTTTTAAAAAGGGAGAGAAAGCAATTGCAAAACTACCAATGTCTTCAGTAGTATATGCAACTACTGCATTAAACAACAAGCGATTTCCTGCAGGTGAAAAAGCAATTGCAACAAGCGATCAAGCATCATTTGAATATGCTCGTCAAGTAATTGGTGGAGAGTGGCCCGAGGGTGAAAAAGCAATTGCAACAAATGGTCAGTATTCGTATGCGTATGCAGTAGATATTACAAACAAACGATTCCCTGCTGGTGAGGCAGCAATGGAAGCAGATGGATTATTAGATCGATACAATGCTGTATTTGAAAAGAAAGATGCAGAAAATAAAAATAATACTACTAATAAAGACAGTAAAGGTTGGGCAAATACAGTTAAAGGTTGGGCAAATACAGTTAAAGGTTGGGCAAGTGGAAAAGAAGAACCACCTGAAAGTACAGCTCAACCACCTGAAAGTACAGCTCAACCACCTGAAAGTACAGCTCAACCACCTGAAAGTAATAACAATGAAGAAGACGAAGCAGAAGACGATGAAGATAACGATAAAGAGTTTTCCGGCTACTATGTAATAATTAATAGTAAAGCCAAAGGCCCATATGAAATACCGGTACTTCAAAAAATGATGAGAAACGGTGAAATTACTGATCAAACTAGTGCTTGGGGTGAAGATTTAGACAGTTGGACTCCAGTTGCTGAAGTTGAGGATATCACTGAAGTATTAGTAACTGATCAGCAGTATTTTGTTAATATTAACGGAACTCAGTATGGCCCATATATGTTTAATGCATTAAAGATAATGATCGATGGACAACAAATTGATAAAAATGCAAAAGTATGGCGGACTGGCCTTGATAAATGGACAACTATAGCCAAGTTACCAGAATTAAATACGAAAACAGATTATGAATATTATTATGAAGATGCTAATGGTGAAACTGCCGGTCCCCATGATTTTAACGAAATGCAACAAATGCTTGCCGATAAGCAAATAACCAAAAAAACTGATGTATGGCGCGACGAGCTTGAAGATTGGACTCCACTTAGACAAATTCCAGAATTTAAATCTGGTAAGTAACAGGTTATTATGAAATCATATGAAATAATCAATGAAGCAATTAGTTTATCAAGGTATACGAATGTAACTGAGATGTTAATAATGAAATGCATTATAGATGCATTAAAGTTACCAACAACTGATAATGAGATAATTGACGAAGCAGATACTATTGAAGATTTACTTAATGTACTTGCAACGTCTTTTATGGACGAGCTATTAACTTCGTTACCAAAAGAATTAAAAACACTGTGTAATACTACTGTTCTGGGCTCGGTAAAGAAGACTGTGATGAGACCATCAAAAAAGAAGGCAGTTGTAAATGCTACTCCTGCCACTACTCCGCAAAATACTATAATTAGTGTTTCACGAATACGATTTATAAAATTACGGGACAGTGTTGATGGAGAGGCACTTGGACAAGTAATATCAATTTCCATTAGATTTTTGCAATATTGTAAAGAAACATACCAAACGTTGCTAACTGCTCAATTACCGGAATCTATTACATTATACAAGAACGATCCAAATGATGTTAAAGCTGTGCTTGATATTACTAGAAGTAATAAATTTGCATCTATAATATACAATAATCCTAGAATGCTAACTATATGTGCAACATTGACAAATATTTTACTACATGAAGTTGTACATGTGATCCAGCACTTGCAAGTTGATAGATCTAATAATAAAGATCCAATGGTACATAAAAGTTATTTAAGTAACAAAAAGCTAACAAACAAAGCGGGTCAGGATGAATTTTATCAGAAATCAGTGGCTAAAGAGTTTGATAGTAGATGGGATCGGTTGTATCATGCAGATGCCCGCGAAATTACAGCATATGCCCATAATTTTGTACAGCAGTTTATTCGTAAGTATGATTTAAATAAAGGTAATACATTGCCTCCATTAAATGTAATTGCAAGAGAAATACCCGATGAAGTAAAAACACGGTTTAATCCAACTAATAACAAAGAATTAAAAGTCTACAATCGATATTTAAAAACAATTTATAATGAATTAGCTCGAACTTACGAAGATGTACCAAATCAACCAAGAAGATTCGATTAACAATCTGTTATGTATAACTCACTAGTAGCCGGCAATTTAATTATTGCACCGCCTTCGTTAACAAGTACAAACTTTGCCAAATCAGTTATAATGCTGTTAGGGCGACAACCAACACTTGGGTTTGTACTTAATAAACCATCAAACATTTTAATCAGTAGCATATTTCAGGATATACCTGCATCAATGGATGATAATATTTTTTGGGGCGGATCCGAAAATACAAATACTGTATGGATACTACATACGAAGGATTGGAGAATGTATAACACAACTGATATAACAGATGAATGGTGTGTTACATCAAATATTGATATGTTTTCCATAATAGCCAAGTACACTCAACCTATGTACTGGAGGGTGTTTGTTGGATGCACGATATGGAAAACTGGTCAACTAGAACTCGAAATCGAGCAGATTGATGTTGATACTGCATCTCAAGGATGGATGATTGCTCCAACACAATCTGCTGAATTTATAATGGATTGTAGTTATTCAGATTTATGGTATCATTGTATTAACGAATCAACAAAATTTGCGATACGCAATATGTTTTCAGAACACAATAATCCATAACTATCCTTAAATATTAATTTTTTGTTTAATAATGAGCTAACGCTCATTAGCAATTTACTGTATTTGCGCATCTAATGCCGCAGTGCTTTAGCGTAGCAGATAAAAGCGCATAAAACTACCTGTTATTTAATGGTTTTACAATTAAAAGATAAATAAAAGTACAATGGCAAACACTGCATACAAGTATAGACTAATTCCAACTACCGATCAAGAGAAACAACTATCTCAATTGGCGGGTGCCACTCGATGGCTATGGAATTATATGCTTGATTTGAACACTAAGCAGTATGCCATTGATAAAAAGTTTATATTCAAATATGAACTGAATAGACTAATACCCGAGCTAAAGAAAACGCATGAGTGGCTAAAATTGCCACCGAGCCAGTCATTGCAAGCAGTCGGATTTGATTTAGATAGAGCGTTGCAATCAGTATGGAAAAGTAAATTCGGGTTTCCTAAATTTAAATCAAAACACAAATCAAAAGATTCATTTCGCATACCCCAAACAAATGGGCATATTGGTATCACAGAACGCCACATTAAAATACCTAAGATTGGGCTAGTTAAATGGCATTATCATAGACCGGTTGAAGGTATTGTGAAATCAATTACAGTATCAAAAGATATAGATCAGTGGTATGTGAGCGTATTAGTTGAAACACCAGATGTAATTAAAACGCCAATCGATCCCACTAATTGTAATGCAATTGGCATCGACTTGGGTATTAGTAGTTTTCTAATTGATAATAACGGCAACAAAGTTGATAGTCCGCATTTCTTGAAAAAGAAAGCCACTAGACTTAAGAGATATCAACGCCAAGTAAGTAGAAAATGCAAGGGAAGTGCAAACAGGAATCGAGCAAGAATTAAACTAGCCAAGTGGCATAGGGATATAAGAAATGCCCGTGCTGATTGGTTACATAAGTTAAGTAACAAAATTGTAAATGAACATGACTTAATATGTGTGGAGGACTTGAAAACCAAGAGTCTAATGAAACACCGGAAGCAAAAGTCGTTAAATAGAGCCATTAGTGATCAGGGATGGGGCATGTTTCTAACAATGTTGAAATATAAAAGTCAACAAAGAGGAAAAACATTGACCCAAATCAATCAATATGCACCATCAAGCAAGGCATGCAGTTGTTGCGGTCATGTAATGGATAAGATGGCTCTTGATATTCGAGAGTGGGAGTGCCCCGCATGTGGCGCCCATCATGATCGAGATACAAATGCCGCTAATAATATCCTTTTTTGGGGTATTATGGCAACTAAAAATACCCTAGGAACTGGGGAAATTAACGCCTGTGGAGATACGAGTGCCGATGTGAGTAATCAATGTCGGGTATCTACGAAGCAGGAAGCTGTGGGCCCTTTAGGGCCGCAGTAGTTCACCTCATCCAGATTGTAACGTCACACTTAGCCCTGGCGGGCTAAGAAAAATAAAATCTCATCCGAGTTGCGTTTATCACATAGCATTAATGCATTACCGAGGCGGTCATCCTGTACCTCTAGCATTGTCTTAATAATGACGGCGAACTAATATGCACATGCTATCGTGCATCTAGCCGTGGGTTATTAACCCTCTTTTAGCCTTTTTCTTGAATCAAATATAGCAAAATTGGTTGTATGGGAAGGCATGTCCAATCATCGTCCTGTCAAGGATAGTTGCATATATACTCAATGATATCTTTGAGATTTACAGTCCCTGCGACCCGCGGTCCAGTTGTCATAGGCACTCGAAATTAGCCAGTGCAAGCTTTAAATATCTAGTTGTATTAATTACAATACAAGTACAGTATACGATATATTGTAACCCAATGTCAACGCCAGTATTACCATAAATATAATTACAACTTGATACACTTATGAAATTACTTGAAATTATAACCGAAGCTACTATTAAACAAGAACCTCCATTAAATAGTAATATTAATGATGTTCAACCACATTTGTTAACATGGGAAGAATACTTGGCAGTTGCCAATCCGCAAGATAAATGGCACAGTACTGATACGTATGACTATACATTAGCAAACTTAAACGAACCTTGGGTGCGCAACAAGTTAAAAACTGCAAAACAGTATGTTACTAAACTGATCAAGGGAAGATCATTTACATTTTATATAAATGTAGAAGATAAGCGTGAGTTACAATATAATAACGTATCTCCTGCACAAATGGATAAAATTAATAATAACCCATACAACTATGAATTTACAGTAGTCGATGACGAAAGTGGAAATGTTGTAGGTACTGCCCAAGATGAATGGGGAGCACTATTAATATCAGTAGCAAGAGAATTTAGGGGATTTAATTTAGGAGTGTTGTTGGGTACATTTATTAGAAAATATGTACCAGCTTATAACTCCGGCGGACTTACTAGTGGCGGTAAGCACAATTTATATAAAGTTTATTCAAATGCAGTAAAAGATGCAATGGCCAATGGAGTATATAGTAAACTAGTCAAAGCTCGAAAACTGTCTGCTAGTCGTGCAACCGAAATCATTAATAGTGCTAATTTGGCAACTAAACTGCCATCATCACTAACTCCTGATCGAACATTTGAAAATAATAAACAAGATTGGGTATGCATGAATGATCACACTTCGTTTATTATATACAATAGCAAATTACTAGCTTTATACAATCGAGATGCAGTATCAGATTTTTGGAAAGATGAATTAATTGTTGGTATGGGATTTGCCAGTTCAACTGCAATTGACAATGATTTAGTAATTTATCAATTTGGTGGGAAAGATGATGCAGTAAAGAAATTAATAATGTCACTTCTTATGACTGCGGCACAAGACTTAGGATATAATGTGCGAGTAGAGGATCAGTTTGTTAAGTATGTAGATATGAGAAAAGTCGAGAAGTCAACTGAAAAATCCTACTCCAAAAATGAATTAGTGCTTAAACCAGTTAACTACTCGACTCGTATACCAGTAATGATTCAAGCAGATCAACAATTACGTAAAAAGTATGACAAGCATGATGAATTTAAATACTGGTTGCAAGAAACTGCAACTGCAAAATACGATTAACTACTAGTATCTTTCCAGTAGTTGCGTAAGTATTCAGCTTCAGTAGTCGAGTTTGCGGTAGCAAGTGCAGTAATGGAATTATCGACAATTGCTTGTGCAAACTTTTCAAGCAACTGTGCATTCACAGTTGGATACAAACTACCGCCAACTTCTAATGCAATCATTTCAAATTTTTTATTCATAATGTTATAGTGTTGTGTAATCGCCCTTACCGGGAATTACGTTTCTAATGCCACCACGTGGATTTTCAGTATCACATGGGGTTCTTGGAATATAATGTATATGCGGATACATAACTGTTTGCCCAGCTGATACTCCGAGATTTATCCCGATATTTGCAGATGCAGTTGAACTATGAAAATTAATTGCAACTTCAAATGCACTGGCAATTCCATCAGTTGTATCAGTTAATGGTACAAACAATAAATGCCCGTCTGTAACTGGAAACGCATCTTGGTATATCCATACTTCGGGCAATTTGCAAATGATGTTAGTGGGATCCCATGGTGCAATCCCAGTTTCCAATGCTTCACTGAGGGTCATTATTATGCGTCACTATTATCAGTTTGATTAACTGGATCATTACTGATTCCCATTAATACATTTAACTTTCTATCAAAGTTATTCATGTATTCTAATTGGATATGGTGCAAATAAACATATAATTTATTGTCATCTGTCCAATCTTTAACCAGTTCTTTCATTTTACTATCAACTTGTAATTCAAGTTGTTTTACGAATTCTTTCACTTCCATTTAATATTTCCTTTAAAGTTTCTATGCTATCTCCCGTATTGGAGTATATACATAACTTTTGATGATTCTGCAATATCGAGTTCTTTACACCATTCGTCGAACCAGTATTTTCTGTGATTAATATACCATTCATGATGTCCAGATGGGCGTTCAATTGCCGGGCCATCTTCTCTGTGTCGTAATCCGTGTACCCACCATTCCTGTGAACCATCTGCATTTTCCACTGCCGGGCCTTCGGTATTATGCAATCTGCCGTTGTCAACCCACATGCGATTGTTATTAATTGTAACTTGTTTCATCAAATACCTGACTTGGGAATATAAAATACACTGAACTTAATTACTTCGTTGCAATAATTTTCATAATTTTTATTTACATGCGATGCCGGGTGCCCTAATAAAGTATCACATAACCAACGATACACATAATCGGTATCAATATTATTAAATATGCGATTACTAAAAGCATGGGCAAACGATTTTGATGGGCTCTCGCTAGTAATAGATTCTGAAATTATATTCACTATTTGCGAATATAGTACTTGTTTATTTCCCAAGTTACCGTCGGCATATCGATAGCTGAACTTTTTTATAATCTTAACACAAAATTTAATATCTTGTTCAGTTAAGTTATTAATTGTTTGTGTTGTTTCGATACCATCACTATCAGTAACAACTACTAATCGGTATCCTGCTAACTTGCTCATACTTAATCCTTAGGTAAACGGTTTAAATGTTTCTATTTCGACATTACATTTCTCATTTGTAAATTGACTGAAATTATAACTAACACCCCTTGACCAAAACCACCACTTTTCTCTATAAAATCCTTTTGTGTGTATCTTGTCAATTTCTTCAGGAGTGCCATATATTTTAAAAATAGCATTCATGCTATTAGTACATCCAGTAGTTGCAGTGGGAATTTTATCAGCACTACATGATATAAGATTTAGCAATAGTAATATGCTGGTTATTAATTTAATCGATCTGTTACTCATTGTTAGTTAACCACAATCCATTTGATATGTGTAATCGTAACCAATAATTAAATTTACGGTTGCCGTATAGTAATCGATACTTATGCAATAATCGATCAGCTTCGGCATATTGATTATTATTGATACATTCCCATATTTTATTCACTGCCGTTGCAACTTTCATCTTTTATTCCTTAAACAATACTAATAATTGTTGTGCAAGTGCATTGTTACCCAATACTGGTGCTAAATTAATATGTTCATTTTTGTATCGCTGATACAGATCCATTTTATTTTCGATTTTAGATGCAGTTGCATTTGCCAATCGATCAGCACTTTTAATCAACTCGCTACCCGGAGTTACTGCGATCTTTTTAATGGCACTGGCCATTTGCTCTGTTCTTGAGCTACCTTCACCAGTTACTGCCCATACTAAGTCTGCTATACGAGTATTAAACATTTGTGTAATATCACTGTATGTAACAGTAGTATCTTCAATTATATCATGTAAGTATGCGGCAGCAATAAGTTCAACATCGTTAGTAACTGTTTTAATATTTGCAACAACATCGTTAATGTGTTTCATATATGGATAAGTTCCATACTGTTGTGTAGCATGTTCTTTTTCAGCAAGTGCCTTTGCAGTATTAATAAAATTATCCATAAGTTAATTACCAATCAAATGCAATTTTTACAGAATTAGTATTATTAGATTTGTTAATATGCTCTATTACTTGATTCCATGCATTAATAACAGCTTCTTTCCATTTATCATCGTCGATAAATTCAATATCGGCTGTGAATGCGTCTACAATAGTGTCATTTTCAATGTCATCGTAAAAAATATCAGAAACCACAACATGCCAGCAATCTTTGTAGTCTCCACCGATTACGTTGTGATAATCACGAAACTCATTTTCACTTATACCCAACACTTCACACATTGCAAGTTTAATGCTATCCCAACTATACACAGCTTGCATTAACGGGGTAATTGGGGTTGTTATTTGTTTAGTTTGTTCCATATATGTTATTATGATGTTTAGTTAAAAATGTATTATAACATAATGCTTGTGTATTGTCAACAGTTTTCACTTGTAGCAATAACGCTCGTTACGTTGTCTTTTAAATAATTGTGTATCTTGCTGACCAATACCCAGGGATGCATTTTGGTTCCCCAAGGGGAATTTCATTCCAGTTGCTATCGTTTGTATATAATGCCATTCGGTCGCCGTGATATGATATTCTGTAAACAAACACGTTTTTGCCTTGAGCAATTGCATCCATAAATTCCATTTGTAAATCAGTGATTGATTTATTAGTAGTTGTTCTTGCTTCAATTGGTCTGCCGTTGTAATATGCAACTGGTTCAGTCATATATGCCGTGATATATGATTTAAGCCATGTTACTGGTTCAGTAACACAATTAGCAATATTATACATAACATTATAAGGGTCAATCTCGTTATTTTCTACCCAACAATCAACGATCCGCTTTTTAACTTCTTTTAAATCTTGTTTCCAATCTTCGTAGCCAACAGTTGTTGTTTCGGCCGGAGTATTGATAATTTCCATATAGTGTTCCTTATAAAATATAATTATAACATAATTTTATTATGTTGTCAACCACGCAGGACAAATTCTGATTCTCATTGTTCCCACACTAACGGAATTGGTGTGTTAAATGTCAACACTTGGTCACCATCTCGGTGCATGGTAACTTGAATTAGAATTTGTTTTGATTTTTTGGCATGTTCTATAAAGCTTGATGCGTTGTTGAAAAACAATACGTTTGGTCCATTATCTTCTGATGGTAACATCGAAAATTCAATAGGTGTATTATCATCAAATCTTACAATAACTGTGCATTTTCGATAGCTACATAATACTATCCCGTTTTCTAATGTGAAAAATGCATTGGTTCCATATTTGGTAGATTGTCTAATATACAATTTACCATAGTTAGTGCCGCTATATGGAAACTTTAAAGTTAATGAATTTGAACTTGTTAACATTGCATACTTAATAGGTGTACTAGTCATTTGATCCGTGGACTCGAAATAATTCCATTTTGATAATGAACTAGCAACATTAGTAGTAGGAACTGATGACGGCAAGTTAGAAATTCGATCAGGTCTTGTTGTTAGCGTATTAAGTAACATTACTACTACAGTAATTAATAGTCCAACAAAACTTATTCCAACAAGTGTAGTAATTATTCTTTTATTCATGTTTCACGATTATAGTGTTGTTTAAAGTAGTATTATAACATAATTGTTACTATATTGTCAACGTCTGTTGTCATAAATATGTTATAACACTTACCATACTAATATGAGAATACAAGACATTATATACGAAGCACGTCGGAATCCCGAATTAAATAAATCAGAAAGGCCAATTGATACTATTAGCAGATATCTTAATACAGCATCGACTATCTTGGGAAATAATAAAAATTTATTTATTAGTATGACTGATATTGCTAAACTTGGTATCAATCCAAATAGTAGATTTAACACTCCAAATGGTATATATTCGTATACTGGTCAATATGTTGTTGATAGAGTGCAACGTAGTAGACTAGATACATTGCCATTTGCTGGCGATAAACCATATGTAAATATTTTTCAAGTACGTGATCCGGCATCTATTATTGTTTTAAGTTCGTTAACTAAATCAGATGTTGAGCGATATGTACAAAAAATACAATCTATGCCTGAATATGCATCACATATTCCACAGTATACAGGACCTGCACGAGTTCAAACGCCAGGTGGTATATTATGGTATACCACTATGAAAGTTGCAGAAGGATTTGCTCGAGAAAATTCTCGAGAAGTGCCACTTGTATGGAGTACATTGTTTCGGAAATTAGGAATAAATGGGTGTATTGATACTGGTCAAAGTATCATACACCCAGCTGAGCCATATCAGTCTGTATTTTTTGATACAAGTATACTTAGATTGCTTGATCGAATAGCCAATACATCAAATAAGAATGTCGGACCCACTGCCGCAACTCGAGCAAAGATACGAGATCTATTTAGATCAGTAACAACAGCCGACGAATACGAAAATGCAAAACAGTATAGTAGTAATATGCCTGGTGTTGATCCGGCCATATCACAGTTTATTGTAGCTTTCATACCATTGGATATTCTAGTTAAGTTTAATCTAGATGATGCCATTCGCCACTTAGAATTAGATCCAAGAGCAGTTGGTACTAAAGTTGAAAAATATTTTACTGCGTCACCTGAATACGCACTCAGGTATGCAACACTAGTCGACAGACGATTTCCTGCAGGCGAACGTGCAATATTAACTGATCCTAAATCGGCATTTCTTTACACTACAAAATTCTTCCCCGACAGATGGCCCGAAGCCGAAGATATAATTTCTACTAATGCTGAAACAGCAATGGAATATGCAATAAAAATATTACAGAAACGATGGCCAAAGGGAGAACCGGCAATTCTTACTGATCCCGAATCAGCATTTTCTTACACTAACCGATTTTTTACAAACGGCTGGCCTGAAGCGGAGCCTATAATTAGCAAAAATGCCTTTACAGCATTTAACTATGCATCTATAATATTAAACGGTGGGCGAGACTTTAGCACTAAGGTTAGATTTCCTGCTGGTGAAAAAGCCATTGCAACTAATCCAAAAACTGCATATCAATATGCCAAAATGTTAGGTAAGCCGTTCCCAGCTGGCGAAAAGGCAATTGCAACCGACGGTGGTGCGTCGCTTCACTATGCAATATATGCACTTAATGCAAGATTCCCAGCTGGCGAAAAGGCAATTGCATTATTATTTGATGGTCAGGTTAGCGACACACTATCGGACCTAATTAATAAATATGATAGTCGATTTGGTACTAATATAGGCACTGACTACCTTCTTGCACAATACATAGTTGATGGTACAAAAGGTCCGTTCACATTGCAACAACTAAAAAGTGAATTTGAAAACTTTCGTATCTTTAAGAACACACCTGTGTTTGCTATAATGTCCAACACATCAACTACTGCGGGAAAGCTACTGAATAAAGTATAAAGTATGTATACAAGAAAAAGCAGGGTTTCCCCTGCTTTAAAATTATGCTAATCTAGCATTAGCTCTTATTTTATCAAATGTAATTTCTTTTACAAGCTTTCCATTTTCAAAAACAGTTTCTAATGCAGACTTCCATTCAATCCCATTGTCTGTCCAGTTAGTTGGCTTTTCAACTGATGTACAAAACTCGTTACCAGATTTCCAAAGTTCAACACGTCCCTTTTTACTTGCTTTACCTTGATCGGTAATTGGATCTTTAAATACATCTACCCATTCACCGTCAATACAAGCCGAACTTGCTTTCATTGCAAACTTTAATGTATCTCGATCAAGTCCTTGTAAAAGCTGACCTCCCATACCAAATGCAATGTTATCAGCACTCCACCCAAGTGCAGTAAATGCACCTAAGATACTGCGAATAGTTGATTCGTTAACTCCGTCACCTTGAATTAGTCGAACATTGTTTAATACTTTAAACCCTTTTGAGTTTACAGTATAGCCAAACTTCTGTCCAAGTATTTCAACTAACCTTCTGTTTACTTCAACTGGATCGCCACTATCCGGACGAATCACAACTGTTGCGCCACTATCAATTACTGCTTGTCGTAACTCTGTACCCCAGAGTTTATCGGCTGCATTGTAAATATCGTAACTGTCCGAAACACACGCAAAAATTGCACCAGGCTTGCCAAATTGCTGAATCATGTTTTTGTATGCTTCAACTTCATTCTCTCTGCCCCATGAGGTAATCGTGGAATGTTCACCTGCTGGGATAGAAAAGCCAGCAACACCTGCATTGTAATATTTTTTAGCAAACAATACTCCACTTAATGTATCAGTACCCATAAAATTAATTAAATGAGCAGCTCCACCAATACCGGCAGTTTCCATGCTTGATGCTCCTCGAGCTCCAAAATCATGAAGCTTAAAGTCAATGCCAGAAATGTCTCCAGTTGATTCAAGATAAGATTCAATAATTTGTCGAATATGATTACTTCGAGTTGCCACAGTAGTTGGATACCAAATTGCACGGAGCAATGCAGTTTCTAACCATGTTGTAAGCCAGTAACAAGCTGGATCGGTATTTTCAATTGTAGCTAATACATTTTTAGTTGGTATAATCGTACCTTCTTCAACTGCACGAATTCTAACTGGCAAATATCCGTTATGCTTGTTTAAAATATATTCCCACCCTGCACGATTAAATGGCTCACCGTGTGCTGTAAGAATTTCATCTGCAATGTTAATATCTTCTTGTGTAATTGGATCTAACAAGTATTCTTTAACAAATGCTTGTAAACCAAAAAATACAGTTTGATTATATTGACCGCCTCGACTTTCGATGTAAGAAAATACTCCTGTGGTACCTGGGGGATACATCAGATTCATCCCCACTTTATAACTATCCGTATTCAGGATGATTGATGATAATTTTGACATAATAAAAGTTCCTTTTATATAAAATGCCACCAGTCTATCTAGTGGACTTTGTTTTGTAGTTACCTACAAATTTATTTATGCTAACTATAACATGCATTATTGCTTGTTATGCTTTATTATACACTAATAATTAGTATTAGTCAATATTTATTTTTGTAACCGCAGATATATAATAACTGCTGTATCATTAATATTATTGCACTTTAGAAAAAGTGCGTTTAATTTCTACTACTTCAACTTCTTTATCCAAATTAAGGAAATATGCATCATCTTCGTATGGGATTGCTTCGGGTTCGCCGTGCTTACCGCCACCGTAATAGTATGTCCATCCTACCCATTTGTCACCAAGTTTTCTAGCAACACTATCTGTTTCATAGTGTCGAGACCACTCTGGTCTAATGTTAGTGGGGATGCCACTTTCACGAAATTCTTGATATGTGTCATACAATTCATCGTGACAGTGATTATCAAACTTTTCATCTAAGTCATCTAAGTCGTCGAGTGATACTTCGATTCTAGTTGTTGGATTTTGAGCATTGTAATCTTCAAAAATTGCAAATATGATTAGTTGTTTTGCTGTTGGCATGAATTCTCCTAAAATTAATTATAATATGTCAATAGAAAGCCCGCAAATACGGGCATCATTGATATTAAACTTAGACTTTTCGTTCTTTAATAGACTGGCATACAACGCATAATTGTACACCAGGCACTAACTGTTGTCTTGCTTCTGGGATATCATCACCACACTTAACACATTCAGTTGCACTTGGTTGTTCTGCTTGCTTTTCTAACAATTTTTGCACATTTGCAATTGCACTCATGTTAAGATGAATAGCTTGAATTTGTCCAATTTCGGCTTCTTCAAGGTTGTCACCACTATAATCATGATCATCTATCATGTAAACTCCAGTTAATTAATAAAAATGTTATTATATAATAATAACATACAGTTGTCAACTAGCATTATCTTCTAATGCCATCTAAGTATTTATTGTAAACCGATTAAATCTTGAATGATTTGATAATGGTCTTCATACATACGATCACTACTAATTTTGCTAATTGGAACCCATAGTGCATGTTTTGCATCATCGGATCCTTTTACTTTTGGAAGTGCTCCATCACCGAGATCGATTAAGAAGCAGTGTGTAATAGTGCGACCACGTGAACTTCGGTCTGGATGATCAAATACTTTAACACGTTTAATACTACCTTCTAATACCGGAACTGGTACTTTGATTTTAGTTTCTTCTTTAAGCTCACGAATAACACCACTGGCAATACGTTCGTTTACATTTAAGAAACCGCCGGGCAATGCTAGTAATCCTTTACCAGGAAATGCTTTACGCTCAACTAGTAATACATGTCCCGAGCATACTACTAACGCATCAGTAGTTACAAAAATTGGAGGGTACGGTAAACTTGCAAACTGCTTTTTGTAGTTAGTAACAAATTCACGCTCTTGAATAATTTGCGCATACTCGGGTGTATCTTTAAATTGATCCAAGAAATCAAATGTTGATCTTGGAACTACATTTTTAATAAAATTCATATTAACGTCATTACGGAAATATAAATCACGTACATCAGTTGCATTAAGCGGCTCAATAAGGTCGACTGATTCAAATTCCCATTGTGGGAACATATTTAAGTAATCAGAACTAATATCTTTTTTGTGTCCAATAATGCCAATTTTGCCAGATGGTGCATAACTAGCAACAATTGATTGAATACGGGCGGCCCACGCAGTATCGTTGTAAATTGAATCTGGGTTTGGTGCTACTGACACTGCAATATCAAGACCACTAGTTGCAGTCTTAATCATCGATGCACGTTCGTAACTGGTAAATGGGTTTTTATAAGTTCTAGGTTGATCAGCAGATCCGGTAATTATTAAAATTCTGTGAGCTAGGGTGGTGGCACGTTTGATAATTTCTAAATGTGCGTTGTGTAATGGTTGAAGTCTTCCGATGAATACTA
The DNA here is from genome assembly GCA_022885665.1 of Triops longicaudatus. NCBI lineage: Eukaryota > Metazoa > Arthropoda > Branchiopoda > Notostraca > Triopsidae > Triops > Triops longicaudatus. The sequence continues at coordinate 365,871 of JAGQDJ010000018.1, forward strand.
ACAAATAATATTTTTTTGACATACATAAATCCTATGTTGAGTTTAAAGTAACAGAGTCTATCTCTGTTAAGTATATTTATTATACTATGATATTGTCTAATTGTCAAGTACTATGATATAGATAATATGTAACGCTGACACTAATACGTGAAATAAGGAGCATATGCTCCTTATAATATTACTTAGTTAGATGTTATTTCTTTTTAACGTAAGTTTCTGGCAATGTATAATATGCCCATTTACCGTTGTTATCTGGATTAACCGATGCCCATTTTTTATGTGTGCCCAATGTTTCGCTTAACTCGCCAACATTATTTTTAAAACAACCACGTAACGCACCAAGTGATTCTTGGAACTTTGGAGTTTTGTATGCTCGTGTTACATATAACGCTTCAGTTGCTACTGATGCAATACCTGCACCACCTTGACCTAAATTACTGTAATTTAACTTAGCTGGTACATATACACTTTTGAGTTTACCAATTGATGCTTCACTAAACGGTAACAGTTTATAGTTTTTATTTAATGATTTAATATCATCCATTGGCTGGCCACCAACCATTACAATTGCCGCAACTTTGCCTTCATCTAATGCTTGCTTTGCTGATTTAAAATCTTGCACTTCAAGTACTGTAAAACGAATTTCACTTTGTAATCGAATTACTTGGGCTGTAACAACACTACCGCCCCATGCCGCAACTGGTTGATCAGTTAAGTCAACAAGCGAATTAAGTGGTAAATTCTTACCGCCAATACCAGCAACACCACCTACTTTGATGGGACTTACTGTTGGTGCAATAACATGCACTTCTTCAGGGTGCAGTGCAAACAATGTTTTAATGTTTGACAAGTCTTCATTACGTGCTCGATAAAACAACACGTCGGTTTGTACAATTGCCGCATTTACTTCATTGCCAAGAATACGATCCATATTTTGGATTGAACCAGTACTTGGCATTTCAACTTGCATGATCTGATCTTTACATGTTTGTTGAAACTCTTTAAACATTCGACTGTATGTGCCTGTTGAACTGCCAGTTGACACTTTTAGTTGAGTTTGTGCTGATACTGTTACGGATGCCACAAATGCAATGGCCGCTACTGCGAGTTTTGTAAATTTCATAGTTTCTTTCTTGTTAATAATTAGTTAATTTTTAAATCTTTAAATGCGTTATCACTTACTGGGTTTGATGGTGCAACTTGTTCAGTCTGACTACTCGAACTAGACTGCGTTTGTTCCATGCCACCGGTTGCAACAAATAATATACCTAAAATAGCCAGTACAAAAATACCGCCAATAATACGTGCTTTCATGTTATACCCCTACTTTCTGCTTTGATGAAACTGACATATTAAATGTTTCACTTGGATTATACTCTAACACTTGTGTGTCGTCAAGTGCCGCGGCAACTTCGAGTTGTGCAAATGCACGATTCATTGATGTAAACACAGCATCTACCGCAGTATCTGCTTTAAGCTTTTCATATAAATCACCCGTGTCCATACCTGCTGCCATATTAGCCGCTTGAGCCGCTTGACTCATATCCCAGTATGCTTTCATTTCCTCGAGTTTAATTTGTCCTTCTTGCAATGAAAGCATTGCATCGGTTAACGCATCTTTCTTGCGTTCGACTAATGTTGTCATCATATGCAACTGTTTGTTAAACTCGTCGGCTCGTTCGGGATATTTTTTTGCAAAAGCAACACATTTAGTTTTAAATGTATCTCGAGCAGTAACTGCTGTTTCGACATTTTCTTTAAATACATTAAATGCCTGCTTCTTTGCCGCTAATAAATTAACCATTGTTTCAATTGGATTTTCACCAGCTTCGTGCATAATTGCTTTTACTCGCCAATTTGCCAACTTCATTGACACGTATGGCGTAAATGTAACAATTGTTAATCCTACTCCGGCTGCAATTGCTAATCCAATTAGACCTGTAATTGCCATATAAATAAACGGGCTAACAATTAACCCAATAAGGCCAATTAACCCAACTGTTGCCCATTTTTGTATACGAGCTTTACGTTCGTTAATATCCATTAAATTTTCCTTTGTATTTGTTTATGTGTTAGTATTATATAACATAATTACATTGTTGTCAAGTAGTTTTGCAATATATATTTTTCACAGTATTGTTTATGATGATGTATAACACATCTTGGCCAAAATAAACCACAACACGCCTAAGATATAATTTTCAGTTTCGTAGATTTGGTGAATTGCGCTTGTGCCGTTCACGGATGCAAGTAATCCATTTGCAAAACACCACACGCCAAATGCAACTAATACAATTGATAAGATTTTCATAATATATGTTTCTTGTTAAAGCATAATTATAACATATCTGCAAATAGTGTCAACTAATTTGATAATTATAGTCACATCGTGAAAAAAGGAGCATTGCTCCTTTTTTCACACTTACATTCTTGTTTTTTTCTTAGCAACCCTAGCAGGAACATATCTGCTTCGATCTGATCGAATTCGGGGCTTAGTGATGGTGTTAGTGTGTATTTGTTTATTTGCAATTTCACAACCAGCAACAAAACTATCACTATGAGAATCACAGGCACTTTTGCCCTTATGTCTCATGCCCCACTGATATCCAGCCGAGTGCCCTTCACAATTTTTTTTACATGTGCGACCGTGGAATGAACTTTCTAGTATAATTTCGTGTATTCTCATACTAGTATTTACCATTCCATTTAAATTTTAGTATTAGATTTTTTCACCTTGCGTAGTACCACGGAACCCTTTAAACCGTGGGAATCGCAAACTATATACATCTTCACTATCTTGATTTTTAGTTGCCGCATCGGCACGTACTTCAACAATAAATCCATATAGTGAATCTCGAGAATCCCAGATTTCTTTACGTTGTTCGTCGGTTAAGCCCGATCCAACGTTTACTCTAATAAATTTATTATCATCAGTACCTTCGCAAACTAATGCACCCAATACTCCTTCGTTTTTACCAGTACCTTCTTCAAAGCCAACAATCGAGAGTGACACATCGATAAATGGTTTAGTTTTAAGCCATGCAGTTGATCGCTTAAACTCGTATTTTGCATCTGGATCTTTGAGCATAACACCTTCGTATCCATCTGCCAGCGCCAATTGATTGAATGCATTTAACTGCGAAATGCCAGCTGATGTATCTAAATCAACTGTTTCCCATGGAACAATACAAATGCAATCATGATCGCTAAACATTGGCTGAAATGTCGAAGTAAGCGTATTTAAACGAAGCCGTTGGTTAAGCGATACGTTATGCGATTTAAATTCTGATAATGGCATAACGTCGAACATATTAAAAACTGTTTGATCACTGTTAACATTAGTTTTTGTATGCAGTTTTTTCATTAAATCTTGAAAGTTTGATGACATTACTTCACCATCAAATACGTAGCTTCTAGCAATGTTATCGATGTTTGCTTCAAATGCCGCAATAATGTGTGGGAAATTTACTAATTCTTTACCATTCCTAGTGTACATAACAACGGTACGACTTTGATAATCAACTACAACTAAACAACGTACTCCGTCAAGTTTGCGTTGTACAATTTTTTTACCGGAAACTTTTGTTTCATGATTTTGACTATCATGGGCAAGCATACATTCAAACACAGGAACAGGTGCAATAGTTGAACCTTTTAATACTTTGTTTACTGTTTTTTCACTAACACCGCAACGCAAGTCTTTAATAAGAATACGTCGGTACCAGTTGTTCCATTGTGATTGTGTTGCAACATCCATAGCCAATGCAATTGCATCACGTGCGGCATGACCAGTTAGTGTGCGTCGATATAATGCGTCACACAGTTCTAAGAAATTTACCCAACTTAATCCTTGACCGCTATCGGTTTCTTTAATTGGTACTTGTTTAACACCAAATGTATATAGCTGATCTAAGGCCATGCGAAGTCCATCGAAAAATTCAACTAAGTCTTCTTTGACAGCAGATGCTAAAATCTTTTCTTTTGCAAGTCGACTGTTGTCTAACTCAAGTTGAATAATAATGTCTTGTGGCTGTGTTCTCATATGTAATTCCTAGTACGTTGTTAAAATATAATGTATTATACACTATTATTGTATAGATGTCAACTTAATTCACTCTGGCTTCGAATAGCCAACAATATTGCAAATTTGTTCAACAAATTGTAATATCTCCCATCTACCAATATCATCACGCTGATACACTGATTCTGGTGATTGGATGTCAAAGTCTGCAATAAACATCTTACATAATTGATACAACTCTGTATAGGGACTGGGCTCAATATCGCCCTCACACAGATTCCACACTTCTTGTGAAGTTAAATTAATTGACGGTTCTTGATTGTTGATAATATCATCGAGTAACGTATAAGAAATTGAATGTACTGGACTATTTTCATTTGATTCATTAGTTGAATCAATATAGTCAGTCTTATTATCAGTATTGATTTCATCATTTTTATTATACGTTTCTAGTAGTGTCCACGGTACACTACTTGTGGTGATCCATACTTTATTCATTTTATATCCCTAATTTAAAAATATATTATACATGCGAATTAATAAGTTAGTCAACTATTATGTTAAAAAATCTTTCCAGCTGGGATGTCCTAAATTAAATCCACGTTTTTTTCTCTTGTTAACTAGGTCCCAGTAGTGTGGCTTATATGGCGTTTGCTTGGGTTTTAATTTTGTTTGAGCGGCTTTTTGATAATTGCAAGGTTTGCAGGCTGTTGTACTATTTTCCCACGTAGTTTTCCCACCCTTAGAAACAGGATGTACGTGATCAAGCGTTGCAGTTATATCATTAACTACTCCACCGCAATATTGACAAACATACTCATCACGAAGAAATACATTACGCTTACTTAAACGAGTTGTTGATTTTGATTTTTGGTATTCTTTAAGCATTATAACTGCTGGCACTCTAGTTTCCCAAGTTGCCGAGTGCACAACCCATTCGTCGTACCAGCTAACAACTTCAACTTTATCCAGTACCATATATCGAATAGCTTCTTCCCAGTCAACTGTGCTTAATGGCAAGACACTAACTGGGGATGCGTCTGCATTTAAAAGGAGTACTTGTTTTGTCATGATTTGAATAAAAGTATATTTATCTTGTATTATATAGTACATGAGTTTGCAGTTTAAGTCAACCTACTGTATATTACCATATTAGTTGACAAACTATACTAATAGTGTACAATTAGTGCTGTAACAATATTTTTTAAAGGAAACACATGAGTTTAATTCCAATGGTCATCGAAACTACTAGCAAAGGCGAACGTGCATTCGATATATATAGCAGATTATTGCGCGAAAGAGTGATCATGCTCAATGGTGTTGTTGAGGACAACATGGCTAATACAATTGTTGCACAATTATTATATCTAGAATCCGAAAGTACAACTGCAGATATTAGCTTGTTTATTAACAGTCCCGGTGGGTCAGTAACTTCAGGACTAGCAATTTATGATACAATGCAATTTATTAAACCCGATGTTGCAACATATGTAATGGGACAAGCATGTAGTATGGGATCGTTTTTAGCACAAGCCGGTGCTAAAGGTAAGCGATTTGTATTACCTGAATCAACTACTATGATTCACCGTGTTAGTTCGGGTACACGTGGTACTAGTGGTAGTGTACATGTACAAGATTTACAGTTCGAAGATGCTAAACGAAGCTTTGATGAGTCAATTAGAATCAATAAACGACTTACTGAATTGTATGTTAAACACAACACTGCTAAAAAATCATACAAAGAAATGTTTGAAACAATGAAATTTGATACATTTTTAACTGCACAAGAAGCAGTTGAGTTTGGACTTGCAGATCAAGTTATTGATAAACGTCCATAATCGATAACTGATTAACTTAATAGGCACTTACGTGCCTATTCTCATGATTGTAGTAGTTAATATACTGGCCGTTCTCGATAAATATACAATAGACAGATTTTTAATAAATAGTGTCTTAATTTTAAATGAGTAATTTACTGAGAAATCTTCATGACCAAACAAATAATTAATACAGGAACAGGTGCCAACTCTAGAGATGGAGATAGTCTGCGTAACGCATTTACTAAAGTTAATGCAAACTTTACAGAACTTTATGATCTAATTTCGAATATTTCACCAAATGTTACCGATACTGGTAATATTACATTCGATTCCGAGACGATTATTGGCAATGCTACTATGGACTTTACTAACGGATTATTACGATTAGTACCAAATAGCGATGAAAATTTTTCATCAACTGGGCAATTTCTAAATATTTACCCAACAAATCAGTTTGATGCTCCTCATATTCATATTGCGGCTGGTTCCGGAAGCACAAGTAACGGAGACTTAATACTAGGTGATGATACCCATCATGTTGATATTAACCATAACGGGCATATTAGCATTAAGTCAGTTGATCCCGAAAGTGGAAACACAAAAAATTGGCAATTTGATAGCAATGGTAATTTGATACTGCCGCAAGATGGTGATATTCTAGACAGCAATGGAAATTCTGTATTAGACAATGCACTAATTAATAGTAACACATGGGTGCAAACATTTGAGTCTGATAATCCAACTTCTGATTTTGTTGTTGCCGCTGTTAGTGTAAAATATGATAACAACGGAAATTTAATTGGGTTGTTTAACCATGTAACAGAAAGTGGAAATACTAACGGTAGCTATTTCTCAGTAGCAAAAATGTCCACTACTGGCTCTATTATATGGAGGTCACGATTTTCAGATTTACTGTACACCGATGGGTGGGGGCTAGCAGTTGGCAGTAATAGTATATATGTAGCAGGACAAACAAGCAATGGGTATCCTAGTTATGCTACGTCTGTATTAATTAAACTCGATTTAGATAATGGTGCTATACAATGGGAAAAAGAATATGATTTTGGGTTTGACAGCTACAGCCCAGTAGTTGATATTGCAATTGATAATAATCTTGTTGTTGTTGGGTTTGCAAGCGAAGAATCTGATAATTATATTACTGTAACAAAGATTGATTATACCACTGGTAATATTGTGTGGACTAGAAAACTTGATGGTCAAAGTTACGAAGATGCATACGGTATGGGAGTTGGTCCCAATGGTGAAACCGTAGTCGTGGGGTACATGGATTACTTAGGTATAAATGCGGCTGTATTAACATTGTACACCGATCCTGTTAGTAATGTTAATTGGATTACCGATAATAATGTTGTTGCTGGTAGTATTTCATTTGATGTAAGTTTTACAGATGGGATTCCGACATTTACTAATATTATAGATTCCCAAGGAGGTCGTCAAATTGATAGTACCGTTACAACTGTTTCGGGTGCACTAATTGGTGGGGTAGATGGGGTCGACGATATGGTTGTTAAAGTTGGCTCTATTTCATCAGTACCGCAAGAAGATAGAATGATAGTAGCCAAGTATAATGCCGACGGTGTTATAGAATGGCAAAATGCTGTACAATTTGACGAAGGTTTCAGTTGTTATGGTGCTGATGCCGATATTGATAGTTTTGGCAATATTTATGTAACCGGCCAATATGACAAAAACAACGAACCAGGCGGTGCTTTGAGTATTGTTAAATTTAACTCATCGGGTACAGCATTATGGTCACGCCGAGTTATCGGTAACTGCGAAACATTTGGTACTAGCATTGTAGTAGGTCCAGATAACAGTTTGTATCTTTCTGGTATTACAAATATTGGTGATATAAATAATCCACCAACTGATTCACATTCAGTATTGGCCAGATACAACCAAGATGGAACCGTAGTATGGCAACGATTATTGGAAAATGCTACAACATGGTCATTTGCTGGAGCATTTTTTCAAGCAGGTGCAAGTAATCTAACAGTTAAAAATGGTTATGTAGCGATTAGTGGCGGGTACGGTGTTCCGTTTAATGACTTAACCCAAATCCACGCCAATATTGCTCAATTTCCTACAACTGGTAATCCAGTTGCAATTGGAGATTGGAACTTTACTGCTTCGGGCTTTAGTGGAACATTTTTTAATGATGCAAGTGATATTACAGTAGTCAATGCTAATAAAGTTGACTCTAATAACATAGAAACTATAATAGTTACCAACAGTGAAATGATAGTAGATACTAGTAATTTCTTATTAGGAACTATATATAGAGCAGGGAATAATTACACCGACGAACTTACAACTATTACTGGTGAGCAAGTTGGCGAGACTTTAACAATAACACAAAATGCCAATGCCGAAACTCCGGGACTCGATAATGCTAATAGTATTGATTATATCCCAACTAGCATATTAACAGCAAATGATTGGATTATTAACGTTGATAATTATTCAACATTATCATTTGCTAATGGAGATACTAGACAAATTACTGGATGGAATACTGATGCGTTTGGCGATAGCGGATTTATTTCGTTAGATACAGCCATTACATTAAATAGCGAACAAGTATGGCCTATTGTAATTACTAGCTATAATTATTCTGCCGCAGTAACTCCTGGTAAAGGCATTGATGTTGAAGGCAATGTTTGGAAGTTTGATAATACTGGTGATTTAACATTACCAGAAGGCGGAGATATTTTAGATAGTAATGGTAATTCGTTATTAAGTGGATTACCATCTATTACGATGCCTGCAATTACCGGTACTACTTATAAAGGGCTACAAGTTAGCTATGGCATGATACATAGCAACAGTAATAATGATGAATTAAACATTAACAAAATTGTTATTTATGAACCACTAGCTACCACTACAACTATAGATCTTACTAGTGCTTCTGACGAATTTCAAGTTAGTGGAATTGGCACTAGCAACATACTAGCTATGTTTGTTATTTATGGTAATTTAAATGGGCCCAAGGCAATAACTGATTTACAAGCATTTGCCGAATTAGCAATCGATACTGTTATTTTAGATGGTGGCATCGAAGGGCAGTATAATACTGTTGATAACATGAAGACCGCATTTTACAACAATTATTCAGCATTATCCGAATCTGTAAATGGAATCGATGCTGATTTTGAATTCTTTAATGTTAACACTAACTTTGATGTAATTACTAGCACATTCGTCGAAGGAAGTGGTGCGGTGTTTACTGTATTCGGGGCCAACAGTGATTATGTTATTACTGTTAATACCCCAGGAAACAACTATAAAGTAGGACATAAACTTCGTATTGTTGGAACAGATATTGGACAAAGCGATACACGATGGGATTTGATATTTACAGTATCTCAAATTAACAGTGACGGCGGAATCATGGCAGTAACTTACGAGTTAGTAAATCCTGGATTTTACGCTGATGGTACGTGGACTGGTATAACTGGTATAAACTATCAAGTTGGGAATGGTTTTGTTGTTTATACTTTATCCTATAACTTAGTAGACGACACACTATCTCTTGGTAGTTACGATAGCGGATCTAACTATGTAGCAGGTGATGTTGTTACTATATTAGGTACTAACATTAGAGATGCTAATAACTCGGCACTAGCAAGCCCAACAAATGATATTACTATATTATTTACTAGTGTGGATGCTGGATATCAATTTAGTATAACAGGTACGTTACCTCGTCCGGCCAACACTTGGCCTAGCAACTACATAAGTGATGGTGGGAACGACCAATATGACAGTGGAAATTATATCAGTACTAACCTTGCGCAAGATATAAGCTACAACAATGGAGAAACTGTAACTAACGGAGAGCCTGCATTTGGTGCAGGCAGTGAATATACATTTGTTTACGATACAGGTATATTTGGGCTATTTGCTACTGGAAATAGTGCTACTTTAATTCGGACAAGCGGCAATTCAGGTGCAGACGGAAATAGTATTGCAGTAGCTGGAAATATTTACGGGCCCAACACATCCTCGCAGACATTTGATAATGCAATTACACACATCAACATTGTAGGAAATACGTATGTTGGTGAGCCAGTTAGTTTTGTACATGTAGATGATGGGGACGAAGTTGACATATTAATTACCGATGACGGTAACGGTGCAGGTGTGGGTATTACTCGTGATGCAAGCAACGGTATTTATAATCCTTATAGAGACGAAGGATGGAATGATGCTGTTAGTCCAAGTGGCACATTATGGAATATTGACGGATGGGAAAACTTTAGCAATATCGAAACACGAACATACTTACCGTTATATGCGGCATTTGGATCTGGCGGGTTAGGAAATAAAATAGTATCAGCCGAATGTGTTATGTACTTGCCGGATAACGGCAAGTATTATGCTATTAAATTTACACAGTGGACACAAGGAAACATGGGCGGAGGCTTTGCATATACCCGTCAAGAAATCAATCTTAATTATCTAAATGACGGTATTCGATTCCGCGATGGTACATTAATAAAATCAGCCGAAGGTATTGGTCGAGTTAAATTGATAAGTCCTGGAAATCGTAGAATTGAAGAAGCTTATGGTTTTAATGCTGTGTCAGTTACTAGTCGAATAACCACTAATTACGTTGGTGCAAGTGCTAGAACAACTAACTCAAATTATGAAATATTTGTAAAACGTACACAAGAGTTAGATACTGTGTTACAAAATTTACAAGCATCCCAATTAACTTACAGTATCGAAATATCGTTTGATAATATAACATTTACTTCAAGTTATTTGGCTTCTACACAGCAAACTGAATACTGGTTCTATTACAATACTATAAACGGATATGTCCCGCAAACCGAAGATAGCACTGTATATATTAGAATTGTTACCGGCGGAGATCCAGCGGTATGGTGGGACAAATCAGAATTACCAGGTGGTAGTGAATACTTCCGTGGTGCTATTATTAAATATCATGCGTATACTGGAGATGCTACTTGGATAGGAACTATACATATTGCCGACGATAACGGAGATAATCAAATCTCGCATTCTGAAGTAGTAAGTGGAAGTACTACTGCTGAAAATGATGACTTATGGTTAGTTGAAAACGAAGGTACAATTAGCTATCGTCGAATAGACGGGGAAAATAAAACCTTGAAAGTACAGTGGTCTGCAACAGTATTTTACGGGTTGGAACTCTACGATTAATCTATTCATATCAATGCGCAAAAACGGTAAATAATATACACTATATTAAACTATAAATGAGTTAATATGCGACTATTAGGAACTGTATGAAAGCATCAGAAATATTAAGAAAATTTGCCAATATCGTTGATATGGCAAATAACGATTCTCATCCCGAAGGAAAACTAATACATATCAACACACCTGATATGTCGGCTAATCAGCAAGAAGTTGAGCTGGATCCCGATCCTAAGATGATCCCTCCTTTGCAACAAAAACTAGAATTATTAAAAAAATCAGTTGGTGTAGAAAGTGAGTACGACGAGCACGACTGTGGATGCGAAGATGAGTGCGAATGTGATAACGTAGAACCCGAAGATGAATTAGATGTAATTCGTAGAATAGCAGGGATACATATGATAGCAGGCGGAGAGATTGGTTAATCATGGCCATTCGAAAATTTAGAGCAGGGCAATCGTCATACTCAGCAGATACATATGTAGGTACACACGGTACTATCTTTTATAATGAAGACACTGGGGAATTAAGGCTAAGTGATGGAATAACGCCAGGTGGTATTGCTATTCCTATTACACTTGCTACTACTTCAATCGCTGGATCGCTTAGACCTGGATCCGGATTTACAATTGGATCTAACGGACTATTAAGTCTTAATGCTGGGCCAATGTTTGAACTAGATGAAAATCAAGTATTTCAACTAAAGCCAGGAACTGTAGATGTAATTGGTGGGATTCGACCGGGCCCCGGAGTTATTATCAACAGCGAAGGACAATTATTAATTGATACAGCTGGATTAGACTTTAGCTTTGGAGACTTTTATGCTTTTACAAATTTAGGCCCAAGTGATGGTGCATGTCTAAGTTCGGTTACCGAAAATCAAGACATTAACATTGTGTCTAACGGCACTGGCATGATTAACATCATTGGTGAGTTTAATATACACCAGACTAACGAAACTCTAGAAGATGCATTAACATCGGAACCCATACTTAGTGTAAATGCAACAGGAAAAATTCGTGTGCTAGCTCCTAATACTGGCGGGTTAAATGGGGCAGTAGAAATTATTGGTAATAATACCGGATCACAGATTAGTCCAAATCAAACTGGAGTAGTAGTACATATTACCGGCAATCAAGATATGGTAGCAAGAAATTATATTGACGGGGTTAATAATTATTCGTTATTAGTTGGCCGTAGATATAACGGAACTCCAATAAGTCCTACTAATGTAAAAAATAACGAAATATTTTTTCGTATTGCCGGGCAAGCAAGCACCGACGGTGAATTTCAAACATTTGGCCCATGTCAAATTGATTGGATAGCAACTGAAGATCAGGGTCCAACTAATCAAGGTGGCGAAATTAGAATTCGTGCTACACCAAACGGAGTTAGTTCTCAGTCAGGCATTGTTCAAGTAGCGGCATTTAATGGTACAACCGGTGTAACAGCTATTAAGTTTAATGGGCCATTAACTGGTAATGTAATTTCTACAAATACGGGTAGTACAGTTTTAAATACAAGCGGATCAACTGCTATTTTTACAGGCAATGTAACTGGGACTGCATCAACACTAAAAGGCAGTGTTATTTCGTCTAATACAAATAATACAGTATTAGATACTTCATCTACAATTGCACTATTTACAGGTAATGTAAATGGTAAGTTAATTCATACAACTAGAGACGCTGGCACTATTGCAGCCGGTGGTACATTAACTATTGACTTTAGTACAGACGACATTGTCAAATGCGTATGGGGAGATGGGTTAGTATTATCTTATCAAAATTATACTGCTGGCAGAATCGTTAGAGTGTTAGCAACAAAGGCAGCCGGCACCGGCACTGATTCAATTAGTCTAGACGGAGTTACTGCTAACCAAGTTTCATCTGGAGCTACTTCGATATCATCTAGTGCCGATGTAACAACTTATATCGAGCTAATATGCACAAATTCCACATTAGCTAGCTTGTTTATTAAATTATGACCTACAGAAAATATATTAACATAATTGAGGCAGCGAATAAAGGTTGCCCTATTGCTACTCATGATATTGACACTAATTTAAAAAATAGACAAACAGCAATTGATAAGTATCATTATGGCCCGGCAAATCCCAATCAGCCCGATAACTATTGGAAAGATTCGGCAAAAAGTTGGAAAATTTCCGAGAAAACTGCCAAGACAATGACTTGCTCAGTATGTGCCGCATTCGATGTTAGCGATAAAATGTGGGCATGCATAGAATCGGGAATTAAAGGCAATAGCCAAGAAACAGATGCAATGGCAACAATTCACAAAGCCGATCTGGGATATTGTAACTTTCTTCACTTTAAATGTGCTGGTACAAGATCTTGCTCGGCATTTGTCACAGGTGGTGCACTTGATGATAAGGATAGGACAAAATGAGACAATGGATCAATATTGTAGAAGATGAATTTCGTAGCAAAAGCATTGAAGATTTTATTCCAGAAAATAATGACTTAGATGATATTAAATCAGAATTTTTACCAGATTGGGAAATGCTCGATCATAAAACGTTACAAGCAAAATTTGTAGCCAAGGATCATCGCCATGCATTACAATTTATTAAATTTATAAATAGCCTTAGTGAAAAAATAGATCACTTTGCAGAAGTTACACAGGACGTGGCAGAAGTTACAGTGAAAACTTCTACGTTTGATGTTAAAGGGCTAACTATTTTAGATTTTAAATTAGCAGTAATTGTTGACAAATATGCAGAGAAAAATGATATTGATCAGGTACGTATGCAAGGCAATTTTGGTATGCACGAGTCTGCTAAGAAAGGACTGTACTATTATGTCAACAAACGTAAAAAAGCCGGAACTAGTCGATCTAAAAATAGCCCATCTGCACCATCAAAGCAAGACTGGAAAAATGCGGCAAAGACTGCAAAAAAATAATAGAATTATTATATGCATAAATAACAGTTAATACAGTTTATGCATACAAGGAATATCAACATGGATTTAGCAACATTACAAAAAACTGCAAAAATTGCATTTGCATCAGAATTTAGCTTTTATTTAAAAGCACATAACTTTCATTGGAATGTTGAAGGTCCAGATTTTTTACAATATCATGACTTATTTGGTAAAATTTATGAAGAAGTGTTTGACAGCATTGATCCGTTTGCTGAACAAATTCGAGCATTAGATGCATATGTACCAGGCAGCTTTTCAAAATTTTCAATGTTAACACAACTTAGTGACGAGAATAATATTTTAAATAAAACTGATATGGTAGATGCATTACTTACAGATAATGTAAAAATATTAAAAGTATTAAAAATGTTGTTTGATTTGAGTGAAGCTGAAGGTACTAACGGATTTAGCGATTTTGTTGCAAGTAGAATGGATGCACATTCAAAACATGGTTGGATGTTGCGGGCAAGTTTAAAATAACTAATAATATTATGGAATCATACATTGATGACTTCGAATCGTACAAACGATTCACTGCACACTGTACCTGCAATTGCTTTAGGCATTGCAATAGTGAATGCATGACCGATGATTGCGATTGCAAGATTTGTAATTGTATCGAATGTGAAGATAAAAGGCTAAGTAAACATGTTCAAACGTCATAGTGTTGCAGTTCAATCAAACACATCGTGTAAAAAGCCAGTTGATGGGTTAACCTACGATGACTTTAAATGGTACGATAAAGATGGATTTGAGTTAAACAGTGCAGAACGTAAATTCTACACAGCAATGGGACACCCGATACATCATTTAATATTAAATCATACAGCATGGCAAGAACCTTGGTTTGAACTTGAAAATAAGGATTCAAATCTTAGTTTAGATCATAGCATGATTTTATGCAGATGTAACTATGAAGATGCCGCCCTTGAACAACTTACAAAGTTACAAACTACTATTCCAATGGCAAATTTTTTAATACAAACAAAAAATAAATGGGGATACGATTTTGCACTTGATGCAACTATTGACAATCAAGCATTTGAAGTATTACATGTTGAATACGATAACTATAATTATGACAAATATGAGTCAAGCATGATTTGGTTTGATCAGTATGTTAGACATACTGACTGGACAAGTGTAGCAAGCAGTGTATGGAGCCATCGAGATGAATGGACACACTTACATGGGTTTGAACAAAATCATTGGAAAGCTAAGTTTTTATTAGGCTGGAATAAAGCTGAACACTTAGAAAAAACTATTTAATTGATAAATACATTTAGTAAGAATCTACCTTAGGTCCGTTGATGCAACGGTTAGAGCCCACCGGGTTTAGGCGTCCGTGCAATTGCACTGTACCACGTTAGTGTACGCCGGATTAAGTAACCGGCACAAATACAAATGCCTTGCAAATTATGCAAGGCATTTTCTTAAGTTAGCATATGATATATGTCTTTCCAGCATTGTACTTTATATCCGTTGCTAATCGGCATAGTTTTATTGTGGCTATGTTCAATTAGTACTGACTTTAACCCAATGTTTAAACCAGTTTGAAAATTTTCAAACTTATCTTCGATCCAGACCATCCCACTATCCTTGTACTCGGCTAATACGTGATCCTTCGGTGCTCCCATCTGGATACTTACTAGACTTTCAATTGCATCACCAAACAATGATTTTAAGTTATGCTCACGACGTGCAATTGCAGTTTTGTTTACCCCGTAACTGGTAATAACTCTAAATCTAAAGTTGTGCTCTTGATGCAACTTGTTAACATACGTTACTGCATCACGCAATGGTGGCAATGACATCATTGCATCGGAATTATTAAATTCAATAATTAATTGCTTTAATTTGTACTTGTCAATGGCGTGATAGTGATCAAGCAAATTATATGAATAAATCCCATCTTGATTAAATGTATAACCACGGCTTTCCATAAAAGAACGAAAAGGTTGTTCCCACCGTAACAACACACCATCGGCGTCTGTTAAGATTAATTTTGTGTGTGTTTGTATTTTTTGCATAGCTATATTATATACTATATCTAGTATAAGTCAATAACTATATTTGCCAATAATTACAACGCAAACTTACAGTTCATGAAAATAGGGACCTAGGTCCCTATTTCTTTATAAACGCTATGCGTTAACTAAAGTTAATAATTAGTCTCGTTTATTGGTTACGAACGCATTCATACGTTCAGCAACTTCAAGTACATAATCTAACCCAGGAAACTTTGGCATATCTACTGTGGTAATGATTTGTCCAGTTGATTCATCGCGCTTGGCAGTGATTTCCCAACCTTGGAATTTCGTACCAAACTCTTCCTGTACCAAGTCTTTAGCCATTGCTAGAATATCTGTACGAATTTCAAATCCAGATTTGTTAAATTTTACTTCTGGTGCTTTTGGTGTTTCAAATGTTGACATAATTTTTCCTTGTGTTTGTGTTTGTGTCATTTTTATCGTTTTTCAACGATGCGTTTATATATTTAATGCTAGTATCATGATATCCAACAAAAATATATTCTATATGCATACATACTTTTGTAGTATGCAATAGTCGGTACACTACTAGTTACAAAATTTGTTATACGTTCTGTAACTAGTAGTTGTTAACTTATTTAGCTCTACTAGAAAATGCAGTTGGAACCATTGTGGCCATTTGCACTTTTGCTTGTGTTGCAATTGCTTCTGCAATAGCAACGGAACTTTTAACAGAACCCTTGGCAAATTCAGTTTGTGAATCTACTAATTGGTTTAGTTCGTCTTTAAATTTAGTATCAGTAACAAATGTATTAACCATTTGTTTCTTTACGTTTTGAATTGAGTCAATTACTGTATCGAATGTAAACATATTTTAATCTCCTAATGTGTATATGTGTCAGCTACTTCTTGTTCGCTGTAATAAATTATAACATATGTAATTTAAAAAAGCAAGTGTTTTGAACAATTTGTTAACACTTACATTTTATATTGCATAATAGCTATTTTGCTTGCTATGAACAAATTATAACATATGTAATTTAAAAAATCAAGTGTTTTTTGATTAAAGTGTCCAATTAATCATAGTGCGTTTTGTCATAAAGTCAATCATGCTAACATTGTAGTTAGCAGTTTCTTCAATATAAGCTGATAAGTCTGGCTTGTCAAGTTTTAT
The DNA here is from genome assembly GCA_022885665.1 of Triops longicaudatus. Classification (NCBI taxonomy): domain Eukaryota; kingdom Metazoa; phylum Arthropoda; class Branchiopoda; order Notostraca; family Triopsidae; genus Triops; species Triops longicaudatus. The sequence goes on from JAGQDJ010000018.1 coordinate 383,030, forward strand.
AGTCCCAACAATGTCACCGGAGTCGTTATGCATTTTAATTCCGTACTTGGTACACAAGTGCCGTATTGCCGAATTTGAAGGTAAACACATCATGTGTCCCGACAACCAATTACGTATACGACAATATCGAATCACAGCATTAAATAACGCACTACCCATACCGATTCCCTGAAATGCCGGTAATACACTAAATGCTAATTCAACATCAGCATTAACTGCAATATGTCCAACTGCAACAAATTCAAGTTTTGCATTTTCGATTGCAAATAATACATGGTTTTTTGGGTTGCTTGAAATATTATCGCAAAACGAATCAATTCCTGCATCACTTATCGTGCCAGTAAATCTTAAATGTCGACTGTTGGCATCTAATTGTTTTAAATGAGTTCGATATTTGTAATACTCGGTTGGTAATACTTTTCTTACAATATGCATGTTATGCTAACCATGATGGAGCGGTATGGTTACGCTCGTACTGTTTGGTTAAATAATCAACTTCTGCAACGCTTGTGGGATTTTTAGAAATAATATATGCCTCAAGCTCGGCTCCGTATTGATTAGTTTGTTTTGATTCTTGGTTGAAATGCTTGTTTAAGTATGCTATAATTGTTGCTAACATTGTGTGTCCTTGTTAATGTGTAATACATATTATACTGTATATTCTTATATTTAGCAATAAAAATGTGCATCTGCACATTTTCCTACACACAATACTATACCCCAGTGTAGTATTTTTTTCGATAAATATATGATAGAGAGCAAATATGAAAACACGTACAAGATCAATTTTACAAGAACTTAATGATATTGCAGAAATTAGAAACAAAGATGCTTTGTTTGAAAGTCGTGCTACTAACATTATTAATTCTGCAATTAATTTGTTAGAAAGTATCCATAAAAACTACGATGCTGACTCAGCTAATGAGCTGGAACGTCGATTCATTAACGCAATTCGTGGGCAAGATACTGCTAAATTTACTAGGGGTATTAGGAGAATTGCCGAAAATAAAAAAATGAAACGAAAATTAATAGAGAATAACAATAATGAAACGACGTAACACAGAATCAGTTAACGACTTTAGTCGGCGTGTACTGCTGGCCAAGCTTGCAGAACAGAAGGGATGCATTTACGATACTAATACTGGGTTACGTGATGCAAAATCTGGTAATTTAATCGGAACTGATTTAAATACTGTAGCAAAGTCTTTATTGGGACAAATGACTACTGAGCGTGATATTGCAACAACTGAAAGTATTTTAAATGTAATTGTTAAGTTAACCAATTACGAGCAAATTGTTGAAAGTGTTAGACCTGCTCTTAAGCTCGAAGGGGTTACCCTTCCAAAATCTGAAGAAATTGTAAGTCACAAAACTGGCACAGTTGAATGGTTTCGCAACATGATCGAAATCGTTACATAATAATGGTATAATGCTTGTTTTTTTAATAATAAGCTAAATACTTATGCCGGTCCCTGAGCGGGATCTTATGATTACGAGGAGAAAATATCATGGCAGATTTAAGTTCATTCTATCAAACATATTCTAACAGTGGTTCAGGTGTTGCCGCTTCGGCTTTACCGTATAACAACTATCGTCACGCAGTAGCAACTAGTGATGCTGGTCGTACACTAATCGTCAGCGTTACAAAAACTGACATGACTAATGCCGAATTAAGCACAATTATCAATTACATGACTTTGTCACACGGTGTTGACGGCGATGGCGATTCAGCATTTACAGTTGCAGGTGTTGGTACAGCAGACGGTTCACCATTTGTAAGTGGTACAACTGATGTTGTATATTTACGTTTGCAAGGCACTGGCGACTACACAGTTGACGGTTCTGATGCACACGGTGTTACTGGTGCAGTTACTGCATTAGTTGCTGTTTTTGCACCAGCTAAGTAAAATTTAAGTATTTCATTACAAAGGCGAATTTATTTCGCCTTTTTTATTGATGTAAATACTGCTACTATGCCTCGATATAAAATAATAACTCTTATAGACATCACACGAACTGGTGCAACAAAAAATAACGGAACTCAATTCCAAGTAAGTCAGCAACACAATTTTAATAGTCTACGACAAGCAATTGAGCTTAGATCAAATGTACAATGGCATACTGATCCACTTAAACTAAACGGACAACTTCCAGACAATATTGATGGTAAATCGGTGTATTGGACATGGGAATTTGAAGTCGAGCGTGATGAAGTATTTTTACATGAAAATAATCATGTAAAATTGCTACTTGATGACTTAAATGGTGTTCCTATTATACCAGATCTTGAAAATAATATCGAAATTACACCGGCAGCTATACAAACATATGGTAATAATATTAATACATGGGCAGTAATACTATGAGTTAATTTTTGCTATACATTTGTTAAATAATAGTATGGACAAATATACAATTAAACTCAAAAGAGAACTAAAAATGTGGCTATGGATTGCATCTATAGTGCCATTCTCGTATGTGGTTTTTCTGTGTACTATATGGTATCTCGGTATAACTGATATGTTTCATATTGCTGTAGTTGCAGGATCAATTAGTATGTTTGTTGTTGCAGTAATATGGTTTATATGGGCAATGCGAACTATACACACTATTATTACACAATGGGATCGCACACAACACAAAGTGGGTGAAATTCTAGTTGAAGTTAAAACTGTAAGATCGGCATTAAGAGATGTATTTTTCTCTCAAAACGATAAATAGTATATCAGGCATTTTTAGGCATTACCAAGTCAATTCACTACATATAATTGGAGATATAACATGGCAATTCAGCCTACTACATTTGAAAAATCAAGCCTCGAAGCACACGTTGATTTATGTGCACTACGTTACCAACAGTTAGACGAGAGACTATCTACTCTCGAAGAAAAAGTTGATACTATTCACAAAGATATCGTTGAGGGTCAACAAAGCTTATCGAAAGTAATAATCGGAACAACTGGTACCGTGATTGCCGGGGTTGTAAGTATTATTATTGCAATGCTAATGCATTAATTAGCAAAAGGCGTAAATAAAGGGACTACAGGTCCCTTTATTTATGTCCGAAATTTCAAAAAGATTTGAACAATTAATTACTGAATCGCAAAAAAAGCTAGCAGAATCAAACCAGATTATGCCAGTTCTCTCCGATGATGGAATTATTGTAGGTGACGTACTAATTACTAGTACTGGCAATTTAAAAAATTTATGGAAATACAACGAGCTAATGTATGCTAATATTAGTTTAAATGAAGTAACTGTTAGATTGGCTAACTTACTGGCTAGAAATAAAAATCCCGAATACTGTAGACGGCTATATAATGCCGATCAAGAGTACGGCCAGTGGTTTGCCGATTGGCAATTTCTTAAGTCACAACATTCAAAAGTTATGTTATCACAGCAATACGACCGAGCTGATATTTTACTGGCAAAGTATAAAGAAAGTAAATATAGAGTCGAAATTGCCAGAAATACAATAACTATATTATTGAAAAAACCATAAATACACAATACACCATTAGTTGGAACATTTCATGAAAACACAAGAACTTTTTAAATTTAACAGACATGCTCGGAGACTTAACGAGAGTATGCATAAAGTATTTGGTACAAAAATTAATTTAGAAAATTTTAATTTGCATCAATTACAAGATGCTAGAAACAAATTAAGAACCCAAGTTAGTCAAGTTAGAGCATCATCGGAATTTAATGAGAATTTAAATAACGAATCATTCCATCAAGCACAATTTATGCTTGATACATTAAACGCAGAAATTGCCGAACGAGAAGAATATGTTATAGATAATTTTATCCCCGAGTCAAAACATAGCAATAAAATCGACGGTAAAACTGCATCGTCTATTTTAGACAAACTAAAAAATGGCAGAAACTGCCGTGCATTATGCAAAACCAATCCTGCATTACAGCATAAATACGATGTAATTGCACAAAAGCAAGGACTTGACCCAAAACACGATGCCGATGATATCGAAGATGCATTACGCAGTTATTTAGAAGATGTTGCCGGCAAATACAAAAACAAGGAAGATATTATGACAAGAGAATCAAGAAACAACCAATATAGAAGCAACAGTCGCAGTGGCATGCGTCAAACTAACGAAAGTAGATTATATCGTCCAGGCGTGTTACGTGAAGGCGAAATTCAACAAGCAAGTGCTATTGTAACTGCAAAAACAATGGTAGATCGTGTTAGCCGATGGATTGAAGAATTATCAGGTATGGAAAATGATACATTGCTTGATTTAGGTGATAGCATTCGTGACGAAATGAGTCAAGAATTAGCAAAACAATTTGTTGGGACAGTTGCACCTGCAATTCAAAATGCGTTACTAAATCTTAAGAAAACACGCGAAACATTAGCAACCGGTGTTCGTACACTTACTGGCGAAGAGCAAAGTGCTGAAATGATTGGAGCATCTCCAGGTGGCGAAGCTCCTCCAATGGGTGGCGAAGAAGGTGAAGAAATGGGTGGCGAAGAAGGTCCTCCTCCAATGGGTGGCGAAGAAGGTCCTCCTCCAGTAGGCGACGAATTTGGAGCTGCAGATGCGGCTGCCGGCGGTGCCGAATCTGCCGGACGTGAACAACGCGAAAGTATTAATTTCCAAAATAGACTATTAAAGGTTTTAGCAGGATGAAAATTTCAGACTTATTCCTTGAACAAGATGGCCAACTTGCCGTCGAAAAGGATGATGATAAAATGACATCGTTAGTTGATAAAGCAACTGGCGTTAGAACTATCATTGACAAAAAGAACCCAAAGAGTCCCAAGTTAACACAGGGTATTACTGGACAATATTCAATTAGTCCTACTACTCCAGGAGCGACTGCTAAGCCTCCTGCAATTAAACCTGGAACTGTTGTTACTGTACAAAAACCAAAATGAGATTTTTTGAATTTGCTAATACTAATTCGGGAATTGATAAATTCATTTTAATTTTGAAAACCGAAATAAGCAACTATGCTAAACGCCGATCACCGGCAACATTAAATTGGCCTACGATTGCACAATTAGCAAAACGTGCAGGATTCGAGTTTCTTGGTGATCCGTATACATGCTATGAAACATTTACAGAGTTGTACGATAGTACTCCGTTACTACAAGAGTTAGTTGCTGATTTTAACCAAGTTAGCATCACACTTAATGTACCCGGAGTTTCAGATGCCGAAGAAAACGATGATTCCGAAGATAGCCAAGCTAACATTGATCAAATTGCGGCCAGTGCCGCACCCAAGCAACTTGATCAACAACTTTAAATTGTAGTATTACTATTAGAAAAAGTACAAGAATTATTATCTTGTACTTTTTCTTTTCATGTGTTACTATATAGTTCACTTATTTTTAAAATCATGCAAATACAACCACCACCAATAATTAATAAATTTTCATACAAGTCATGTAAGCAAGTAAATAATCCCGTTACTGGCAAAAGATCATATCTAACACCCGATGGAGAAAGTTTACCATCGGTAACTACAATATTAGGGGCAACTAAGGATATGACCCATTTAAACGAATGGAAAAATCGAATCGGGGTAGAAGCGGCAAAAAAGATCACATCCGAAGCAGCTACGGTTGGCACAGGAGTACATGCTAATTTAGAAAAATTCTTTAAAGGCACTCCGCGCATGCCAGGTAATAATCCAATTCATGTTAAAGCAAATGCAATGGCTGATATTATTATACAAAACGGTTTGGCACATGTTAGCGAAGTATGGGCATTAGAACAAAGTTTATATTTTCCTGGATTATTTTCCGGAACTACTGACGGAATTGGTGTATATAAAGATACTCCAGTTGTATTCGATTTTAAGCAAACTAATAAACCCAAGAAAGTCGAATGGATCGAAGATTACTTTTTACAATTAGTATCATACGCAATGGCACACAATGAAATATATGGTACAGATATTCGAGAAGGGCATATTTTTATGGTAAGTCGCGGTTTTGATTCATTACAAGTTGGTGGCGAAGAATATCAGCAGTTTACACTTAAAAAAGAAGATTTCAATAAATACCAAGATTTATGGTTAAGTCGAGTTGAACAGTATTACAAGTTATTGTGAAGTAAGCTGCCGTAGATAAATACTCTATAGAGGAATATTATTATGGCGGTTATTCAAATATCGAAAATTCAGGTCCGAAGAGGACAAAAAAATTCAAATAGCGGCATACCGCAGTTAAGTTCTGCAGAATTTGCGTGGGCAATCGATTCACAAGAATTATTTATTGGTAATGGTGCTATTTCAGAAGGTGCTCCGTATGTTGGCAACACAAAAATATTAACCGAACACGATAATATTTTAGAGTTAGCAAGCAGTTACAATTACGGTGGTTCGTTAGTTACATCGTCAGTTCTTAGACCATTACAGCATAAATTAGACGAACGAGTTAGTGTATTAGACTTCGGAGCCGATGCTAGCGGAATTTCTGATTGTACAGAGGCGTTTAATAATGCATTTTCTGTATTATATAAAACTACAGAAGATCAAGATAAAAAAATACTGTATGTACCTGCAGGTACATACTTATTCACGTCGGACTTAAAAATACCAAGTTGGGCTTATATTCAGGGCGACGGATTAGCACGATCTACATTAAATATAGGTCAAAATAGCATAAAATTTATCTCTGACGATGTTGTTGATCCTGAAGACTTTACTGATTCAAATTTCCCGCATGATATTATTATTTCAAATATTACAATTAATCATACGTCGGGTCAAACTGATATATCTGCCAGTAAGAGCTGTAAATTTAGTCATGTTCAATGGACTTCAGATTATATACTAGGTGATACTGCATTTATTCCCGAAAATGCCAATGGTTTATATATTTTACCAATTGTGTCAGCTGGTGGTTACATTAGTGTTTCGGGTCTCGGTGTAAGTAACACAATACAACAAAATTTTTCTACATCTCACAGTGGTACATTAAGCTCGTTGATTGGTATCTTAAATTCTGATCCCGAATTTATTCAAAATTTCTCAGCATCGGCAGTTGATAGCTCAATGAAAATAACATGTACTACATCGGCAGCATACAGTACAGAAATTACATTGGCAATAACTATAAATGTTCAAGTTGATAACGTTACTCTTCCAGCAGAAGTAGAACCTGTATTAACTGAATATACCGATGGTTCTCAAAATGTGCAATCGTCGGTATTTTGGGAAAATGCCACATTTGGCACTAGAACTACTGATATTGATTTTTATGATTGTAAATTTAATAACACTACTCTTGCAATTAAATGCCGTCAACTAATGGTGTTTGATACAACAATTGATATTCATAGAACAACATTTGAAATATGCGATGTTGGTATTTTTATTATCGGTGTGCTACCAGTACTAGATGTAAGTCAAGGTAACTATTGGAATATAACTGATTCTAGATTTGAAAATCTAGCAAACTATGCCTTAATTTCAACTCATGGATCAGGTACAAAAATTTCTAGATCAGTATTTAACAACTGTGGTAATGGTGCCAATTCGGCACAGTATCCAAATACTGCAATTGTTAAATTTGGCGAATCAAAAAATAATATTGTAATTGATTGCTCAAGTAATAGACATCAGCAAAGTGCCGTTGCAACGGTACCTGTACCATCAAATGTTGCAGTTATCGAATTTGAAAATGCCAGCTATGCAAATTTAATTGATAGAAACTATGTAACAGTATTTGCAACTGATTCACCTAGAGCACTTGCGGTGTTGCCTGTATCAAATAGATTTATGATCGTTGATTATTTTCTTAGTCTTGGTGAAGATAATGTCGGTAAAGTATCAAGAGTTGGTAGATTGCAAATTACAATTGGTGACGATTTAGATGGTAGCGACAATGCTAATAATATATCAATTAGTGATCAATATTCATACTCGCCAGCAGTGTTATCAGACACTGGGAGCGATACAATAACAAATTTTGTATTTACTGCAACACTTGGTGATTTTGATGGTGACAGTACTGTCGAAACAATGGTTCTTAATTATGTAAATCCAATTAATACCGGAGCCAACGGTGTTATTACTTATTCTATAAGTTACGGTAGTGTTTAATACGCACGGTATCGACCGTATAGCATGTTGGAAAGAATTTAGAAATAGTATTGAAATTAGTAGTGACCCACTCCAAGACTGTGTGACATTTTGGACACATGCACCATTTGTGAATCAATATTTAAATCCATATAATCCCGAACTGTGGCCAGATCCTTGGCAATTAATTATTAATCAGAAGTACGATAATCTTGCAATTGTACTTGGGATGTTGTATACTTTAAAACTAACTGACAGATTTACAAATTCATTATTTGAAATATTAATGAGCAATCATCAGGATAAAAAAGAATTTTATTTAGTTATTGACAATTTGCACATTTTAAATTACAACTATGCCGAAATAGTTAATGTTGCCGATATCGATTTAACAAGCGTTACCGTGTTGTTTACAGTAACTGCTTTGACTAAATACTAATCAATAAGTTTAATAGAGAATAAAAACACATGACAACAATTATAGTTACAAAACGAGATGGCAGCAAAGAACCATTAATGATTGAAAAATGGCAAGCACAAATTGCCAAAGTATGCGCAGGGATTGCCGATGTTAGCCAGTCAATGGTTGAAATTAAATCACAGCCACATTTTTACAATGGTATTTCAACTACTGAAATCGATGAGATAACTCTTAGGGCAATCGTTGATTTAATTAACACTGAACATAATCCCGATGTTGGACACGTTAATTATCAATATGTAGCAGGTAAACAACGGTTATCAATGTTAAGAAAAGATGTATATGGATCTTATACACCATTACCGTTATATGACATTGTGTGTAATAATGTTAAAACTGGGTTGTATACTGATGAGTTACTCACATGGTATACTAAAGAAGAATGGGAAAAGATGGATTCAATAATTGACCATACAAAAGATGAAGAATATTCATATGCATCAATTGCACAGTTAATTGAAAAATATCTAGTTAAAAATAGAGCAACACAACAAATTTACGAAACTCCACAGGTTAGATATATTGTTGCTGCCGCAACCGTATTTCACAAAGAGTTACCAGCCGATCGTATGAAATATATTAAAGAATATTACAATGCGGCCAGTGACGGATTATTTACACTTGCAACCCCTGTATTAGCAGGATTAGGTACTCCAACAAAACAATTTAGTAGTTGCGTATTAATCAAATCCGACGATGATTTAAATTCAATTTTTGAATCAGGAGAAATGATGGCCAAGTATGCAAGTAAACGTGCAGGTATTGGGTTAGAAGTTGGTAGAATTCGACCACTAGGATCTCCAATTAGGGGTGGGGAGATCATGCATACTGGAATGATTCCGTTTTTGAAAAAGTGGTTCGGTGATTTGCGTTCGTGTTGTGTAACTCCTACAACTTGGGTAGAAGTATTAGATGACAACAAATCAGCCAACATTGTTTAACGACCTTTGTAGGGAATTTACAGAAAGATTGCAACCAAAGTCTAATCGCTTTATTAAGCGTCTAAACTTAGACTTTGTTGAAACTATAACTAGCAGTACATTGTTATCCGACTTTCCATCTATTGATGAAAAGTTATGGGCCTTAAAAAGCAAAAACAATGTACGTCCCACATGTTACTGTGGAGAGATGACTAAATTTCATAAATCATCCTCTACTTACCATAGTTTTTGCAGTTCAAGCTGTGCACGATTAAATCCTGAAACAATTAACGAACGTACTCAAAAACGACTTAAAACTGATTGGGTAAGTAAAGCGCAAAATACAATTATTGACCGGTACGGTAAAGAGGGTATAAAACTCAGAAGGCAAGAAGGAGTAGTTAAGAAATACGGTGTAACTAATTATTTTGCATCGGACGAATTTAAACACGCAAATCGAGAAGCCAATCTAGTCAAGTACGGAGTTACTTCGTTTACACAAACCCCAGAATATATTCAACAATATAAAAAAACATGTCTAGAACGGTATGGAGTTGAACATTACAATAAATCTGATGAATTTAAAGCATTATCAGATCAGCGATACAAAGAAGCATCTAATAGGCTATTTGATAAGCATGGAGTTGAACATTCGAGTCAGCTAAAAATAGCAGAAGTGCTACCACTGATATCAGATTATAATTGGATGTATAATCAATACATTGTTCAAGATAAGTCAACTGCCCAACTAGTTACTGAACTCGGAGTGTGTCCTACAACTATTTTAAATTACTTACGCAAGCATGAAATTGAAATAAAATATAACTTTGGATATTCTTACAGATGCATTGAATGGCTAACATCTATTGCAGAGTCCGATAACATACATATTCAGCATGCATTAAATGGTGGAGAATATAAAATTCCTCACACAAATTATAAAGCAGATGGATATTGCAAAGCAACTAATACAATATATGAGTTTCACGGTGATATATGGCACGGTAATCCGGTGTTGTTTAATCGAGATGACCGGATTCCGTATTCTTCTCATACTGCGGGTTATGTGTATGATGCAACTGTGAAAAAAGAAAATACTATTAGAGAGCTAGGGTATAATCTTGTAGTAATATGGGAGCATGATTGGGTAAACTTACATTCTAATCAATCTACTAGGGTAGCAATAGATAAACAATTTGTCAATGATAAGTTATTAACTAAACATAATCGAATCAATAATAATGCATTAAAAAAATACCAAGTAGATATTGAACAAGTATATCAAGTTATGCATAACTTAACAAGTCCGTTAAAGTGTAAAGTATGTGGCACACCGACAAAATTAATTTCGTTTAGAAAAGGTTACCCTGAGTATTGTTCAGTTGCATGTGCAACACACTGTAATCGTGTATCTAATAGCATGCATCCAGTCACAGAATCACCAGCCATTCAACAATTGTATAACTTGCTTACTCAAATGGGTATTGTGTATACTACTCACAACAAAGAGTTAGTAAACGGAATAAACATTGATATTGTTATACCCAAGTATAATGTTGGTATTAAGATTGTAGATGTGTTACGGCATTCGGATAAGTTTGTAAGCGATGCATCTTATCACCAAACTAGCTTGATTATGGCAAAAAATCAAGGGATTCAATTGATGTTTATTACCAATGATGAAATTATTAATAAATTCAATATCATAGTTAATCGCTTAAAGAACAAGTTGGGCCAAAGTAAAAAAACATATGCAAGACATTGCCAGCTAGTTGAGATCGATAATGCAACATATCAAACATATACCGAACAATATCACGTGCAAGGATATGCTCGAGCAAGTGTTAAACTTGCATTGACAATCAATGGCGAAATACAAGCAATTATGTCATTTTCAAAATCAAGGTTTAATAAAAACTACGAATGGGAATTAGTAAGATACACATCTCTAAACACTGTAATTGGTGGTGCAAGTAAGTTATTGGCGTATTTTAAGAATAAATATAAACCTAAATCTATAATAAGTTATGCTGACTTGCGTTGGAATACTGGTGATATGTATGAAAAAATAGGAATGAATTTTTTACATACTACCAAACCAAACTATTGGTATGTAACCGAGCAAGGATTAGTACATAGAAGTTCCTATCAAAAACACAAGCTGAAAAAGAAATTAGCAATATATGATGAAAATAAAACCGAGCAAGAAAATATGCAAGACAATAACTTTTGTAAGTTTTGGGACTGCGGGAATAATGCTTACGGGTGGCAATCCGATAGTAAATCTTGATTAATTTATATTTATAGAGAAAAAGCATGCAATATAAGTTGCATGCTTTTTCTTCTTGTGTGGTAATTATTAAATCTTGATACTGTAAAATTCCATAACCCATTTGGCCAACCAATCATCAAACACTTCTTTTAACTCGTGTGTTAATTCTGGTAACTCAGTATTAGTCTGTGCAACATATATAGTGTCAATAATTGATGCTAACTCGTTCGATACGTCATCTAAATCAATTTCGCCACGTCTAATACTTAACAAATGAGTTACTAACGCTGGAGTATGCGGGAACACTAGCTGTTTGTTTGTTAATAACGATAAGCCTTGGTTTGCAATTCGTACCGCATGCATTGTTGCTTTCCAATCAACACCGTTTTGTGCTTCTTTTGATCTTGATCCATACTTTTCCAGCATTTTTCTAATGGTGATTTTCCATTGTTTCATATCATTATTAAATGGCAACTTTTTAGCTAAAATAGAATAACCATTGCTAGTTGTATCATCGTACAAGTAAAAATGTTTCGGGTGTAATTTACTAAACTCTGCCAATGCTTCTGACAATGCTGGAGGAGCATCTGCATAATGTAATTGGTCATCGTACATTTCTATAATATTAGTTAACTTTAAGATAGAATCATATCTTGAACCTTTACGCGAATATAAATTAGCTTGATTTACTGCATAACCAACTAATGCTTTAATGTTACTTGTTAAAAATCGACTAGTTAATTCTTGTACAAAAACTACAAATCTTTTATCATAAATCTTTTTATCAGTATGGTTGTCTGATAATACTGAAAATGCTATTTCCAGTGCATACGTTTGTCCTTTAATAAAGTCTTGTGCAAACGTTTGTAAATTAATTGTTTCGTGATCAATGTCAAGTGCAGTATTTTTACCCGATCCGCCAGTAGTCGATACTTGGTTACGTAACTGGTTGTTTATCATCAATGATGCAAATGATGGCAGTACTATGCTTTTGTAATCAACATCAGACTCAGGAGTTGATGTGCCGTATAGATGTGATCCGTATTTTGTTTGGTATAATAATTTAACTGTGTTCATTGTGTTACCTTTAATTTAACATCAATTATAACATAAATATTTAACTTTGTCGAGCAGTAGACGTGGGCAAATGAATATATGCAAATTTTTAAATGTAGTGTATAATAATAAATAGTAGTCATAGATAAGAATAATGGTAAACACTAATAAAATTATAACGTCAAATCCCGCTAGCACAATTGATACAGTTACTCGACAGTTTGTAATTGATCAATTACTTACAAAAACCGGTAGACTAAATCCACGAGCATTAGAAAAATATAATATTAGTAAAGAACAAGCATATACCGCATTTAATAATACAGTTGCTCCTACTTGTAAAGAATGTGCAAACCCAACTACATTTATATCATTTCAAAAAGGATATGCACTATTTTGCTCAGTATCATGTGCCGCAACAAGCAAAGATACGTTAGTGAAAAAACGTAATACACTAGAATCAAATTTTGGAGTATTAGGTTTTAAATCCGAACAAATTCAAAATAAAAAGAAATCAACTAATATTAATAGATATGGAGTTGAGCATCGTAGGCAGGATGCCGATTATGTTGATACATTAAAGCAAGAGCACTTGATCAAGTACGGCACTACTAGTCCAGCAACAACTGACTCTGCAAATGCTAAACGTGCCAACACGAATATTAGTCGATATGGATCGGTTAATCCAGTATCAAACTCAACAGTATATGATAAAATCAAATCTACTAATATAGAAAAATACGGGGTAAGTACTGCATTGCTGTTAGAAAAAAATAGAGTAGCATCGGTATCGGCACGAACGGATGTCGATGTATATAGTAAACTTAACAGCCAAGAGTGGCTAGAAAATAATAAAAATGTACCGTCAACTGTTTTAGCTGATAATTTAGGAGTTGCATGGTCGACTATTCTAACGTATTTTAAAAAGCACAATGTTGAAAGACCTAACATAATAGTTTCTAAACAAGAAATGCAATTAGTTGAGTTTTTACAGCAACATAATGTTCGTTATGAAACTAGTAATCGTACAATATTAAACGGACAAGAAATTGATATATTTCTTCCAGACTATAATATAGGTATCGAAGTTGACGGGTTGTACTGGCATAGTGAACAATTTAAATCTGATAAGTATTATCATGCAACTAAAAATCAATTGGCTGCTAGTAAAAATATACAATTAATACATATAACAGATAGCGAGATTGCGTTACAGACAAATGTAGTATATAATAGATTATTAGCCAAGCTTGGCAAATCCCAAAAACTGCATGCAAGAAAGTGTACAGTAGTCGATGTTGATAATAATACTTACAGTAAATTTATGGCATTGCATCATATACAGGGTGCGGCTGTTGCATCTGTTCGAATAGGACTTAAATTTAACGATGAGATAGTGGCAATAATGTCATTTTCAAAATCACGATATAATAAAAATTACCAATGGGAGTTAATAAGATATGCATCAATTGGAACAATAGTTGGCGGGGCTTCTAGACTGTTTAAACATTTTATAAAAACTCGTTTGCCGGAATCTATTATAAGTTATTCCGACATTCGATGGAACAGTGGTAAAGTATATTCTGATATAGGAATGACGTACAATCATAGTTCACCACCAAATTATTGGTATATTATTAACGGTCGACTAGTGCATAGGTCTAGATACCAAAAGCATAAATTAAAAAACAAATTAAAACTGTTCAACGAAAATAAAACTGAGAAAGAAAATATGGAAGATAATCAGTACACGAGATACTGGGATTGTGGTAATAAAGTATTTGTATGGAGTAAACAATGAAGACTAAGAAAATTCAAATTAAAGACTTGGCAACAGGCATGAAAATAAAAACTAAAAACGAGCATGGTGACATCGTTTTTAAAACAGTAACTGACAAATTTAACACAATTGTTAACTCACCTGACCAAGTTAGAATTGAGTTCGAAAATGGTGTAATACTAAACTGTTCCGTTAATCACCCTATTATGGTGCTATCAGAATCTGGATCGTTTGATCAAAAAAAGCCACAAGAATTAACAATAACAGATCGGGTATTAACTGAAAATGGGTTTACTAGCTTAAAAGATATTAAAGTTGGCGATACAAATGACGAAACATATATCGATATTACAGTAGAAGATGAGCATACATTTTTTGCATCCGACAGCAGTACAGGCGAGATGGTGCTAACACATAACAGCCAAGGTGGAATTAGAAATGCCAGTTGTACGATCTATTTTCCGATCTGGCATTACCAATTTGATGACTTAATCGTACTGAAAAATAATCAAGGTACAGATGAAACACGGGTTCGTCATTTAGATTACGGTGTTGTAATTAGTGGATTATTTTTAAGAAGATTTAAAAACAAAGAAAACATTACTTTGTTTGATCCAAATGAAGTTCCAGAACTATATGAAGCGTATTATAGAAATATTACAGCATTTGATGAAATGTATATTAAATACGAAAAACGCAAAGATTTAAGAAAAAAAGTTTTTACAGCAGAAGAAATTTTCAAAGGTGGCGTTCTTAAAGAACGAACTGATACTGGCCGAATTTATCTAATGTACACTGACAACATTCAACAGCAGGGACCATTTGATCCAGAAGTTGATCCGATTTATCAAAGTAATTTATGTTTAACTGGTGATACGTTAATACAAGTAAAAACAGATAATAGTGAAGAAACTATTACGTTAAAACAATTTACTGAACAGTTTATATCAGGTAACTACACTACAATTGCAGTAAAGAGCAAAGATGTTACTACTAACGAAACTGTTTGGAGTGCTGTCTCTAATGCAGGGCTAACCGCAACAGTAACTGAGTTATATGAAATTGAAGACGATCACGGTAATATTATTAAATGTACTCCTAGTCATCAAATTTATACAACAAATCGAGGTTGGGTTGAAGCTCAACACTTAGTTGAAACTGATCAACTTGTAACTGCATTATAAGTTAAAAATAACACAATCCTGTGTATGCATTATACAGGATACACAGAATTAAAAGGTAAAAATAAGTAGAATGATTAAAATTAAAAAAATTACAGTAGAACCAACTGATGTTTATGATATTACTGTACCAGATACAGCGTGTTTTTTTGCAAACAATATTCTAGTACATAATTGTGTTGAAATTACATTGCCAACTGTGGCAATGGGTACTACTAAGAAAACACTAATTAAAGTTAAAAAAGATGAAGCAACCAAGTTCTTGTTAAATACACCCGAACAGTTTGTATCAGTTAAAAAAGTTAACTAATTTATACACATTGTACTGCAACTAACTTGTTGTTGCCGACTACAATATGATGCATATTTAATGCAACACTAACGAAAGAATGTCAAGGTTTAAAAATGAAGAAATTATACGAAGAAATTAACAGTTTGCCAGAAGAGCTAGATCCCGAATACGAATATTACGAAGTCGATGAAGATATTGCCAGAATTGCGTTATGCACATTAGGGTCAATAAATTGGGGTAAATTTCGTAATCCAGAAGATATGCGACGTGCATGCCGAATCTTACACAGAAGTTTAAATAACATTTTAGATTATCAAGATTTTTTATCAACTCAATCATATTTAAGTAATCAAGAAATTAGACCACTAGGGATTGGTGTTACTAATCTTGCATACTGGCATGCTAAACGTGGATACAAATATGGAGAGGCTGACTCATTAGCCGAAGTTAAGTCCTGGGCAGAGCATCAAGCATTTTATTTAACTGAATCAAGTGTGGAACTAGCAAAAGAGCGTGGTGCATGTAAGCACAGCTATCGAACCAAATACGGCAAGGGTATTTTTCCGTGGGAAGTCCGTGCTAATGGCGTTAACGAGCTTACTGATTTTACACCTGAATTAGGGTGGGAACAGTTACGCAAGGATATGTTACAATACGGTGTTAGAAATGCAACGCAAATGGCCATTGCCCCAGTAGAGAGCTGCCAGAGTTGGATGAATACGTTAAACTTTGCCAATGGTGATCGCAAAAACTTTCACGAAATGTTAGAACAGGATAACACTGATTGGAAATCAATTGAACACACTGCAGAAGCAGGAACTGCTATTAAATTAAATACACCAATTTTAATTAATGGTGCCGAAGGTATTGAAGTAGTATCCGAAGTAGTTTATAACGGTATCCAGCTTACAAGTTCAATTGAGTTTGATGATGGTTCAGTTATGAACTTTACCGATAATCATAAATTACTTGTTAGTCGTGGCGTTGTTAAAACATGGGCATACATTCTTGATTTAACCGTTGGTGAGTCGATTGCACAAGTTGACAACAAATCATTGACTATTAAATCAATCACACGACATAATTTAAAAGATCATACATGGGATATTTCAACTCCATCAAATACTTACTTACTAACTAATGGTTGTATTAGTCATAATTCGAGTGTTGTAATTGATAGTACCAACGGTATCGAACTGCCAATGAGTTTAATATCAACTAAGGAATCAAAAGCCGGATCGTTTACACAAGTAGTTCCGGAATATAATCGATTAAAGCATAAGTATCAATTAATGTGGGATCAACGTGACTGCGAACCTTACTTAAAAACAAGTGCGGTACTCGGTGCATATACTGATCAAAGTATAAGTACAAATACTTATTACAATCCTGCACATTTTCCGGATCGCAAAGTACCTATTACACTTATTGCCAAGAATTTAATGAATTTTTATAGATGGGGCGGAAAAACTGTATATTACTCACTAATTTCCAAAGCTGGTAGCAAAGCACTGGCCGAAGAAGCACCAGTAACAACTAATTATGTAATTCATGACTCCGAAGACGACGAATCATGCGATGCGTGTAAACTGTAACATGTGAACTACAAGTTGTTTGCAAATTGCAAACAACTTGATCAACTTAAGGTAAATTATGACATATCAGTTTATTAAGAATTTCTTAGTCGAGGGAAAACCAAATTCTCTATCAATAAAAAAGCTCCCATATGAGTTAGCCGACTTAACTCCAGTATTCACGCAAGAAGCGTTAGACTATCATTACAATTCTCTAGCTAAAACTTATGCAAAGCGGTATAATGCCGGAGAAGGTGATATGAAATTTAACGAGGCCGGTGTATTCTTGCACAACTTGTTATTTGAGCAATTTCAATCATCACTGCAAACAAGCGCACCGTCTGACCAATCACTAGAATTAATAACTAAGCATTATTCGACATTTGCAAAATTTAAACAAGAATTTGCCAAAATTGCAATGAGTATCCAAGGTAGTGGCTGGTGTTATCTATCAACTAACGGTACTATTAAAACTATCAAAAATCACGAAATTAAAAATGATATTGCTCTGTTAGTTGATTGGTGGGAACATGCATGGTGGGATTATAAAAGTGATAAGAAAGGTTATCTCGATAATCAATGGTCGATTATTAATTGGGATGTTATTAATCAACGACTTTAAACGATAAGAATCTACTTGACTATTCATGTTGTATAATATATAATAGTTATCTATTAACATAACTATTACAAAAGGCAAATTCATTAATGAAAGAAATTGTAACCAACATATTCACTTGGATTAAGAACGACTACCGAGTATACCCAGTTAGATTTATTATCGAAATTACTGCTTGGATTCTTAGTATAGGTTGTAGTATTACAATGGCAATGACGGTGCCTAACCCTCCACTTATTATTTTATATCCAATTTTTATTACTCAGTGCATTATGTACGGATGGTGTGCATACAGTCGAAAATCGTTTGGTATGCTTGCCAACTACTTATTACTAGTTACAATTGATAGTGTTGGTTTAATTAGAATGATTGTTAAGTAATCTGTCTACAAATTAGATTTAATGCAGAAAAGGATGCAACATGCATCCTTTTCTTATGGGTGTAATACTATTATGCAATAGGATCCGTAATAACAAGTTGAGGACCAAACTTACCCATTCTAATCATAAAATTTCCCGGATGCAAATCAAAATGACCAAGATTTTTATTGATTAACATGTACACAATGTTTATTGCTTGATCT
>JAGQDJ010000018.1:401864-434042 GCA_022885665.1 Triops longicaudatus
TATGTTTGTTCGGTCGACTAGGGTGCAGTACTGCTTGAGTAATTTTTTTCCATAACATTTTTTCTTTTTCAAGCGGTTCGGTTGCGGTATAACTAACTAGATCATCAATATATACGTCAGATGGATTGGGTACTTCTTTATAATATAAAGATATTAATACATCCAACGGTACTTGTGTATAATCAACTAATTTTTCCATTTTATACGTTGGTGTCATGCCCCAGTCAGACTTATTATCGTTAACTACATATACTCTTGGCAAATATGGGTTTGATGAAATATATGGTGCAATTGCTTTGACCCAATGATAATATGCATCTGGATCATCTTTAGTTCTTAATTGCGACTTACGAACCATAAATGGATCTTCGTCGTTGACTACTGATGCGTGTACTCCTGTGCCAAGTTTTTTTAAAGACTTAGTATCAGTATCATCGGGAACATCGATAAATTCAGTGTCAATTATTTCGGATAGTTTCATTTTTAATAGTACGTTATATGTACGATGCCCCTGGTGCACTAGGTGCACTACCTTGTGCTATTTTTGGAGGTGGTTTCATTGCTCCGCCCGATGCTGGTGCATTATATGAAGGTGGTGGTTTCATTGCTCCGCCTGCACCTGGTGCATTAACCGAAGGAGGTGGTTTCATTGCTCCGCCTGCACCTGGTGCACTGCCAAGTGATCCTCCTGGCGCTGTAGCTCCTGGTGCGGCACCAGCATCGCCTGCGGGCGGCGCATCTACACCACCGGCTCCGCCTACATCTCCAGCGCCAGGAGCATCTGCTCCACCAGCTGACGGTGCGCTACCACCACCGCCTCCGCCGGGTACTTCGGCACCAGGTGCCGGTTTTACTGTTTTAACTAGTGTACCTGCAGAATTGTATACACTTAAACCTGCAGGAGAATTTACTGTACTACTACCATCTGCAAACTCAGCAGTTGTACCACGACTACCGCCACCGTCGGTAATTTTAACTGGTACAGGTTTAGTTGCGCCTTGTGATGTTGGTGCATTTGCAGATCCTCCACTTAATGCCGCTAGTGCGATCATGCCAGCCATACCGGCAGTTAGCAATATTTCTTTTAATCCCTCGTCAAGTTGAGTTGGTGATTCGTATAAATATTGTTCTGAAATAATTTCATGTATTCTCATTTTTTTAATTCCTAATTAATGTGTTATTTATTTAACGGCTACACAGCCGAAACTGGATCAGTAAAAACTATTTGTGGGCCTTTACTTGTTTGTCTAATCATTGCGTTGTCAACATTTTCAGTATCTGGTTCGTTACCGTTGGATACTTGATCTATAAGTTCCACTAATTCGTCGACTTGTGGATTTGTACCTGGATAATCGTTAGCAGTGTCAAACACTCCAGCAATTATATGCATCCATATGAGTTTTTTGTTAGATTGGTAGTGGTCTCCATGCTTTAATTCATCAAACATTTCATCAGTAGCATCTGGTACTTCTTTCATAAACAATGCACGTAACACACTAAACTGAACTTCGTTATAATTTAATAGTTTTTCCATTTGGTATCTTGGTCTAATTAGATCATTCTCATCAGTTTTCTTATCAATTACATACACTCGTGGCAAATAAGGATTAGATTTTGCATATGGAGCAATTGCAGTTACCCATGCATAATAACCATCATAATTGTAATTCCCGTATTCGTCCTCATACTCTGGATCGGTTTCGTCAAAACTATATTTTGTTGTTTTATATACTTCGTGTGGATTTCTTGGCATTGGCTTAACTATTCCAAACATCCCAGAATCAGACGGCGGCTGAAACGTGTTAATATCAGGTTCTTCTTCATCGTCGTCATCCATTGGGCGACCTTTGTGACTTCCTGGAAATTTAGTATTTCTAAATTCGGTGTCAAATATTTCATTTATTTTCATTATTATTCCTTGTTATATAAATTTATTATTCTGCCTTATAGGCATATATGACAATGGATCAGTAAATACAATGTGCGGGCCAATGCTAGTCATCCTAATCATAAAATTTCCCTGATGCATATCTTCTCTATATCCACGATCTACAATTAGTCTGTCAATGATATCTATTACTTGTTGTATTTGTGGGTCTTTACGTACATTGTGTGTTATATATCGTATAATGCGGGGCCATATCTCCCGAGCAATAAGACGATTGCTAACAGTTGCTGGTACGTAACTAACGTTTGAGTATCTTGCCCGAATGGTTTGTTTTATTTGATCAACATATGCTACTTCTGCATCATAATCGGTTGATTCGTTATACAGTAAGTTGCATAATACAGATAGTTGTGCTTGTTCATAATCAAGTAGTTTTTCCATGTGATATTCCGGTTTTAGTACCTTGTTTTTATCTTCATGCTTATCTACTACATATACCCTTGGTAAATATGGATTAGATTTTGCATACGGTGCTATGGCTATTACCCAGTCATAGTACGGATCAAGATCATTGTCCTGCTGTTGCCGCCCAGTTGGCGCATAATTAAACGAACGTCTCGATGCTTTGTGGACATCGTATGGATTATTACGAGGTTGATGAGCTGTACTATAATAGCCAGCTCCTAATAACTTAGTATCTTTAAACTTACTCGGAGTTTGGGCGTCTGGTAGTGCTGTATTTCTAAATTCGGTGTCAAATATTTCACGTAATTTCATTATTAATTCCTGTTATATAAATTTATTAACTCTTATAGCCTTATGTGCAATTGGATCAGTAATTACAATTTGCGGGCCTATACTAGTTAGTCTAATCATAAAATTTCCAGAGTGCATGTCTTTTCTATACCCACGCTCTGCTACTAGCTTATCGATTATATCCAGTGCTTCTTGTATTTGTGGGTTTTTACGCACATTGGCTATCATGTATCGTAAAGCACGGAACCATATCTTTCGTGCGCCTAATTCGTGAATTTCTTCTGCTGAGTAATTACCGGATTTAATAAGTCGTTTTAAATCGTTAACGTATAATTCCTCTGCATCATAATCTACTGATTCGTTATACAACAAATTATACAAAACATGTATGGGTACTTTTTTATAATCAAGTAGTTTTTCCATTTCGTACTCTGGCTTTAATGCACCTGTTTTATCTTTATTATTATTTGCTACATACACTCGTGGCAAATATGGATTAGATTTTGCATATGGTGCAATGGCTTTTACCCAGTCATAGTACGGATCAACATCATCGTCAGCAGGAGTTAATGAGTTAGCATCGTATTTAAACGGGCGTCTAGATGCTTTGTGAATCTCGTATGGATTGTTTCGTGGTTGATGAGCTGTGCTATAATATCCGGCTCCTACTAGCTTAGTATCTTTAAACTTACTAGTGGTATTTCGAGTATCTGGTGACACTGTATCTTTAAATTCGGTATCTATTATTTCATTTAATTTCGTATTAATCTCTAGTGCACGGCATTCCCCTATAAACGAAACTGGATCAACAAATACCACCTGCGGGCCTTTGCTAGTCAATCTAATCATTGTATTATCGGGGTTATCGATATCGGGTTCGTTTTCATTATTTATGCTATAGATAAGTTCCACTAATTCGTCGGCTTGTGGGTTTGTACCTGGGCGATTATCGGCTGCACTAAGAACCCCATAAATTATATCCATCCATATGCGTTTTTTAGTAATTTGGAGGCGAGTTCCATGCTTTAATTCATCAAACATGTCGTCAGTAGCATCTGGTACTTCTTTCAAATACAATGCACGTAACACACTAAACGGAACTTCATTATAATTAAATAGTTTTTCCAGTTGGTATCTTGGTCTAATTCGCCCATTCTCATCAGTTTTCTTATCAATAACATAAACTCTTGGCAAATAAGGATTAGATTTTGCATATGGAGCAATACCTGATACCCATGCATAATACCCGTCGTATGTTATTCTACCGTTGTCGTATTCATCTGGATCATTCTCGTCAAAACTATATTGTGTTGTTTTGTATACTTCGTGTGGATTTCTTGGCATTGGCTTAACAGTACCAAATGCACCCGACGACGATGGCGGCACATATTTATTTAACTTTTCGGCCCAATCTTCTTCTGGATCATCTATTACTGGTGGTCGAGGTTTATGTTTACCTGGAAATTTAGTATCCCTAAACCGAGTATCAACTATTTCGTGCAATTTCATTATTCATTCCTGTGTTATATAATCTTGTTAACTCTCATAGTGTTAACAATGGATCAGTAATTACAATTTGAGGACCGATGCTAGTTAACCTAATCATAAAATTTCCAGAATGCATATCGTCTGCATATCCTCTATCAACTATTAGTTGAGTAACAATGTCTAATGCTTGTTGTATTTGTGGGTCTTTGCGAACATTGTATTTTATACATTTTATAATTTGTAACCATAGATCAGACATAGCATGTTCTGGTGAAATTAAGTTATTATCAATTTGTTTTTCCATTGTTTCGATATACGCATCAGCCTTATCGTGATTTGCCATTTCTTTGTAATATAATACATACAACACACTGCTTGATATATCCTTATGATCAAACAGTTTTTCTAGTTGATAATGTGGTTTTAATTCTCCAGTCCGTCTTAATGACTTACTATCTGCCACATATACTCGTGGCAAATAAGGATTAGATTTTGCGTATGGAGCAATTGCTTTGACCCAATCGTAATATGGATCAACACTGTCATCGATAGGAACAGTTGCGCCTGTATCGTATTTAAATCTTGCTTTAGTTGTTTTATGTACTTCGTGTGGATTATCGCGTGGCTGGTGTACCCTACTATAATATCCAGCCCCAATTAAATCATTATTACTATTACTGTCATCATCAACATCAACATCAACTGGTGTATCTCTAAACTGAGTATCAACTATTTCGTGCAATTTCATTATTCATTCCTGTAGTACACGTATTTACCGGGACGATAAATAAATTACTCGATAAAAGGAAAAATAAAATGAGCAAAAGAAAAAAACTTATTATACCGCTTGACCAACATCGTAATGTTGTATTAGTATTTCAACAACTAATACCCAACGGAGATTGGATTTGCCAAATGAGTAACGAATATATGGGAGATGTAACAAAACTATTAGAGTATCAAGGAGATATCGAAGATGTTGATATTAAAGCATAAATAACCAATATTCATTTACTTCTAATAAGTACATATGCTACACTGTATTATCACTATAAAGGAACATAATGAGCAAACAACAATACGATTTATCGCATAATCCCAATTATCTATCTAGAAAAATGTTTTTGGATCCAGCTGGTCCGGTAACAATTCAACGATTCGAGGAAGTAAGATACGGAAGAATTGCAAAATTTGAAGAAACTGCTAGAGGTTTCTTTTGGCAACCAGAAGAAATATCACTAACAAAGGATTCAGGTGACTTTAAAAATGCAAGCGATGCAGTTAAACATATTTTTACTAGTAATATTTTAAGACAAACTGCACTAGATTCTTTACAAGGTCGAGGCCCCAGTCAGATTTTTAGTCCAGTAGTTAGCTTACCAGAATTAGAGTTGTTAATGTACAACTGGAATTTTTTTGAAAGTAATATTCATAGTAAGAGTTACAGTCATATTATTCGAAATGTATATAATGTACCAAAGGATGTATTTAATTCAATCCATGATACACAAGAAATCGTTAACATGGCAAGCAGTATTGGTCAATATTACGATGCATTACATAAAATTAACTGTGCAAAAGAATTAGGTCTCGAAGTAAACGAGCGTGATCACATTAAAGCAATTTGGATGGCACTGCATGCCAGTTACGGATTAGAAGCATTTAGATTCATGGTATCATTTGCAACATCACTTGCAATGGTAGAAAATAAAATGTTTATTGGCAATGGTAATATTATTAGTTTAATTTTACAAGACGAATTGCTACATAAAGAATGGACTGCATTCATGATTAATCAAGTAATCAAGGAAGATGTGCGGTTTGCAAATATTAGAGCAGAATGCGAAACGGAAGTAAATGCATTGTACATGGATGTTATCCGTGAAGAAAAAGCGTGGGCAGATTACTTGTTCAAAATGGGTCCAGTTATTGGGCTGAATGCTAATATTTTAAAAGATTTTGTCGATTACACTGCATTGCATGCACTAAAAGAAATTGGTATTAAATATCAAGGCCCTTATGTAAAATCAACACCAATTCCATGGTTTAACAAACATAGTGATACAAGTAAAAAGCAAACTGCTTTACAGGAAAATGAGTCAACGAATTATGTATTGGGCGTAATGACATCAGATATTAACTATGACGAGTTGCCATCAATTTAATCTTGATAAGTAATAAACAAGCACACTTGATATCTAAGTGTGCAACTAAAATCGGAGATAACCAGATCTAACGTGTTATTATAATATATTAAGATTGACATGCTTAACTTAATATATTATAATTGTTACTAACAGTTATGATAAATTAACAATAATGTTCAAAGCACAATACAAATTAAGAGTAGTGTCCGAACGCTGGTCAGTAATCGGCGTATACGGACAAGAAAGTACAGCAATAAGTGCCGCACTAAGTAAAAAAAATGCTGGTGCTATTTTAGTACGAGTAATTAAAAAAGATGGGTCAGTGGTATACTCGGGTTAACTGACTGTATAAATAATTCAAATATAAGGAAACATAAATGAGCAAAGCAATCGTGTGGAGTAAGGAAAATTGTCCGTTTTGTGACCAAGCAAAATCATTGCTATCACAAAAAGGAATAACGTATGAAGAACGTAAAATTGGCAGTGGGTACACAAAAGAATCATTGCTTGAAGCTGTGCCAACTGCAAGATCAGTACCTCAAATATTTTTAAATGAAACACATATTGGTGGATTTACAGAATTAAAAAAATATTTTGACAAGGAAAAAGAATGATTATTAACAAAAATAAAATTGTAGCAGTAGGCGATGTAATTACATTAAAATTAACCAGTGGTGAAGAAATCGTAGCACGATTAGAAGATGTCGATGATACACACTACATTCTTGGTAAGCCAATGGTAATTGGCATGGGTCAACAAGGACCCGGCTTAATGCCATATTTATTTACAGTAGCTCCAACACAAGATATTCCACTATTGAAATCCACAGTAACAGTTGCAGTTAATACTGAAAAAGATTTTGCAAATCAATATTTGCAATCGACTACTGGAATTATTTTATAATGGCAACGGCAATTATTGAAATACCCGAAGAAATATTAACAGGGATGGATGCGTTTGTTGATACCACAAATAAATTGTTGGGATTAGCTGGTGCAATCTGTGATATTTTTAATACATTAATTGCATTATTAGGGGCTGCGATACGCAAAGCACTTGAAATTGCCCAAGCAATAATTGCGGCAATTGTAGGGTTAATTGTTGCATTAATTGCGGCTGCCAGAAATTTTATCATGAGTATCATTGATTTTATTAATGGTATCATTGCTGAAATTTTTGCAGTATTATCTGCAATAATGGATGAAATACGAAAATTATTAGGTAAAATTGTACTAGCTCTTACTGCCGGATCATGCGGAGTAATTGCCAAAGTAATAATTGGAGTACCCCCTGGTATTGTTGCTAGTTTTGATGCCGCCAATAATTTTCTTAAAGGCGATCCGCTATATGAATTAAAACAAGGTGTTGACAACTATGCAAGTCAAGCAATGGAGCTTGTTGAATCATTTACCGATGCCGCAACTAATAGTCTTAACACTCTTAAAAGTGCAATTAGTTCATTAGGAATACCAGTATAATGACTAGAGGTGTAGCACGATTAGGAGATCTAACGGCTGGAGTATGTAATCATCCAGTACATTTAGTCCCGTTGCCAATTGGTGGCAAAATTGTCACTGCATCCGGATCAGTGTATGCAAATAATAGACCAGTTGCTAGACTTGGTGATTCGGTACTAGCCGATTGTGGTCATTTATCAATAATTATTACTTCCGCAACTACTGTGGATTCAAATAAACGTGGTAATGCAAGAATTGGTGATCAAGTTGGCGGTGGGCCATACTCGGCAACAATAATAACTGCATCTACAACTGTAACTGCAACTTAAAGGATAGTATATGAAATGTAAAAAAGGCGATACTGCAAAAATAATCATGAGTATTCGACCGGAAAATATTGGAAAATCAGTATTAGTCGAAACTCTTATTGGTCATTTTAAACAAGGTGACACATTTGATTTTAGGGGTATTGAATGTACTGCACAAATAACTGATTTTTATTGGTGGATTAGTTCAGATACATATGGATTAACAAATATCTTAGGTGATACTCCTAAGGCATATATTCCGGATTCGTGGCTTGAGCCAGTTATTAAACATACACGGCAAGAGACATCCAAAGAAGAAGTTGACATTACTGCATAACTAGTATATAATTTGTACTTATCAGTAATATTGTTACGTTAACTATTAATGATAAGTAATATATCACGCTGTTAATTACACTGCGTGAATAACAAATCCGGTACAACTACGGATATAAGCTTAATAATTCTGTTAAGCAGTTGATATAACAATGTGCAAAACGATAATATATGTTATTGACATTATTTGCACACTGTTGTATAATTTATGTATGACACAGCATTACACAATATGTTTTGTTGTGCTACACACTATAACAAGTGCAAAACGATAATATATGTTATTGACATTATTTGCACATTGTTGTATAATTTATGTATGACACACAGTCATTTTTTAAAGGAAATTTAATATGAAAAAATTAGTAATCGCATCTTTAGTAGCATTAGCGGCAACAACAGCGTCAGCTTGGGATCTTGGTGTTAGCGCATCACGTGACTTTAGCGGTACCGACCATGATTCAGTGGGCGTTACATTTGGTAAAACTTATAGTAACGGTGTAGGTTTTGCTGCCGGCTTTGCACGTGATGCTACTAAATTAAGCGATCAAGATCGCTACAGCTTAACTGGCAGTTATGACGTTGTGAAATTTGGTGGTTCAACTGTATCTGTTAAAGCTGGTAGTGTGTTTATGGCTAATAGCGTTGGAGCAAATGGCTCAGCATTAGTTGTTGGTGCTGGTCTTAAAGTGCCATTAACAAACACTGTATCTGCAACGTTTGATGCATCACGCCAATATGGTCAAGATCGTGTTAAACAGTATGACGGTAATCGCGTAACTGTTGGCTTATCATACAATTTCTAATCTTTAAAGATTAGTATATAATAGGATCTTAGGATCCTATTTTTATGACAGCATTGTCATTTAAATTGACATAACACTGTTAGTAGCATATAATTAACGCATGACACACAGTCATGCAACACTAAGGAAAATATTAAATGAAAAAACTCGTAATCGCATCCGCCCTTATCTTATCATCAGTTGGTGCATTTGCACAAAATGCAAAATCAGATATGTACACTGAATTCAGCTATGTTAATGTTAAAGTTAAATCTGATGCAGTATCAATTTCACCATCAGCTGTTCGTTTTGTACTTGGTGCCGACATTGCACCAAACATTGCAGTTGAAGCACATGCATTATCTGGTTTAAATTCAGACACAATGGGTGTAGTTGAATACAAAGTTGACCCCGGTTATGGTGTGTTTATTAAAGCAAAAGCACAAGTGACCGATAGTGTTAATGTATATGCTCGTGTAGGTTGGGCTCGTAATGAGTTAACTGGTAGTGCATATGGTGTAAGTGTATCAGACACTAAATCTGGTTTAGCCGGTGGTGCGGGTGTAAGCTTTACACTGTCAAAAGATACCGAGCTATTCGTAGACATCATGAAATACGATACTGGCTCAACTGTTAAAACCACTACTGCAACAACTGGTATTCGAATTAGCTTCTAATCAAGTTTTACACTAATCAAGGCCCGAAAGGGCCTTTCTCTTTGGCCGATATTTCTCTTGTATTATACACTATCTTATAGTAAACTGTATATTACAGGCAAACTATACAGGCAATCATAGCGTAAGCTACACAATTATATGCAGGCAAACACTACAGGCACAACTAGTGTGACATAAGGCGTGACAGCGCCAGGATAATCTCTACTGTCGGCGAATCCGTTCTGATGTGTGACGGCAGCCTTACTTTCCCTCCACGAAAGACCTCAATTCACTAACTTGATGATGTCAAGATGCCTTAAATGCCTCCCCTCTGCGGAGTAACATTTGAATTGTTGTACACGGTTGAATAATAGTAATATTATGTTGAGGTTACTGCCTCACAGATTCAAAACACTATATGCGTCCACTGACACGAGGGATGCTTAAAAAACGCCGCAGGTTATGGTAAGGGTCGTGCCAAATGGTGTGAATCATAAAATACCTGCTGTCAAGAAAAGCGAAAAGAACTCAGATGAAACTCCGCGATCATGGCACTCTGTATTGAGTGTCATCTTCGCTCTTGAATCTAGATGAATTAAATTCATTATGATATTAATCTTATATTATTAAAGAAATTAAAAATATTCTTGAAACTTTGTGAAACGAGTTGAAAACGAGTTGAACGAAGTGAAAAGAATTGAGCTTTAGCTCAACTATAGTGTGAATAGCAAAGTGCAAAACAATATAAGGATAGTTATGATTATATGTGTATTGTTCGTTAAGCATTGACACTGCTGTGTATTAGTCTTATACTAGCCACTTAAACAGCGTTGTAGTAGCATTATTAGCTATTTGTATATACAACATAGCAAGTTAGTAATAATAGTGTTATAGCAGTAATGTATAATGCGTAGATAGTGTAATAGATTTTGCCTATTACTGTAATAGATATTTAATTTAGAAAATCTATTGACACAGTAACTACATTGTCTTATACTATAAACACTAAACAATAAGTTTATAAACATTTTAATAAGGAAATAAAATATGAAAACAGTAGGCGATAAATTAACAAGTTTTGCAATTACCGGTATTAAGCCTGGACAACCAGCTGATCCGTACTTTACGATTACAGATCAAAGCTTTGAGGGCAAGTGGAAAGTAATTGTATTTTACCCCAAGGACAACACAGTAGTATGTCCCACAGAAATTGTAGCATATGATAAGTTATATAATGACTTTGATGATCGCGATGCAGTATTGTTAACTGGTTCAACTGATAATGAATTTTGCAAAACAGCATGGCAAATTAGCCATCCAGACTTAACGAAAATTAAACATACACAATTTGCTGATACACAACGAGGTGAGTTGAGTTTAGTTAATCAACTAGGTGTATTTTTTAATCCAGCTGGTGCGGCATTAAGAGCAACATTTATTGTTGATCCATCAAACGAAATCCAACATGTTACAGTTAATAACTTAAATGTGGGTCGCAGTGCAGACGAAACATTACGAGTATTAGATGCATTACAATCGGGAGAGCTCTGTTCTTGTAATAGACCAATTGGTGGCGATACACTTTAATTAACTTGCTAGTGTAGTAGCTATACATTTAAACTAGTTACTACACTTAATATTACATTTAACATACAAAGGAAACACACAATGACAGCATGGGTAGATCAACTTAAAGAAGCATTACCAGAATACGCCAAAGATACACGACTTAATTTAGATTCAGTTATTAAACGCAGTACGCTCAGCGTTGATGAAGCATCAGCATGTGCACTGGCAGCAGTATTTGCCTCGGGTAACGGCAAGTTAGTAACATTTATTAGTAGTGCATTTACTACACCCGAACAAATTATTGAAAGAGATGCCGCATTAACAGCCGCTAGCATTATGTCCATGAACAATTGCTGGTACCCTTACGTTGAAGCAACACATGATTCAAATCTTAAAGGATTGCCGGCACAGCTACGAATGAATTCAATTAGTACTCACGGTGGTACTACTAAAGCTAAGTTTGAAGCATACAGTTTAGCGGCAAGTATTGTAGGTAAGTGTGAATTTTGTATTAATGCACACTATACTGGTTTAAAAGAATTAGGCTACACAACAGAGCAACTTCGTGATATCGGTCGCATTGCATCAGTTATTAACTCAGTTGCACGAGTTTTAAACTCATAAAAGATGTTAACTGTATTTGACAAAACTGTTAAATACATGTATAATTAACATTTATTAGTAGCAAAGGAATGTTAATGAGTATGCACATCGAAGGACCATGGTTATCAACTACTGGTCGTACTAAAGCTAAACGCAAATTTAAGTCAGCCGCTGAAGCTAAGCAAGCCAGAGAGTTAGAAGCTTCGTGGAAAGCACTTAACACTAAATGGAATGTACCCAGTACTGCTAAAAAATCTACAAAGAAAGTAGAAACTTTATCATACAAACTATCAGTTCCACCTGGTAGAGAAACACTAAACATTCCAAGTAAAGATACTGGACATTCGGGTACTATTTCAAGTAAACCTACTCCGCAATATACTGGAACTGCTGTAATTGGAATTAGTCAAATGGCAAAATCCAATGCAGTTCCAGTATTTAATACTGATCACATTGTCGAAATCGGCAAAATGCGTAGGTAATGTACAGTAACTTAATTTTTTTGATATATACTAATACGTTTCAGCAGAAACAAGATAGTTGGTGTAGATTACTACACCCGCGAGTCTTGGCAATGAGAAACCCGTTATTTCGGGACGCCAGGCTTGCCAAAGGTTTAATTGTAATACTGCAATTATGCCAATGGAGAAGACATCACGAACTATGGGTTCATATGAGCATCGTGTAAGTTTCTCCCTTTTAATGTGTTTAAACAACACTAACCAAAAAGGAGATTAAAATGGTTAAATTATCAACGCTTATAATTATTGTTATAAGCATCATCGCTATTATTATGTCAGTATTCTTTTATAAAGAACATCGTGCAAATATAGTACTCAAACAACAACTAGTGACTAAGCAAACAATGAACGAAAATAATCGTGAAATTAAAGTATTAGTTGCTAGAGCAAATTATGTCAAGTTAACTAGGGATAAAGAAAGTAAACTAGCACAGTTAGTACAGTTAAATGCCGAAACTCGTAATGAACAATTATGTTTGGCTAAGGCTATATTTTACGAATCAAGTAATGAACCAACTGCTGGTAAGATTGCAGTTGCACAAGTTGTAGTTCAACGTGCAGATCATCCAGCGTATCCTGACAATGTATGCGATGTTGTATATCAAAAACTAAATTCAACATGTCAGTTTTCTTGGCATTGTGATCCAAATATTCATCGCACAAAGCCTACAGCAGGTCCAGCATGGGAAGAAAGTAAACTTATTGCTAAACAAGTTTTAGTAGAAGGTGTAAGATTACCAGAACTAAAGGGTGCGTTATTTTTTAAAGCCAACTATATTCCAACTACTGGCTTTTGGAAATCACTAACATTAGTTGCACAATATGGCGGACACGTCTTTTACAAACGATAAAATGGAATAAATACACTATCTTGTTTCTCATAACAAATTTTAACGGTAAATAACAACATGTTTTTAGCAATTATATCACTTATGGCTGGAATTTCAATTTCAGCCGTGGCCATCTATTACAGTGTACTGGGATTGGCTTCAATATTTTCAGGAGCACACATTCCTATTATTGTAATGGGGTCAATATTAGAAATTAGCAAACTAGTATCAGCATGGTGGCTAAAGGCAAATTGGTCAAGAGCACCAATTTTGCTAAAAAGCTATATGTTTGTGGCAGTATTAGTTTTAATGCTAATTACTAGTATGGGCATTTTTGGCTTTTTAAGTAAAGCACACAGTGATCAAGGAGTACCACTGGGTAACGTTGTTGCCCAGATTTCTCACATTGATGACAGAATTAAAATTCAAGAAGATAACATCGTTACAGCCAAAGCATCATTGGCACAACTTGACAGTCAAGTTAATGAACGCATTGCAAAAAGTACAAACGGTAGTGGGGTTGACAAGTCTACACAAATTCGAAAACAACAAACTTCCGAACGATCAAAGCTTCAGAAAGAAATTACTATTGCACAAGATGAGATTTTAAAGCTTAAAGATCAGAAATCTCCATTGGCAAGTAAACTACGTGAAGTTGAAGCCGAAGTTGGCCCAATTAAATATATTGCAAAATTAATTTATGGTGACAACCCAGATGCAAATTTACTTGAAAAAGCAGTAGTATGGGTAATTATAACAATTGTGTTTGTTTTTGATCCACTGGCAGTATTATTACTGTTAGCAAGTCAATTAAGCTTTCAATGGGCACGATTAGATAAATCTAAGTCATTACCCACTGTAGCAACTGCACCCATTGTACCTGACACACCAGTTAATACTAATCTAACTGATGCAGAAACACTGGATACATATCCAGTATACACATCGCCACAAACAAAACCAATTCCGGTGATTACAGGTGGTCGTAAGATAAAAAAGAAAGCACCACCGGCTCCATTAGTTGAACCAACAACAGACACTGAAGTTATACTTGCTGATAATACAACAGTAGTAGAACAACCGGTAAGCGCACCGATTGAACCTGTTAGTGTACCTACAACCGTTGAACCAATTGTCAAATCCGACGAAGAAGCAGATCAAGCAATAATTAATCAATCTGAAGATGTTGCAAAGTTAGCAATGGCACGTTGGAAAGCAGAAAACCCAACAAGCAGCCTTAAACAGCAACGTGCATTATTGGCTCAAGGTATAATTGATAAATTACCGTGGGATGAATACTTGTTACCCGAAGCCGATGAAGAAAATGATGCGGCAGTGGAAGCGGCCAAATGGGCAAACGAACAGTTAGAAAAAAAAAGACGTTAAAATAACCAAATTACCGTTGCAATATATACAGAATCAAGAGCAGTCTAGTTCTTCATTATGGCAACGGATACAAAATAATAAACAATAAAATGATTGACAACAAAATTACAGTTATAACTAGCCCCGATGATATATTAATTGAGGGTGTTAGAATATTATTAGTTGATTTAACTCCTGAGCAATCAGAGTTTATATCGGCTTCATTATTTCAAATCGATGACTATCCAAATGTAATAGTATATTCGTGGAAAGTTGGAGACGACATTGAATGGTTATTTGATAAATTTTATAAAAGTTCGGTTATATTTTTTAATGCCACTTCTAGCAATCAGACACTAGTGGGATTTTTAGCAGGCAAGGTAAATACATTTTATTTTGGGATATTGCAATCTCTTAATTTAGTAAATAATCGAGAGATTTGCAATATCGATGACAGTACACATTTACTAAAACA
Organism: Triops longicaudatus; assembly: GCA_022885665.1. Classification (NCBI taxonomy): domain Eukaryota; kingdom Metazoa; phylum Arthropoda; class Branchiopoda; order Notostraca; family Triopsidae; genus Triops; species Triops longicaudatus. The sequence goes on from JAGQDJ010000018.1 coordinate 417,050, forward strand.
ACTATTTGATAACTATGGAACATAAGAGAAAAGGCACAGCAATTATCATTCGTGATAATGAAAATATTAATCAATCATTACGTCGATTTAAAAATAAAATCGAAGATAGTAATAAACTGAATGATGTTAGACAACACGAATTTTATGAAAAGCCCACAACTGAACGCAAAAGAAAAAAAGCATCTGCAAAGTCACGATGGAAGAAAACACTTGCTAGTCAAGCATTACCTAAAAAGTTATTCTAAATGATATAATAAAGTGTTGACAAGCACTACTTTATGTTGTATAATTTATTTACTTAACAAGAAAGAACTTTATGCTAACAGATTTAATGATTGACCTCGAAACACTGGATACTAGTCCAACTGCCACCGTGCTAACAATTGGTGCAGTAAAATTTGATCCATTTGCCGATGATTCAAAAAACCCATCGTGGGAAACATTTTATGTAAAAGTAGATATTGATAGTTGTGATAAACTTGGATGCACTGTAAGCGATGCTACAATTGCTTGGTGGGGTAATCAAAGTGCCGAAGCACAAGAAGAAGCATTTAGTGCTAATAACCGAGTGCCAATTGATGATGCGTTGGCACAGTTATTTAAATTTGCACGTGGTTCTAAACGAGTTTGGAGTCATGGTGCAGGATTTGACGTTATTATTTGTGAACATTTATTTAGAAAAGTTGGACGATCTATCCCGTGGGCATTTTGGGAAGTACGTGATACTCGAACATTATTTGATTTAGGTATTAATCCAAATAGAGCTAAAGTTACAGCACATAACGCATTAGAAGATGCAAAAGACCAAACATTGGGTGTACAACATATTATGCGAAGTCTTAAAACCTCAACTACCTCGGCAGGTAATTATTTGATGCCATTAAGCCAAGTAAAAAGTTAATATACAACATAGTTACATTATGGAAACTACTATTTTAAAAGCGGCTAAAATAGCAAATGCAATTGCATATTTTATTTTTAAAACAGCATTAATTTTATTCAGTATTGCATTGTTAGTTGGAGCCATTTTAACATTGAGTATCCTAGCTGACATGTCAATAAAACTAGAAGAAGCAAAATCCGAAGAATTATTAAAAATAGTTCCTGAACCAGATAGCGCAAAACCATTAAACAACACAATGTAAGGAAACTATGTTAGCACCGCATATTACAGAAGCATTAGATTTATTACAAGAAGAATGTGCTGAAACTACTGTAGTTGTAAGTAAAATTCGTCGATTTGGAATTGACACAGCATACATTATTAACGAAGAGAGCACTGCAACTGAAACAAAACGTAGTGTTTTACATCAAGAAATTGGTGACATTTTATGTTTAGTTGATTTATTAGTTGAGTACGAGTTATTAGATGCATCGTTACTTGATACAGCAAAACAACGTAAACGTGAAAAATTAAAAAAATATTCTAATTTACCCAATTTATAAATTAAAAAGGTAAATAAAATTTAGCAATTGTACCAATAGTGGGCAATTGCTAAGAGCATAGTGCTCAAAAAACATTTCTTACTTAACAGGAGATATATATGATAAGAAAATCAGCAGTATTGGGAATTGACCTTGGCACCACAAATTCATGTGTGGCAATTATTGAAAACGGTAATTATAAAATTATCGAAAACAGCGAAGGAGCCCGTACAACACCAAGTATTATAGCATACACTGATTCAGAAATTTTAGTCGGTGCATCTGCTAAACGACAAAGCGTTACTAATCCAAAAAACACAATTTATGCGGCAAAGCGATTAATTGGACGCAAATTCAAAGAAAAAAATGTACAAAAAGATATTGGCTTAATGCCGTACTCCATCGTCGAAGCCGATAATGGCGATGCATGGGTCAATGTCAACAATAAAAAATTAGCACCCCCACAAATTAGTGCAGAAGTACTTCGTAAAATGAAGAAAACTGCCGAAGATTATTTAGGCGAACCAGTTACTAAAGCAGTAATTACAGTTCCAGCTTATTTTAACGATCAACAACGTCAAGCAACTAAAGATGCAGGACAAATTGCAGGTTTAGAAGTATTGCGTATTATTAACGAGCCAACCGCAGCCGCATTGGCATTTGGTGTTGATAAAGAAAGTACTAAAGATCGTAAAATTGCAGTCTTTGATTTCGGAGGCGGCACTTTCGACATTTCGATTATCGAAATTGCATCAGTTGACGGTGACAAACAAATTGAAGTGTTATCAACAAATGGTGATACATCACTTGGTGGTGAAGACTTTGACCAAACTATTATGGATTATTTAATTACTGAGTTTTTAGCCGAAACTGGTATTAATCTTAAAGCCGATACATTAGCATTACAACGTTTAAAAGACGCTGCCGAGAAAGCTAAAGTTGAATTATCAAGTGCAGTTCAAACTGAAATTAACTTACCTTACATTACAGCAGATGCAAGTGGTCCAAAACACTTGATTAACAAGTTAACCCGTGCTAAATTTGAATCATTGGTTAGTGCGTTAATTGCTCGATCAATTGAGCCATGTAAAGTGGCCATGAAAGATGCTGGCGTTACCGCAGACCAAATTGACGAAGTTATTTTAGTTGGTGGCCAAACCCGTATGCCTAAGATTCAAGAAGTAGTTGAGCAATTATTTGGTAAAGCACCACGTAAGGACGTAAATCCCGATGAAGCAGTTGCAGCCGGGGCCGCATTACAAGGTGCAGTATTAAGTGGTGATCGTACAGATATTTTATTACTTGATGTAACTCCACTTAGTGTTGGCATTGAAACAATGGGCGGTGTTATGACTAAGTTAGTTAATAAAAACACTACTATTCCAACTAAAGCAAGTCAATCGTTTAGTACAGCAGAAGATAATCAACCTTCAGTTACTATTAAAGTATTCCAAGGTGAGCGTGAACTTGTGCAGTACAATAAACTTCTTGGTGAATTTAATCTCGAAGGCATTGCACCTGCACGTAGAGGTACTCCACAAATTGAAGTTACATTTGACATTGATGCAAATGGTATTATGAATATTCGTGCAACTGATAAAAATACAGGTAAAGAAAATAAAATCACAATTAAATCAGACAGCGGTTTAAGTAAAGATGATATTGAACGTATGATTAAAGATGCCGAGTTAAATGCAGAATCTGATAAGAAAGCTCGTGAATTAATTGATGTCCGTAATCGTGCAGATACAGCGTTACATGATGCAAAGAAAGATTTAACTGAATTCGGAAGCCAATTAGCCGATGAAGAGAAAACTGCATTGGAAACAGCAATTACATCACTTGAATCAGTAGTAAAAGGTGATAATGCTGAAGCTATTACTCAAGCACTTAATCCGTTATATTCAGCATTGGCTGTAGTACAAGCAAAGAAACAAGCATCAGAATCTAAAAAAGAAGATAATGATGTAATTGATGTAGAAATTTCTGATCCAAAATAATATAATATATGTAAATAGGAGTGAAATCCTATTTACATTTTTATAGTTTTAGTGTATAATAACTAATAGTTTGCAAATACTACTTAATGGGTTTGCAAACTGAGCATAGTGCTCACAAATATCTTACTTTTAAGGAGAACAATATGAATAATCAAATGGGTAAATTAGATGTATTTAAACGTGCATTAGTAGGTTTCGATACTATTTTTGCAAACTTAGAGCAACGACACACAGATGTGGCATCTACTAACTATCCCCCACATAACTTATTAAAAATTACTGAAAACGAGTATGAACTGCAAGTTGCAGTAACTGGTTTTGAAAAATCTGAAATTCAAGTTGAAGTTAATAACAATGTGTTAACTATCAAAGGTGAGCGTGAACAACTTACAGAACCAGATTATATCCACAAAGGATTATCAACTAGGGATTTTACAAGAGTATTTCCACTTGCTGAATATTTAGAAGTACGTAGTGCAGTTGTTAAAAACGGTCTACTTATTATTAACATTGTTAGAAATGTTCCTGAAGCTAAAAAGCCTCGCATTATTGATATCGTCGAAGTTAAATAATTAACCAGGGGGAGAAATCCCCCACTAATAAAAGAAATATATGTCCACTGAAATTAAATACGAAGAAAAAACTAAAGTATCACTTAAACCGCCTTCAAAGTGGAAAGTAATATTCCTAAATGACGATTCAACACCAATGGTGTTTGTAGTAGAGTTGTTAACATCATTGTTTAATCACACTCCATCTTCTGCATCAAAGATTACCATGGAAATTCATGAAACTGGTAGCGGCGTTGCTGGTGTTTACAATCATGAAATTGCTGAGCAACGTGGTATTGATGCTACACTAATTGCACAACAAAATAATTATCCGTTGCAAATTACAATAGAAGAAGACGTTTAAACTTACAAGCCACTACTAAGTGGCTTTATTATTATATAACTATGACATTAAAAGAAATTACTAAAGATTTACATCACGAAGCAGAAACTACTGAGTTTGCTAAACTGTTACTAAGTGGCAAAATTGATAAACACACATATGCTAATTACTTATATCAGTTATTGCTAATTTATCCAGTTATTGAATTACACAATAAACAGTTGGGCAATTTAGAAACATTAACTGGCATTGAAAGATCAGCGGCAATTTGTTTTGATTTTGAAGAAATTAAAGATCCTTCGGTAACATACTCCTGGTTGCCTGCAACTGTTGCATACCATAATTATTTGCAAACACTTGTTAATGATGACGCACGTAAGCATATGATTAAAGCTCATATGTACTGTCGCCACATGGGTGATTTATACGGTGGACAAATTATTAAAAAGCAAGTTTCCTCTATTAGTTCGGGAAAGTTTTATAATTTTACTAATGCAGACATGTTAAAAACAAACATTAGAGCAATGCTAACAGATGATTTAGGCGATGAAGCACGAGTTGCATTTACATGGGCAATTACCATGATGAAGGAACTATCAAATGTCTGAAATTTGGAATAAATTAATAACTATACAAGATAATTTTATATCGGAGTTTGATCGAACAGGCACCGAAGTAGTCGAAACTGATATGATCCAATTTAATCAACCGGGGTGGGTTAATCGTGTATGGCAATCCGATACTTACCGACGTGCTCATGTTGATGTTGTAGATGCAAGAAGCACTAAGGGGTTATGGATGATGCATTGTTGCATATTTCCACATGTACATAATACAGCTCCAATTTTTGGATTTGATATTATTGCAGGCCGTAACAAAATTACTGGATGTTTTTATGATTTTAGTCCAGTTACTACAGAACCGCATGCATTAACTAATTGGTTTAGTGAAGAAGTTGCTGATATCGAGTGGAATAAAGTTAGAAAATTACCTGAGTGGGCAACAAATATTTTTAGTCCTAGTATTGTTGCAGTTGGTAATGTACAAGATGCCGATGAAATCACACAACTGTGTGATATGGCTAACTATGGTATTACATACTATTTAGATAATTTAGCACTAACAAATAATTCAACTAATAATGTTACTGATGCACACAATTTTTACTGTGATAATCAAAAACTAAATCCACATACTGCTAAAGTTATGATCAATTTAGGTCTTAACGAAGCAGATGTTACTGAGTTTATTCATAAATGTCTATTTCCATCCATAAAGGCATAACATGAAATTAAAAATTGTATCAGATTTACATCTTGAATTTTCGTATATTGATATTCCTAATAACGGTGCAGATGTACTAGTATTATCTGGTGATATACTAGTGGCACTTTACTTAAAAAAACCAGTATCTACTGTTGAAGGTATCCCAGAAGAGTCTAACAAAGTAAAATTTCGTAAATTTTTAAGTACAGTTAGTACTAACTTTAAACATGTTGTGTATGTAGCAGGTAATCATGAATTTTACAATGGTGCATGGTACAACACTATCGATGTACTTAAAAATGAGTGTAGCAACTATCCAAATATTCACTATTTAGAAAATGAAAGTATTGAAATTGATGGTGTAACATTTGTTGGCAGTACATTATGGACTGATTTAAATAAAAAAGATCCAATAACTACTACAGTAATATCTAGTTTGTTAAATGATTATCGAGTTATCCGTAATGATCGATATGGATACAGAAGAATTAACCCTTCTGATGTAACTGCAAGGTTTGATGCATCGTTACAGTATATTACCGATACTGTTAATGCTAATCCAAGTGGTAAATTTGTTATAGTTGGCCATCATGCACCGAGTTTTCAAAGTATTCATCCTCAATATGCGGATAATTTGCATATGTCTGGTGCATACAGCTCGTCACTTGATGAATTTATATTAGATCATCCTCAAATTCAATTATGGACATGCGGTCACAATCACTATGCACACCAGTATTATATTGGTAGCACATTAGTAGTATGTAATCCGCGTGGTTATGATTCAACCGATAAACACGGATTCCATTATGGTGAAAATACTGGATGGGATATAAACCAAATTATCGACTTAGAGTCGTTACCAACACTATGACAACTACATTAAAATCGATAAAAATAACAAATAATCAATGGACACACATTATTGAGAAATTGCGTAGCACACACCCACCTAGTTCGTTGTTATTGCGCAGTAAAATGAAAGATCAGCTGGGATTTACTCCAAGATTTGCAACTGGGTTTGAATACGATGATACAGTCATTTTGGATTTTTTCTCAAGTGAAAGCAAGTTTTTGTTTTTATTGGAGTTTAGCGATGTTATTTCGGCATAAACAGTATGGTACAAGTATCAGTGAATAAACCAATTAGTACAATCTTAAACATTGTTGCATTGCTTAAACAAGAAAACATAAATTTCTCAGTTGACTGTACTCCAACTACAATTGACTTTATGATAACTTCTTGGTCAGCAACTAAACATGCAACCTTTAAGTTTACAAATGATACCGATGCATTAATTTTTGTAATAAAATACGTATGAAAGTTGTTAAGACTAACAGCAGATTATTAGAAGCAGATCATTTTGCATATTATATCGAGTTTCCGTTACATGAGTTTGCAAAGTTTCAATCTTGTAGGAAATGGTGCTGGCAAACATGGGGTGCAAGTTGTGAATTTGATTTTTGGATACATAATGCATTAATGAACGAATCGTGGTGTTGGGATACATCAGTATCAACGCTACGATTATTAATACGTACTGAACAGTTGTTGTCAATGTGTTTAATGGAATTAGAATAATGAGAAATATAGTATATAGCGGAAATGAAGTACAGCAAATACAATGGTTATTGCATAAATATCAACGATCCTTGCAGTTATCTAATTCACAACATATAAATAAAGATGACTGCAACTCATTTATAGTGTTTGAACTTGATATACATAACCCATTTATAGTGTTTGAACTTGATATACATGACCCAGCTGAGATGATTATTGCGTGGGCGTGTTCTGAAAAAGGCAAATGGGTATTAACTAATGCATGTACTCCGTTAACGATGTACCGAACACCGGAAAATTATTCATTAGTATTACGTGCAACATTTTGCGGTCCAACTATAACGGAATATTTGTTAACTTATGGATAAATTACTAGTTGATATTGTTAGTATAACATATGAACCAAACAATACACGTACTACTGATAGTACTTATATTAATTACGAACTTGAACAACAGCTACTAGTTGAATTGTTAAAATCGTTTTTTGTGGTTCATATAACTAACCTGGCAGACTATAATAAACAACTTGAATGGTGCTTTGAATTTTGCACTGGTAGATTTAGAGATGTGTCGTTAACTTTAAATAACGAAAAAAATTGGTATTTTGAAAACAGCGAAGATGCATTATTGTTCGCAATGAACTGGTCATAAGAATTAACTATAAAGGCATAAAATGGAAATAATTGATTTTACAAAAGAATATACTGCTCGTGCAATGGCACAATTAGAAGAAGAACAGATGAAAAAAATTAAAATACTTGAAGAAATGATTGAGCAAGTAAAATCAGGTGACATTGAACAATTTGTAGCATGCTCAGTTGATGAAAGCGGTGTTCCACAACTGTTTGCAGCCGCATCTGACGGTATTAGTGGAATTGGTTTATTTGAGATGGGTAAATTTATGATTATTGAATTAAGCTCTTGACATTCACAATAAAATAAGCTATAATACAGCATGTATCAGTTAGTAAACAGTCAAAAAACAGTCAAAATACACCATTATATGTGTGTTTTACGTTATGAGGCTAAATAAACATACGAGATTGATGTTATTACTTAAAATAATGCTTGACAGCATTGTTAAAATAAGTTATAATTACTATATATTTAAAAGTTAAAAATGAAATACGATTCACATTATTATACGAATATGCAGAACTTAGAAACTGGCAATATGCCTGCGCATATATCATGGGATTGTGAACCGAGTACGATTTTAACCGCTAGGATTTATAAAAATTAATGTAAATTAACACATTAACATTTAATAAACCCTAGGATTTCAAAACCCTAGGGTTTATTTTTTGTAGGAAAGATTAATGGTAAAAGAAGATAATAAAAAGGTTGACATTACAGATATTATATTGTATAATTTAAGTAAGGAAGCAGTTAAAGAAATAATTGCAAATAAACTTAAAAGAGCAAAATACTATTATGATGCTCAATCTGTAATTAGAAATCAAGAAAATGTAGTAAAACAATACTATTTAGATTGATATCAAAAAGTGATCGGGACACCGAGTCGGAACGAGGCTGATGTATAAACACTTTTAAAACAAATTATATACGGGCGGAACTAAGGATGGATCACTATATGTAGTGTGAAAAATCTAGGTATAATAAAGCAAATTAGTTAGAGTACCATTGACGTGCATCTAGTGCATAGCATATAGTTTGCTTTATTATGTACACTTGAAAAAGTGTATTTAGGAACGGCTGAGTATCGGTGAACTCAAGAGACTGTAAATCTCCCGCACAACAATAAGACTGTATAGGTTCAACTCCTATTCGTTCCACCAAATTATGCTTAGTTAGAAATAAACATATGAGAACGCTACACACCTTGAACAAGTGTTAGTAAGTAACATATTATTAATTGTCTAGACTGTTCAACCCAAGAGGTGTTAAACTCGTAGATTTAGTTCTTACGCTCTCGCTCAAGGGATGTTGCTGTGTCGCAACAGCACTAAGTTCCAGATATGTGTGATATACTAACACACTATTTTTAAAACTAACATTTAACATTGTTAGTTTGGCCCTATTAGTTAAATGGTATAACACTTGTTTTGTAATCAAGTATTGGCAGTTCGATTCTGTCATGGGGCACCAGGTTTAAGAATGCATACAGCAAAATTTAATTTTCACTATGGCTGTGAAAGGCAAAAAGCATTCTGTTTATTTTAAAATAGTTGTTGACAAGTTGTAAAAAATATAGTATAATTACAACATGTTATGCACTGTAAATTACAGTGCCTATTTAAAAACATATTACGTGCACTATTCGAAAGATGTAAGTGGGTAGACATGATGGTCAGTTACTTTCGAGTATCAAAGACGTTTTGGTAGTATGTTTTTAAATAGTAGAGACAGTTGTCTTTCTATACTCATGTCGACTAGTGGCTAGGTCATTACCCTTTCAAGGTAGAGAAGCGGGATCGAAACCCGTCATGAGTACCAAGTTTAAGGATACGTTCAGCAACTTACTTAACACGCAAGATGTTATGGGTTCGATTCCCATATAATAATGTTAATAGCATTGTTATTAGCTCAACGGTAGAGTGCTCGCTTATATAAAGTGTATCCTGTTTAATCTCCGATTCGCCTAATCTGGCATGGCACTGCGTTCGGGACGCAGAATAATGTAGGTTCAAATCCTACATCGGAGACTCGTAGTAGCAATTATTATAAATATATGTTGGAGGTACATGATGTACTATTACATATATCAAATTACTAATCTAGTAAATAATAAAATCTACGTTGGAGTTCATAAAACTAAGTTATTAGACGATGGTTATATGGGTTCTGGAAAAGTTATAAAATCTGCTATTAAAAAATACGGGTTGGAAAACTTTAAAAAAGACATACTTGAGTATTTTGAGGATTCAAAATCTATGTATGCAAAAGAGAAAGAAATAGTAACAGATTCATTCTTACTAAGGGAAGATACATATAATCTTAAAAGAGGTGGTAATGGTGGATTTGATTATTTAAATGCTAATAATTTACGTTACAGTAATTTAAAAAATCCAATAGTATTAGCCAAAACACGAATCTCGTTTAAGAAACGAATGGAAACTCAAGGAAAAACAGAGAAAGAAAAGTTAGCTCAAATCAAAGCTAATCAAACAAAAAAGGAACGAGGAATAAAGTCCGATACATCTCATATGAATACACTTGAAGCAAACATTAAAAGAAAAGAAACATTTAGTAAAAATGGGCACCAACAAGGCGAAAAAAATTCAGGGTATGGTACTATGTGGATAACAGATGGTATCAATAATGGTAAAATAAAGAAAAGTGAATCTATTCCTAACGGTTGGAGGAAAGGAAGAAAGATTAAGCAATAGAGTCAAATGGGGGCAGTAGTGGGCTACGGTGAATTTTTGCAAGATTCATGTCTAGAAGGATTCAATTTCCTCGGTCTCCACCAAAATACGGGATTTGAATACGTACATATAGGACGAAACTGTGTGTAACTCACGCAGGCCATAACAGGTGAAAGCTCCTGTCAAATTCCACCAAGTTAATGGATAGTAGTGCGTGGGACGCAAGCTGGTTTGCTAAACCGGTCTACTGGAAACGGTAACAGTTCGAGTCTGTTGCTATCCACCAAGTTTTGCTTAGTTAGTATCGGAAAGTGTGTTTAATCGGGGCAACGAACTTTTACTCCGCCCGAAGAATGCTTACTATAGTAAGCGTCTTTACACAGTGCAATTTTATATGCGGGTTGTTAGAGGAATACGTTTGGCCTTCCAAGCCGAAAGATGCAGGTTCGATGCCTGTAGCCCGCTCCAGTATTATATATCAGTAGCTCAACTAGGCAGAGCAGTGCACTCCAAACGCAAAGGTTGTAGGTTCAATTCCTACCTGGTATGCCAAATTAATCGGCCTAATTAACCGAAAAGTAAATAGACCATCCTGTAGGCGTCGGGGATGATTTAGTTTAGGGTAAGAATCCTTAACGACAGCTTGAAATTTATTCCTCAGTAGCTCAGTTGGTAGAGTAAACGGCTGTTAACCGTTAGGTCGCTGGATCGTACCCAGCCTGGGGAGCTCATTATTATCGCCGAGTAGGGGAGTCTAGTCGTCCCCGCCAGTCTCATAAGCTGGAGATCGTAGGTGCGAATCCTACCTTGGCAACCAAAAACAATATCGCGTTGGACTTCTGAGTTAGGTCATCACTCCTTCACAGTGAATAGACGGGTTTGATTCCCGTACGCGATGCCAGTTTAATTGTTCCGTTACTTTAATTACGGTCCAACAGTTTTAGTATCTTTTTTCTACGTTTCTTTTCCTGTTATTGTCGTAGATTAGTAGATACAAATAAACGTGTAATTCGGGCTCGTTTTGCACGTTTATCTTATATTGTTGATTAAAGATGCATACAGCAAATTTAATTTCACATTGAAAATGATAAATAATTATATGAATACACTACCAGAACAAATGCGTAAGATTATAAATCTTTTAGAATCTAAATCAGCAGACTTATATCACGGAACATCATTAGACGGTGCAGAAGGGATTTTATCATCTGACCATTTAGAAGTTAATCAGTGGGGCGCACACGACCATCCTAGCAACGTTTATCCCGAAACAGTAAAAGGCAGCGAAGAAGCAGCATCGCTAACTAGAAATTTCAAAACTGCAAAACAATATTCGGAAAATTACGGAAGCGGTGCAGTTTTTGTTTTTGATCAAGAGCTGTTAGTAAGAGATTTTGGACGTCGCTTACGACCAGTTAATACTCAATACGGTAACCGTAGTTGGGGTAAAGAAGAAGAACTAATTTACGACGGAATCCCAAATGTTGAACAATATATAAAAGAAATTTATGTTTTTGTTGAAGATCCGTCTGAACTAGACGAATACGAAGAGCTTCAAAATAGCCCTTTAGTTACAATAGTGCCAGGTGATGTACCGGCAACTACTCGAATGCTTAAACATCAACTAGGCAAAGAATCTCCTCAATAGGTAGCAGTTTAATTTCTCTCATAAAGCCTAGTATTTAAGGATGCATACAGCAAATTTAATTTCACATTGAAAATGAAAAAACTGCATCCTGTTTATGCCTCGTTCGTATAGTGGTTATTACGCCGGATTGTCGATCCGAATACAAGAGTTCAATTCTCTTACGAGGCGCCAACTTATTGTACATTTGATTTAACACACAGAAAGATGTTTATGACTGCTATTAAATATCCTAGAACATATCATTTACCAAGTTCTACAGGCACTACATCAGATGACAAAGTTCTAAATTCTATTGAACATTTTATTGGTAAGCAAGTAGTAATCACTGAAAAAATGGACGGTGAAAACACAACGTTATACAGTGACAAGTATCATGCTAGAAGTATTGACAGTAGATATCATGCTAGCAGGTCGTGGGTAGCGCAGTTTCATTCTTCAATTGCACATAATATACCTACTAACTGGAGAGTATGCGGAGAAAACGTATATGCTAAACACAGTTTATTGTATACAAACTTACCAAGCTATTTTTTAGGATTTAGCATTTGGGATGAGAATAATGTATGCCTAGATTGGAATAGTACACTTGAGTACTTTACTATGCTAGGCATTCGGCCAGTTAACACATTGTATGCTGGAGTTTTTGATAATTTAGTAGTTGATACGATCGTATCAACAATCGATACTGCAATAACTGAAGGCTTTGTTGTTAGACTAGCAGAGTCGTTTGCATATGATGATTTTAAAATGTCTGTTGGTAAATGGGTACGTGCAAATCATGTACAAACTGATAAACATTGGAGAACAAGCAAACTAATTGAAAATCAATTAGTTGACAGTATATAAAACTTGTGTTATAATTGTTTTATAAACAAGTGTTAGCACACTGGAAAGTTAACCAAACTGGGTTTGGCACTGTTTTGAAAGCAGATGGTTCCGAAAAGGGATAGCGTTCGATTCGCTAATTTTCCGCCAAACAATACTCGAGTAATATAGTGGTCTGTATAATCGCTTGATCAAGCGATAAGTGGTGGATCGTTCCCACCCTCGAGTACCAATAAGATAGCAATATAGCTCAGTTGGTAGAGCGTCTGCTTCATACGCAGATTGTCACTAGTTCGAATCTAGTTATTGCTACCAAAGTCATTGACAAGTTATACTTTTTATTGTATAATAAAGTATAAATTAATTTTTAGGATGCGTACAGCAACATTTATAATTCAACTTCTAATTGAAAAATAAGCATCCTGTTTTATATGCGAAAGACGCCGTACTGGTTGCAGGCCCTGAACTCATAATTCAGTCTCGAAAGAGCGTTGTCGGTTCGAACCCGACCTTTCGCACCATATGCACTAATGTCAGAGTGGGATTGAGGCGATCTGCAAAATCGTTCTGTAAAAGAAGGTAGGTTCGATTCCTACTTAGTGCTCCAAATTATTATCGGTCTTTAGTGAAATGGATATCATACTTGTTTTCGACACAAGTGATAGCGGTTCGATCCCGTTAAGACCGACTAACTGAAAGATATGTTATGACAATTATTACTAGAGTAACTGATCCAATAACTGCGTTATTATCAAAACCTTTTATTGCTTCTTTAGATCAATATTATCCTGACATTAGTAATTGGTATCATTATCAAATAATTAATCAATTAGATGATACAAACTGCATATTGTTACACGCTTATCAACATGATAGATTAGTGGGTGTAGCAATTGGCAAAAAAGGATTAGAGTGTAAATTGCGTTGTGTTAGAATTAGTAAAGACGTTGAATCAAGTGGATTAGGAATAAAACTAATCAATCAAACGTTAAATGAAATGGAAAACGATAAGCCACTTGTGACTGTATCGGAAGAGTTGTTTCATCAATATTCAAGAGCATTTCATAATTACTACAATTTTAAAATTGAACAAGTCCAAAAAGGACTTTATCGAAAAAATAAGTTAGAGTATGTTTACAATGGAAATTGTTGACTAGCTTTACAAGTTTAAGGATGCATACAGCAAATTTAATTTCACATTGAAAATGAAAAAACTGCATCCTGCTATAGGGATTAAATCGATAGGAGCAGATATCAGTCTTTGAAACTGAGTGAGAAGGATCGTTACCTTCAATCCCTTCCAGACGTTGACCATAGTGTAAAGGAAGCACCCAACCTTGTGACGGTTGTAGTGGGATATCGTAATTCCTTGGTCAACCCAACAATACATAACCGATTACATGCATGTGTAATCGGTTTTTCTCGTTTATATGCAACTTGTTGATAAATATATCTATAAGTTAAAGACACTATGACACTTATTAAGGATCTCACTATGGACAATACAGTCTACAAAACCTCATTTAATCTTTTAGCCGATGATTTTAAACTGTTAGAAACTCTTGCAAATGACAAGGGAGTAACAAAAGCAGATATTGTACGACAAGCACTTTCCAATTATAAATTTATCAATGATATATTAACAAATGGTGGAACTATATTAGTTGAAGATAAGAGTCAGTGTATAAGTAAAGTTATTTTTAGGTAAATTAAATGAAAACACTAAGAGATTATATGGATATTGTTGACGAATCGTTTAACACTATGCTAGATTTAGAACCAAACGCATCAATTGAAGAATTAGTACGCAGAATGGCTGGTAATAATGGTATTACTAATATAAAAGCATTCTCCGCCGATTCTCCGGAAACGCACTATATCACATTTGATTTTGATGGTGCTAGAGAAGTGCATATATTGGGCAAAGGAATGACACCGTTTTTTACCAAAGACAATCCTGCACCCATGAGAGTGTTTTCAACAGCAATTAATTTAGTTAAACAGCATGCAGAAGATGGGGGATTAGTTAGATTAGAATGCAATCCTGATGAAGAAAGTATCGAGTTTTATCGAACATTTGCCAATCGTGCTAAGCGAATGGGATTCGATGTAGAATTTATACCTAGATATAAAGGATCATCTAATGTGATGGTGGCAGCATTTGAAATATCTAAACCAGTTACTGATATTTGATTGTATACTGTAATTTCTCATTATAATAAAGAACTAAATAATCAAGTAAATTTGCTGAATTGACATAATCAGCAATTCACAAGAATTATTAACGCATTCGTTTGATGAGTTAAAAATCATGCATAAAAAGGAAAATTAATATGCCTATTATAATAAGTAACAATACCATAACGGGCGTGGAAGCAGGTGGCATGGGTGGAGTTCCGTTTGCGTCGGGCACTAGATTGTTGTTCCGGCAAACAGCAGCACCAACTGGCTGGACAAAAGATGTTACACATGACAATAAGACTATGCGTGTTGTATCAGGTACAGTAGGTACTGGAGGAACAGTAGCGTTTACTACAGCATTTGCATCTCAGGCAGTAAGTGGATCAATTAGTAGTACAACTGCTACAAATCAAAATACTACAGTAGGGGGAACAGTAGGGGATACAACGTTAACTACTACACAAATACCAAGCCACTCTCATTCAATATCTATAAGTCGCATGACTTCTGGAACTACTACAACTGTTAATCAACAAGTTGGTGTAACTGGTGCTGGTGTATATGGTGGCCAGAGTTGGACCACTAATGCTAACGGATCCGGGGGGGCACATAACCACAGCTTTTCAGGATCAGCTCATAGCCACACACAAGATGCACATAACCACAGCTTTACTGGCACTGCTATCAATATGGCTGTACAGTATGTTGACCTTATTATTGCTACAAAAGATTAAACATGAAAATAGAACCAAAAAATCAATGCCCCCTTAATAACTTTGAACCTTGCAAACAGCTTGATTGCGCATGGTTTTTGAAAATTCGAGGCACTAATCCGAATACAGGTCAAGATATGGACGATTGGGGGTGCTCAATTGCATGGATGCCAATTTTGTTAATAGAGAACTCCCAAATGAGTAGACAAACTGGTGCAGCCGTTGAAAGCTTTAGAAACGAAATGGTTAAATCTAACGAAACTAGTCAACAGATACTTATTTCGGCAGCTCAGCAAGCATTAAATCGAAGAATGTTAGGAGATATCGAGTGAGATTAACTATAATTCGGTCTGACGGATTTATATCAGTTGATGGAACCGGTTATACCGTTGATCTATCAACGTTAGATTCAACTATTCACGCTGTACAATGGTATGATAACCAAGGAGAAATCGAATACGCAGATTCAAGGGGGAGAATTGTAGAAAATATTGAAATCACATCAATTGACAATTTTCAGTATGTTATTTCATTATGGCAAGAGAAACATCAACAAAGTCTACAAAACATAGTAGACACCGGAAATGCTAGTGTGTGATAATAACTATACTGTGGCTATCTTAATGTAAGTCGATAGCATACTTTTACTTAGATTGCAATTTTTCATTAATGTATGTTAATATGTTATGCATGTTAAATGCAACTATTGTATAATTATGTATATAAGCTAACATGTTTATATAACTTTTTTAAAAATAATTAAATCAATACAGATGTAATAACTTTTACTGTTTATATACTAGATAAATATTGTAGTGAATTCGCCAATATATTACCAAAGGCAAGTAACAACAATCTGATAATTAGTACAATTACTCAATTCAACCTAGATAACCACTAATATGCCTATTACAATAAGTAACTCTACAATAACAGGTGTCCAAGCAGGCGGCATGGACGGAGTTCCATTTGCCGCCGGTACGTATATGCTGTTCCAGCAAACAGCAGCACCAACTGGCTGGACAAAAGATGTTACCCATAATGATAAAGCTATGCGTGTTGTATCAGGTACAGTAGGTACTGGAGGAACAGTAGCGTTTACTACAGCATTTGCATCTCAGGCAGTAAGTGGATCAATTAGTAGT